>CM035107.1:81407718-82016533 GCA_020205505.1 Panax japonicus
TGTTTCGTTATAGGCATCCAAATCACACCCAAAACACTGTATAATGTAAAAATTCCAATTCCATAAATTATTATTTTTTTTTTAGTTGTTTCAAAAAAAAAAAGCAAAAAAAAAAGTCCGGATTTTAACAAAATCCGGGAGTCCGGACTGGATCCGGACTATATATATATATATATATATATATATATATATATATATATATATAGGGTAATGATCCATAGCATCTATTTGCTATGGATCAAATATTGGCATATAGGATCTTAACCTTCCATTAAAATTATGAAGGACTGAGATTAAAAAAGGCTTCTCGTCGTCTGTTAGAATTTCTAGCGGGCAGGTTTAATTTTTTTTGTCAATTATTTCCTCACAACACTGATTCAAGCCTAGGGAATTAATAAATCCGCTAGAAATTCTAGCGGATGGAAGGAATTGTTAGTTGTGACCACATACGAAATCCAAATACATGATTCAGTGGCCACATCAAACATTCCAATTCCAAATCTTACATAATTATCGACAGTGGCAACAATGTTCTCATATCAATTCATAAAAATCAAACACAAAATTCAGAAATTACGAAATGGGTACTCATTTTATGGAAAAATACTTTCAATAAACCCGGAAAACTGAGTCAAAAAGGCATTGATCTGGTCCCTATAGATGTACCCAATAATGCCAAATCCACCTACAACACCCACAAGCAAAAACCCAGCTAAAATAGTCCCTTTAACAGCATTCCCCTCCTCAAACCCTCCATCATCACCACCGCTACTTTCGCCGCAATCTTCATCGCCTTTCGAGTCCAAATTCAGGAGCCTGTGGAGGCTCTGTGGGGCATTATTCGGACTCTTTTGAGTGGTCTGTTACTGTTTTTTGGTTTCTTTAAGAGATGAACATGGTTTGAGGAAGTGGAAGCGCTTGGGTCTGAAACTGAAGACGAAGGAAGAACAGGAAAATGAAGAAGGAGTTGAAGTGGAGAGAGAGAACTCTTTAATCGACTAATTGGGGGCATAATTGTCGGAGATTTAACCATATGTTTTTTAAAAGCCTATATTCAACACTTGTGATCATATATTTGATGTATTGAATAAATTGAAGTATGTGTTCTACAGAGTGTGAACTGAGTAAGGAAAGCGATTAATATGTAAAAAGAGAATGACCACCATTCCACCAATCTATTATTTGATTAAGAGAGACAAAAGTGAAAATTCGTGTATGCATGCTGGCCTGTCTATTTGATTGGACGTGTACTCATGGAAGATCCAGAGCGAGACAGTATTCATAGTTTAGTGGCTTTGGATGTTTGAAGTTGCTGCTAAAATTGGACCTTAGAGCTTCTTCCTTGTTGAGCAGGTGTCCAAGGAAAAAAATAAAATCAGATATACTGCATCATGTTGACGTTGGTGACAATCATTTAGCATCAGGCTAATCTAAATTATGGTATAAAATAAATGTTGATATAACCAACAATCATATGGTTTTATTATTTCTATTGTTTTACTAGGTCATTCTTCCAAAATATACACGTCTTCTTTTATAGATTACTTTGAGGCTTATGTGTTGGTAGAAATATCTCCAGTAAGTGGATTTCCATAAAAAAATAAAAAGTTAGTTTGAAATGATGATATGTACAAAGAAAAGAAAGGAACTATACTCCAAACTGTTAATAATAATGTAGTTTAAATTTCTTTTCCTGTGAACTTCTTTTTCGTAAGTAAATAGATATGAAACTTCAGAATGAGTGAAATTAATGCTTCAATCCTAACTCGGTGCTTTGAGTAGGATTTTGTTTGGGCATTTCTAAGTATTGATAATTATACTGTATATACCCTTTGATCATCTATCAGCAATTACCTATCTAAGTTCATGAAAGAACTATTTGTAGCATATAGCTTGTCAAATTTGCTTATGGCCGTGACAGCATTTTAAAGACTATTTAAGGCATCTTTTTCAAATTGTACGGTTTCTTTATATGTTTTAGTAGCTACTTAGGAAGCCGCAAACAAACTTTGATTGATGTGCATTGCTTCACATAAATTTTGTTCATGATTGATGACAACTGATTTGTGCTGTATTCAAAGTATTTTCTTCTTAATTTTCCATTTGTTTGTCCAAGTTATTTATTTTATTATTTATGATCCTCACAGTTTTCGAGTGAATGTGTTTGATCTTGTCCTCATCCATTCTGCAAATTTATCACTATAAATTGGACTGATGTATCCACAGGTCACTATGCCGTAATATGTGGGTATGATTCTGCTAAAGATGAGTTTGAGATTCGAGGTATTATATCCAGCTCTAGGTATTATATCCTTACTTTCCGTCCTTCACAAATGAATCCCCTAGCCATCAATGTGGCATTCATGTGTTTTTTTTTAATTTGTTTGTGTGTGTGTACTCACACGGATGTGCATTTGTGAGGAATGCAATGAGCTTCTAATCCCAAGAGAAAGTAGCCCTTCCAGTGTATAAACTTACCAAAGAAAGAAAGCCAAACAAAGCATCCTAATTGTTTCCTATCTGGCTGCTTGTAGCATTATTGGGCAGTTAAGATATGATTTGGTAACTATTCATAGTGTATTGGATATGTCACATATGTGACTTTTCTAGACACCATATATTCTTCTTTTTCTTCTAATGACAAACAATGTGTGTTTTTATGCCTATATTTTTTCCTCTTGATTGGGTCCACTCCTGAACTATCCTTGCCTTGTATATTATTTGCATCATTATCATGTAATTAATCTAGTTGCAATTAGAAGAGCCTTTTTTAGGGAATTGTGGTTTAGTGACTTATGAAACAAGCTACTTACTAGGGTAAATGGTTGTGCTGGGTGTATTTAGTTATGAAATGAGGTTAGAATTAGTGGTTGAAGTGAGACGAGCTACATAGTTACTAGTTTGTATGAAGTAACTTCACAGGTCTTGGATGAAGATCAATTATACTCGTGCAAATTAATAAGCTCCATTTGCATACTCACCGCAAAACATCAACATGATAAACAAAAAGATTGTACTCAAGGATCAAGTGGTACCATAAAATCTTGTATACCTGCATGGTTACAAACTTACAATCAATTTAACTATGCAGGCATATACACTTTTGGTACTTTGCCTCGATGAACTCTCAACAAAGCTAATGCAGGACGAGTATGCGAGACTTGGTTGAACCAATATAAGAGGCTTTGGAACATGGAAAAAAAAGAAAATTCTCGAAGTTGTATTTAATAACTTTATTTATAGTTTTTGTACTTATCTTAGTTGAGTTCAATTTAGGTTAAGAAAGTTGTTTAGCAGTATTATACCCAATGAATTATATAATTGATTGAGATTTTGTGTGAGAGTTGTTTGTGGTAGAATTACCTTTGTCCTAAAATCGCCTCCCCACCAAATGCACTTTCTTGGGTGTTTTCTGTTTTTTCCAGTTATAGGTTGGGTGGTGTCCTTGTTCCCCTATGCTTGTATTCTCTCTTCTATTAATGACATTATTTTTTTACATTAACAAATTATATATATAGTGTGTATAAAGTATAAAGTCTAGCGTAGCTCTCTTAAATTAGATGATACTACATCTCACTCCTAAAAAGTGTTCACAGGTTATCTTACAAAAATGTTATTTGGATCATCAGTTAGCTTATCACAGTTGCATTAACTCTTTAAGTTTGTTCAGGAAACATGAGAGGATCACATCAAGATGCCTAGAAGAGGCCCGCAAATCATTTGGTACTGATGAGGATCTGCTCTTGGTAATTTAATCGATCTTTTCACAATTAATCACCGAGTAAGGTACCATCAGAAAATAAAAGACTCGTAGTGACCTTTAGATAAAAAAAATTCCTGATTTATCTTTTGTTAATCCTTGGCCATGCAAACTTGAAGGTAGAACAGTTGTCCATGTGAAGGTTTTTATTGTTAGGATAATGTTCTTGTTACTCTGAGCAGCAGGGATAGTGGCCCCATCGCCTGGAGCCACTCCCAGTCCTAGAAGCAGCCTTTTTTCCATATTCTACATTATGGATGGATATAAAATCAAGAAATTACGTGAAAGATCCCGTTTTCTTTGATGAGTGATAGGCCTTCATCCCGGGGCCCTCATCCTGGTTTCCTAGGTTGTGCACCGTATGACTCCTTTTTTGTCCAAACTCTAGGAGTTCATCCATTTGATCAACTACTGCCATATCCATATGGTTCTCCCCTTCCAGATTCTGCAAGTAATAATATTTATTTCTATTTTGAGGAGAAATTGTTGTGTTTGTGTCATTCTTCAGTAGTACAAAAATATAAACATTCCTACTAGGCAACAGTACATGACCCACACTTTACGGGTTTTAGGTTGATAAATTGAATACTTTGTGTGGCATTACTTCTCTGTTGATTAAAATCTGCACTTGCAACTGAATTGCTAACTTTGCAAAGGTTGCTCTCCATAAATCGACTGTTGCTATTGTATGGAGGACAATAAGAAGTCAGTACTCTTTACTCTTTTTTTGGTCACGGCCATTTAATCCGCTGGATAATCCATCACCAGCCCCACCTCTTACGCATTCTAATCCGCGTACCTTGAAGTTTATCATCAATTATTTCTTTAATAAATTAAGATGCAATAATGCATTAGTAGTCATGTTCTCCTTTTTCTGTGCCCCCCCCCCCCCCCCCCCCCCCACAAACCCTATTTCATTAAAAGCTGAAAACGAAATCTTTATGCAGTCTCTCTAATTGTTACTTTGTTGATTTGAATTGTCCATGCAGATATCATTAGCAAAGCGAAAGAATTAGAAACAGCCCATCAGAATAGCCTCTCAACGGTTATTGATTCCCATTCTGGTGCGTAAGCCAGTTGCATAAATATGGTTTTGCATGGAAATTGTTAGAGAAAGTTACAGCACTTGTATTCCACCTATATTTGTGTACTTGTAATTTAAGAGTGTTAGCCAACAGTTTGGTCAAATTGACTAGTAGGTGTTGTCCATGGGAGACTCAAATCTAGTATAGATATCATTGGAAGTGTATCATGTATCCTATTTATGGATAGATGCATTGTAGTACAAACAAATAATGAAGCAAATAATATTGGGAAGATTGAATAAAATAACATTGCTGGGTTGCTTCTTGGGTTCATTCTGTGCAATTTTTCAAATAAATCGGTTGTAGTGGAGTGGTGTTATGGGCAGATATTCAAGAATTAATTAATTTCCGGTATGCGGAGTGCATTTCCGAGGACATTATGCCCTTAATTTCTTCCCAGATTAACGCGACATGTTGTTCTGCAGATTAATGTGCCATTTCTTCTCATAATGTGTTGGTTTTTATATTTTATAATTTTAATGATGACAATATGCATAAGTATACGAGTTATTAAACGGGTTGAAATTGACTTTGTGATGGTGTGTTGAAAATAATTAAATAATCAGTTTAAAATAAGATGGATTAATTTATGGGTTGTTTACACTACTATATAACAATTATAAAGTAATTACAAGATTAGTGCATCCACAAAATAATTACAAAAAGAATACAATACAATAACCAAAAATATTAAATCTTATACCTCTCATCTGCCCATTCTCTCCTCCCCTTCATCCTTCTCCTTTGACGCTAATGAGAACTCGAAACCGTTGTCCAAAACGCCAATGAGAAGTAGAAGATTCGTCCCACAAGCAAATAGAGTCTCCGCCGAGCAAAGAGAGCTCCGATCAGAGGAAGAAACGACGGCAAATCATCAATTGTTTGTGCAGGAAGACGAGATGACCTTCTAGCTTCAGTATCCTCTCGACGACTCTTCGTTCGATCGAGACTGAATTTTTTTTATGACTATTTAGATACCAACAAAAATTTAAATGGTTACCTTTATATGAAGGTTTGGCTACCAACTGCACTTTTTTATTGATGTAAGGTAACCGAGATTGTTTTACACAATATTGAATAATATTTTGCATTTTTTTCTTTTTACATTAAGTAAGAGGAAAACCACACGACTACTCTCTGATTCCATCATGGTTTAACAAGATAAAGAAAACAAATATATGTAACACTTAGTAATTGTTTTGAAATTTTTTTATAACTATTTGGTAACTATTTTGAAATTTTTTTTATGACTATTTGGTTACCCATAAAAACTAAAATGGTTACCTTTGTAATTTGTATGAAGGTTTGACTATCAACTGCACCTTTTTGTTGATGTAAGCTAACCGAGATTGTGTTACACAATATTGAATAATATTTTGCATTTTTTTCTTCTTACATTAAGTAAGAGGAAAACCACGCGACAACTCTCTGATTTCATCATGATTTATCAAGATAAAGGAAATAAATACATGTAATACTTGGTAACTGATCTGAAATTTTTTTATGACTATTTGGTTATCCACATAAACTAAAATTGTTACCTTTGTATGAAGGTTTGGTTACCAACTACACTATATACATAATGCATGACTACTCGGGTTTTGCATGCAATTCAAATTGTCACAACGAAGTGAAACAACTGGGATCAGATACATAATTACAAAATTGATTTGTCAAATCAGCAACTCATTAAAACACCCAACTAAATTAAAGGGATACCAAATGCACTTATTTTGTAAATAAAATATTAAAAATGTATTAATTCTGTAAATATTTTTTGAATGAACTTTTGTTGTAATTTTTTCTAAAAATGTACTAGAAAGTGTAAATAACCCTTTTATATATTGTTTGGTTAACTCATGATGGTCCAACGTGGATATTAGCCCAGTTGATATATTCTATATAGTACATAAAATATTTCTTGTTGCTGGGTTATATCTCTTCAATATATTTTGGAAAATCAGATTATATTTTGGAAAGGAATATGTTTTAGCTGAGAGATTTATTCCAATTTGAATTGGAGTATTTTAAGGTAACTGGAATGTGTTTAGACTTTAGAGTATGGACTCTAACTATCCTATCTTATAATATCTTTTGTTTCCTTAAATTTAGCTCATCTTATAATGATATCCTTGACTTGCTCATTTAGAAATATTTTATAGCTGTTAACTATAATATAGTGCTGATTTTGCTATCCTTTATTGAGTCTTTTATGCTAACAATTTTTATAGCCGTTGGTAGACATGCACAAACAGGCCGCCTGGCCTGGCCCGATCTAGGCCTGCCAGGCTTTGACCGTTGACCAGGCCGGACCAGGCCCATGCCCAAGAATATAAAGGCCAGACCAAGCCAGATTATTAACTTAAAACCTTGGTCTTCTAAGGCCTGCTAGCCAGGCCAGGCCGGGCCCAAGGCATTAATGGTTTAATTGCTTGGTTTAATGATTTGGCCTTGAACTCAACTCTCTATTTATAAAATAAAGGTTGGACAAATTAACATTGGTAGACAATATGGGACTTTCGATAAGCTGTGATAACATGGATAGTTGTAATTTTGATGATAATAGCAACTACAAGGGCATATCAAGTTCTCAATTTTCTTGGCTTGCACTTGCAACCTCTTCTCCCTTTCATCTTGTGCTTTTTTTTCCTCCTCCAGCTCCAAAGCTATTCGCTCCCTATCCAGTTCAGTCTAAATTGTAACATGTATAATTAATTTGCACATATTGATATTTATATGAAAAAATAGAAAATGAAGATTAAGTAAACTTGTAATAATGTGTTCCGCAGATTAAGGATCTCCTCTTCAAAGTGTTCTGAGTGAGATCCCTTAACCACAAAGAAGATCATTTTAAAAGCAACTCCACAACAAAAGTCACAAACTTGATTAAATCATGATACTATATGCTCAACCTGCAATTTAGCCCTAAGCTCCTCAATCTCTCTTTTTTTATGCTTTAACAAAGCTGCATCTGTCAAAATCTGGACATGAAAGTACAAACTAAGTTACTACATTACCAGTTTACCACCATTCATTTTGATAACATCTAAGTTCTATATTGTTTACTGAGAAAAGTGGTAAAGGAATCTTTCCATATAAAATGGACTTTCCTCCACTTGCGGCAAGATGTGGGCTTGTCTAATCTGATTATTTTTTCAACAATTTGACATATTGGGCTATCCCGCAAGGATATTAAACAAAAAAAGCTAAATGCAAAAATTTTGGATCCTTAGGCTTTAGCCCAGGCCCGGACAAAGGCCACAGGCCAATCCAGGCCGGGCTTTTATTTAGGCCAGTCCAGGCCGGATTTTGGCATTTAAACAACGGCCTTTTTGAAGCCTTCAGGCTGGGCTTTATCGGTCCAGGCCTTGACTAGACCAGACTTTGACCAGGTCGGGCTCAGGCCGTTTGTACAACCCTAACTGTTGATATTCTCATTATATAAGATCGTTCCTTCACGGCAAACAGCAGGACACAGAACTTGAAGACAACATTAGCCTTGATATAATGGTGATAATAGAGTGATATCAAAAGAAAAAATTACCAGCCAGCTACCAATTGTATTGCTTTTAATCCTTTTTGGCTGGAAATTAAAGAGCCTATTGTAATACCTTCTACTTTATTCTAAGTGTAAGCCTAGTTTGGCTTAGTCTATCTAGCAGTAGATAGGGTCTGTTCATAAAGAGCTTTCAAGGTTGCAGAGGTGCAAAAGTCTCAGTGGTGAGAAAGGTTGCAAAGGGGCAATGATGTCCATCAGTGAAAAGCTTACTTTGAACAGGGAAGTTTTTGTATTGTGTATTGAAAAGTTTATTTAATAAAATGAGTCTCTAATACCGGTTGGCATTGGACGTGGATTAGGCTACTAGACTAGAGAATAGGGGTTGAACCACGTAAAAATCTTGGTGTCATTTACTTCTGCACTTCTCTTTTCTGTTTGGTTAATTTTTGGATATTCTGTTTTACTCACACTTGAAGATATAGTAATCCAGACACTAAAGCAAACATGCATAGCTGTTTGATAGTAATTGACAAAGAACATAAGCTAAAGCAGACAGTCATAGCTGTCTGATTTAAACCTGTTGCAAAAAAAATTAAAAGATTTAATTGTATATCACTTTTAGCTTAAACACCTATTCACCCTCCCTCAAAGTGTGTTTATTTATAGAATTACATAATGCACTGAATGTTGGGGAAAGAAAAGAGTAAAATACGATGCATAAAATATTTTATGGAAAATACACGAGTGTTTTATTATAGTGGCAAATATATGGGCTCATCTTGCCTATTGCGACATTGTTTGATCTCTACCGAACTGAGTCGAGACTTAAATTTGGTTTATAAAATTTATCAAGCCATAAATAAAGTTTGATTGAGACTCGTTTAGGTATCAAGTAGAGCACGATCTCGAATCGAGTCCAAGCAATTTGAACTTTTTGAGTCGAGTATTAATAGAAAATTATAATTTGAAAATGTTCGAGTAATTTATCGAACTTTAAAATTTGTTCATATTTGAATCGTTTATATTTCGAGTCGAGCTCGAATCGAATTTTTAGTCAAACGAATATAAATCAAAATTTGTTTTGTTCATTTTATAGTCTTACCTATTTGTATTTAGGTTCTTACTGAATTATTTGTTGCAATATTGTTTGATGGCCATGAGTGGTTAGATGGCTAATTTACAAGGAGTGAGTGTAACTGTTATGGTTTAACATCAATAGCTTCTAATTAACCTTTTTTTATTATGTCTTTCTTCATGAAGGGCATGCAATTCCTCCTAAAAGTTTTTAATGAACTATTGAAGTTATGGAATGAGTACCTTATGAATTTATTGGATCTGGTTATCATGAAGTTAATTTTATGGTAAGTTGATCAATTGACCTATTGCTTGCGTGTCGACGCTATATTGATCAATTAATCAAAGTTAACTTCATGATAACCATTACCTCGAATTTATTGTTTGATTACTATGCTAGGTTAGATGTCTTGTTGCAAAAAGCCTTTAAGGGGTATCTTTCCCTGATCCACCCTTTTCTAAATCAACAATAAAAAAAATACTCTTCCGTCTAAAGGTAAAAGTTCGGGTTGATTTTTTACGCATATTAAGAAAGAAAAAATAAAATAGTAAAAAATGTCCATATTTAATTTCTTATTTAGTTATATAGTTTTTTGTACATAATTAGTGATGATCCATAAATATGCATAGATAATGGAAATATAACAATTAATACTAAGAGTATGATAGATAAATTATTATTAAAAAATTATTTAAAATAAATAAAATTTTAATTTAAGACTATCTAAAGACTTTTGTAACACCCCTTCCCGAAAAGGAAAGGGAGGTCACGTGCGAAGCACACAACTAACCTTAAAATAAGTAAACAGAGTACTAATAACTTCAAAATATTAATAGTGATATCTATCAATGAAGTACTAAATATAATTCTCCAACCAAAGTTAAAATAACCAAAACCAAAAATCTAAACAACCTAGATGGTCAAAGGCAACACTCTCATCACATTAGCCCTGAATCACCTCTGCAAACCTGCCGAAAAAAAATACAGCATGAGCCAATTGTCCAGTACGGATACAGATATACAAAAGATATACAACTGATTAGGGGTGAGCATGGTGCGGTTTGGTGTGGTTTGAAGTCGAAACCGCACCCGAAACCGCATAGGTGCGGTTTGAAAAATTCAAAACCACACCCGAAACCGCTTGTGATTGGTGCGGTGCAGTTTTAAAGTGTGCGGTGCGGTTTTAATTGGTGTGGTTTCGGTTCCAAAACCAATTAAAACAACAAAAACGTTTAAGCCTTCAATAAAATTTAACATAAAACTTACATCGAGCAATTGAGTTAGTGACAAAGTCGACAATGAGAATTATATCAAGCATGCTTTAAAACTAAAATATGCTCTATATAAAACAACAGAGACCATATATTCGATAACAAGCAAGAATGTTTATCAATTCCCCACAAATTAAAAGTATATTCAGAAGATAGAATAAAATATATTGCAGGGATGACTAAAAATAATCTATTAGACTATTACAATTATAGTATTGACATTAACCAATGCATCAAGTGCTCGAGCCCCTCAACTATAAGCCCCTCCAATAACGCATCAAATAAATTCAAAATTCCAAAGCCCAATTGCTTAATTTTTGACTCTATACCCTTTAACATCTTCTTTCAATTGGTGAAAAAATGACAATGCAAGATTGGGGTTTTCTCTGAGCGTGTTCAAGTGAAAAGTAACTTTAGAATTTACTAGAGATAATACATATATACACACATGGTGCGGTTTCGGTTTTATGCGGTTTGGTTTTGACTAGTAACCAAACCGGAACCGTAAATTTGGTTATTCAACCCACCTAAAACCGCCACATACGCCGGAACCATTGGTGCGGTTTTAATTGATGCGGTTCGTGCGGTTTTTGGTGCGGTTTCGGTTCCAATTTGGTTACTTGCTCAGCCCTACAACTGATATACGAAAACAATTGAGACAAAATATTGAACAAAGCCTCAAGTGTAATTACCGACGAAAATGTAATCTCCAAAGATCTGAATGGAATATATCTGAATCAACAGAATTAACGAAATTAATAGAAAAATAAAGAAATAATGAACTGAAGTAACTAACTCAATGAATTGAATTGAACAGAAACAAATAAAATTAATACAATGAAATAATAGGCTGAATCAAATGGTTGGGTGTTATTTTATACCGAATGAGCTCAGAAATATACAATGCCACACAGGCAAGTCCAAACAATGCCACACAGACAAATCATATATTGGACCGTGAATCCAAATGTATGCAATTCGGATAAGTGTATTTGGCACAACATCACAAATCTGCAGAATAGAAAACTAGGGTTAACCTATACACCTTCCACAACAAAACACCAAATAGCCCACTTCTTCCGGAGCCCAAAACGGAGACGTCGTGGACTAATCACACCGCCACGAAAAGTGTAATGCCTCTCGTGCCAAGACGACATGCCTGTGTTACCCCCACAGGTGGTTATAGCTCAAGTATACCCTACAATATATTCTAACAAAAATATCATGTCGCAACATATGCGACATAATACCAACAAAAGGGTTCTATATATATATATATATATATATATATATATTGAACCAAATCAAATTATAGTCACAAGGTTTCAAAAAGAAGGTAGAAACATGTACTGATCTATAATTATCAAAAATAAATAGTACTAAACATGATAACCTAATTCAACGAGTACAAATACGAGTCATATGTATCAACTCTAAAATAAAACTAATATATTTATTTCTCATGAAATAATTATGTGACTATTTATTTCTCAAAGTATTAAAATAAAACTAATATATTTAAATTGACTATTTATTTATCAAAATATTAAAATATACTCACAAGAATACGCTCAATATATCGAGAGAGAAAGAGAGAGAAAACTTCAGTTTTTGGTGTGATTTTCAATTCTAACCTAAGCACCTTATTTATAGAAAAATGCTTAGAACACCAAAGCAAGAAAATTTAATAAAATATTAATATATATTTTATAAATTTTCTACGCACCCTTCTTTTTCCCAAAACATCAGCCACCATGTGGCTCACTTCACCAAAAATGTTTTTGTTATTAAATTTATTTAAAACTCCAAAAATTAATTATTCCGGAACTTCAGAACTTCAATAATTCATAATAAATTGCCCTTTTATCAAAAAAATTCAAACCACATGACATTTCCATAGGAAATTTCATTCTCTACAACTTTGCAGAAGAAATTTTTTCCAAATTCCAAACATAAATTGACCAAAATCCACAAACGGGTGATTTTACAGGCTATAATCAAATTTCAGTCAAGAAATAGGCCCACGGGCATGTTTAACATGTTTTAAACAACTTTTGCAACGAAAATACTCTTCCTCCTCATATACTCATATATCCCTCATTCATTGTAAAAATATCATCATTATTATATTATAATAATATAATAAAATATTATTTTATCAGAAAAAGATAAAATATTAATTTCTAACAATTGTCACATTAAAAATTTTCTCCATCTACATCCACATAAAATAAATATTTTTCTCATTATATAAAGTAATAATTAATTATTCACAAATAATATTACCGAATCACAATACTGACAAACCAGGCAGTTCCCAAGAAAGAGGGGGCTTTTCAATATGGATTTCTCCTTACTGGCGCGCAATTAGGTGACCAAACCTCTTCTTAGACAGAACTTTCTAGACATTGCCAATAATGTTATCTAATAACATTATTCAGATAATGTAAGACCCCAAATTATTAATAAATAAAATTTATTTTCCTCTATTTATTATTTTGAAATAGTAAGGGTTGATTTGATTAATGTGGTTAGTTATGGGTAAAATGCTCAAATATTTTAAATAAGCAGGTGGTTATAAAATATTCATTGTTGTCGGGGAATATTCGTTTGGTCGTGGAATATTCTTGTTGTTGGGGAATATTCGTACGACGGCGCAGTCTTTTGTGGGCCCATAACGGAAAGCAATTGGATGAAGAAAACGACAAGTTTAAGTTGTTTATAAATAACGGCGTAGTTGTTACCGTTAACACTGTTGGAATACACGGTGGTTAAAATACAGTAATACGCGTTGTTGCACAGTAGCACACGGTATTGCACCAATTATTGATTCTTACGTAAGAAGGCACTACTCAATAATTATTACAGTAATTACTGTTCAGCATTTTATTTTATTGATTCAATAATTGCTGTGTTGATATTTATTATTACTGTTGTTTAATAATTGTCATTACACGGTATTTTTCATTATCGAAGCAATAATTCATATTATCTGAATAATATTATTAGATAACATTATTGACAAAGTCTAGAAAGTTCTGTCTAAGGAGAGGTTTGGTCACCTAATTGCGTGCCAGTAAGGAGAAATTCTTATTGGAAAGCCCCCTCTTTCCTGGGAACTGTCTGGTTGTCAATATTGTGATTCTGTAATATTATTTGTGAATAATTAAGTATTAATTTATATGATGAGGAAAATATTGATTTTATGTGGATATAGATGGAGAAAATTTTTAATGTGACAATTGTTAGAAATTAATATTTTATCTTTTTCTGATAAAATAATTCATTTAAATATATTATTTTAATAATATATTAACGGTGATACTTTTATAATGAATGTGGAATATGTGAGTATATGAGGAGGAAGAGTATTTTTGTGGTATTAAATATTTAACACATACTTTGTGTTTTGGTGGACACAATTATTGACCGAAATTTGATTATAGCCTGTAAAATCGTCCGTTTGTGGATTTTGGTCAATTTCCGTTTGGAATTTAGAAAAACTTTCTTCTACAAAGTTGTAGAGAATTGAATTTCCTATAAAAATTCGCGAGATTCAAATTTTCGGACAAAAGGGCTATTTTTTGTGAATTATTGAAGTTCTGAAGCTCCGAAATAATTGATTTTTAGAAGTTTAAAATGTTTTAAATAATAAAAACGTTTTTTCAATGTTTTGGCATGTGTGCTGAAGTTGTGGGCTGGTAGTGGACGTATGAGTTTGAAAAAAAAATTATATTAATATTAATTTATTAAATTTTCTGCTTTGGTGTTCTAAGCAATTTCCTATAAATAGGGTGCTTAGGTTAGAATTGAAAATCACACCAGAAACTGAAGTTTTTTCTCTCTCTATATTATCGAGCGTATTCTTGTGAGTATTTTGAGTATACTTTGAGTATTGATATACGGTGCAAGTTCAAGTCATAGCCTATATCCGGTGTTTCAACTAGAAGTACCGCCTTTCAAGGTAAGGGATGTTATTTTATTCGAAAATGATATTATTTCTTCAATATCATTATGCCGAAATATTGGTTGGAATTTTTATCAAATTTGGAACTTTTTCATGTCGGGGTTACTATTCATGAGTTACTATTCACGAGTTACTATTTATGAGTACTATTCATGAAGCATGATGATGTTTTTTGTGAAATTTCTATCTTTTAGTGTCGAAGTTACTATTCACGTATACGGAACTATTCACGTATACGGCACTATTCACGAATACGTCACTATTCACCGAAAAGTGAAATTTTTTCTTTTCGTCCAGAATATCTATTATGGATACTAGCTTTGTTTGTATCCATGTTTTGATCATTCTTGAATTTTACTCCACTATGATTATTTATGAGGTATTTTTGGACATGGGATAGCTAAAATACGAATCCTTAATATTTATTCTTTTGTTTCACTGGATTCGTTTCCTTTAAAATATTTTTCATCATCCCCAGTCCTAAATGATGATATAACTGAATATCTTTGGCCTGTAGTGCAAAGATGAATGATTTCTTGATGAATATCTTTGGCCCGTAGTACAAAGATGAACATGTGTTGAGATGAACATGACCGACTGATTAATATCTTTGGCCCGTAGTGCAAAGATGAACAGGTGTTTAGATGAACATGACCAACTGATGAATATCTCTGGCCTGTAGTGCAAAGATGAATATTTGATTCCAGATATATATTGATTGATGTTACAGGGATAAAATATCGATGATGAACTTTTAAATTCATATATAGAAGATAGTAGTTTACATTCTCTACTTAACTCTTCTAATGAATTGTTGTTTTCCGCTGCAGTTGTTGATTTAAAACTGGTTGTCTATTGTATTCTATTAGATTTTTCCCTGTTGAAGACTAACGATAATTTGTTGTATATTATCTTAGTCATAATATTCTTTACTGGGCTAGTTGAGCTCACCCTTTTCCTTTTTGTTCCATTTTTCTTCTCAGGAGGCAAGAATGTAGCGAGTACGAGTCTGGGGATGTAATGATGGTTCTAGAGAGAGTTGTTTAGTAGTCCTCACCATTTTTATAAAATAATGTATCAATAATTATGATGGAGATTTATTTGGGTATAGATATTGTCTAGAAGATAATATTTGTATTCAAACTCACAGTTTATATGTTGTAATAATAAAGTTATAGTTATTTCTGTACCATGTATTTGGCGACTCAGAATGGGTTGGATGGAATGGACCTATTTTGGGGCGTCACAAATAATATGAATTATTGCTCCGATAATAGAAAATACTGTTTAGTGACAATTATTGAAACAACAACAATATAAAATATCAACGTAGCAATTATTGAATCAATAAAATAAAATACTGAACAGTAATTACTGTAACAATTATTGAGTAGTGCCTTCTTACGTAAGAATCAATAATTGGTGCAATACCGTGTGCTACTGTGCAACAACGTGTATTACTGTGTTTTAACCATCGGGTATTCCAATAGTATTAACGGTAACAACTATGCCGTTATTTATAAACAACTTATACTTGTCGTTTTCTTCATCCAATCGCTTTCTGTTATGGGGCCCACACAAGGTTGCGCCGTCGTACGAATATTCTCCGACAGTAAAAATATTCCACGATCAAATGAATATTCTCCAATAAAAATGAATATTTTATAACCACTTGTTTATTTAAAAATATTTGCGCATTTTATCCATAACTAACCACATTAATCAAATCAACCCTTACTATTTCAAAATAATAAATAGAGGAAATTAAATTTTATTTATTAATAATTTGGGGTCTTACAACCTCCCCTCCTTAAGAAATCAACCCCTTTTATCCAAGACCGGTACCTCTTCGTACGCTAAGTCTTCAGCTATCTTGTTCGGTTCTAACTCAATAACGTGGTTCGGGTCTTTCACATATTTACGAAGCACGGATACGTGAAAAACATTATAAACACGAGACTTACTTAGAGGTAACGCTAGTCTATAGGCCACATTTTCTACTCGATCAAGAATCTGAAATGGACCAATAAATTATGGATTGAGCTTTCCTCTCTTCCCGAATCTTGTAACTCCCTTGCATGGAGAAACACGCAATAATACATGATCCCCAATACTAAATTTCACGTCCTTTCGATGAAGATCCGCATAACTCTTTTGTCGATCCTGTGTCGTTTGTATACGTTGTTGAATCATTTGGATCTTTTCTGTAGTCATACGTACCAACTCGGGTCCCAACAATATTGCTTCACCCACCTCATCCCAACATATTGGAGAGTGACACTTTCGTCTATACAATGCTTCGAATGGAGCCACACCTATACTTGCCTGATAACTGTTGTTGTAGGAGAATTCCACCAATAGTAAATACTTATCCCAACTGCCTTTAAAGTCTAGGACACAGAGTCTTAATAGATCTTCAAGAGTTTGAATATTCCTCTCTGATTACCCATCCGTTTGAGGATGGTTTGCCGAACTGAACCGTAAATCCGTGCCCATAGCTTTTTGCAAGCTAACCCAAAATCTTGAAGTGAATCTTAGGTCCCGATCCAAAACTATGGATACTGGCATGCCATGCAACCTCACAATCTCATTCACGTGCATACTAGTAAGATGTTCAAGGGAATAAATCTCCCGTATCGGCAAGAAATCACTACAACAAAAAGGCTTATCAGTGACCGCACATCTGCGACCGCATATCATCGCAGATGGATATTAGCAACAACAGACGGTCGCTAATAGTAGTCGTTGAAATGACATCAGCGACCAACAATAGCGACCGCATTGTTAGCGACTTCAATTAGCGACCTCAGCTATCGCTATTCTGACTCATGCTAAGTCATGTGTCAGACGTGATGTGGAACACATGTCAGTGACCGGTAATAGTGACTGTACGTGGTTGCTGACTTCTGAGCACCATACTCGGTCGCTAATACTGTATCAGCGACCGCGTGCGGTCACTGACTTTGTTTTTTTTAAAAGTTTTCCTGTTTTATTGATTTCCCAAAAATAACCTGCTTTGTACCTGCTTTTTATCCCAACACACAGCAGTATATATAACCATCCATCCATCCATGATAACTACTATATGATAAACATCCATCCATACAGTCTAAAGAATGAATCTAAACCAACACAACACAATACAATCATAAACATCCATATAATAGAATCGTAAACCAATACAGTCCAAAGATAAGTAGTTTAAAAGATTACAAGGCTTTAAAAATCTAAAAAAACAAGTCTAACAAGGCTTTATAAATCTAACATGACTGGTCTAGCTCTTTATGGATCATCCAAATTAGTACCCTGTAATTAACAAAAGAATAAAACATATATGTTATATGTGTTGATACTGCTATGACTTGGGGAAAGCTAAACAATAGACAATGTACGTAATGAAACATATAAGTACCTGGTCGCCACCCTGATGCTGTGATGCTGCTGCTTCCGCCACTGCCTTCGCCAACTCATCAGGATTCAGAGAATGCAGATACCGCCCAGTATAAGAAGAAGATCACGATTTTGACAGATCGCTCTCACACAGTCAGCAGGAGTATGATAGGCTGAATGACCTGATGACTGTGTAGACCGGGTTGCAGAGCTGCCTGTGCCACTGATGGTCGAGCGTCGTCTTTGTCCTTGGCCTTTAACATAATTTTTCTTCACGACAGACGGTCTCTCCCACAATTCTTGATCAATAGCCGGACGCGGGGTGCCTTCAGGATAGCGCTCGTTCATTAAGCCCTTATAAGTGTCCTGTTAGAAGGTCAACAAATAAATAGTTAAAAATATATAAATAATGCAAAAAAATATGGCTGTAATATGTTTAAAGTTAACTTATTACCACTATCTGAACAGTATCAGGCAGTCCATCACGGGTGGCCACATACACATCCAACCAATTGATAGGTTGACCTTGAGACTCAGACTCCTACAGTTCATGTTCTTATATTAATAAGTAAACATATGATATTTTAGCTACAAAACATGACTATAAACATAAAGACAAATAACTAAGCCAATAAGCTTGCTATACATATGTACCCTAGCAACAATATGCTATAGCTATGATATACTGCCTCCCTTGTACGTGCCTTTTGCCTTTTTCCCTTCAGATACACCTGATGATCTGTTCGAGGCAGAAAACTTATGTCTCTTGACCCAGCTCTCAGCTCTCCACTGCTCACACATCTGTACCCATATGGGATGTGCGCACCACCAGGGGCTATGCTCATGCATATACTGCTAACCCTGTCCTGGATGGTCAATCTCAGCATTGTGCAGGGCTTTCTGTCGTTCTTTGTTCAGATTATCTTTAGTTCGGACGGCGCACTTCTGCCAGAATAGTGCCTGAATAACTGATGCATTTGCGTCGTCCCATCTATATTACCATAATCCAATATTACTAAACTATTAATTGATTAACTATGTATTATCTATCAGAGTGATTAAATAAATATACTTGAAATTCAGCCCAAACTGCATCTTTATGGGCGAGAGGTGTGCTTGCCCATGTAATCACTGGCGTAGGCCAGTTCTGTAAGCATAATTATGAAATGTACTTCACAATTTTACTATCTTGAAAATCACTACAATATACAATAATTTACATTAAAATATACTTATAACAATGGAAATATTAAACCCTTATATATACATGATGTTTAACTTACGTACTTTCTGGAGGAGGACTGATCTGTATAAGAATGCGATCATCCGGATTAGCCGGGGCCTTCGACACATGATTAGGGCCCCGAACCAACCCGCACTTTCATGCTGCAGGTTCAGAAGACATCTATAAATTAAAAAATTAGGATGTTAGTATGAAATTATGAGTGACAATTAATTGTATGAAATAGTTAACTACGATTACCATAAGTGAAAGGTACATAAACATGACTGCAAAATAATTAACTACAACAACTACAAATGATATAGTTAAGGATATAGAGAACATTCCTATATAGAGAACATAAATGAAAGGTACATAATTATGAACTAAACATGAAAATGAACATAAACATACATTTTGTACAATTAAAACTACACATACATTTTAATGAAAATCGTTGTCTGATGAGTCAGAATCATTTTGTACAAGTATCAGAGATTTAAAACCATCTTCTTCAGATTCTGTGTCAGTGTGAGTCAATAACTCTTCCTCAATATCATTGTCATCTGGCATAATAACTGTCTCGGGATCCAATTCATCAGGTTCATCTCCACCCTTTAACTGGATTACATCATTGTTGTCCTCTATATTTATTATAGGAGGTCTCTGAAGCATTTCCTCTTGGTAGAAATCCCCGTCTATTACTTAGACACGACTACGCGCAGGAGTATGCATTACAACTTGTCAATCTGTAGGCGGTCTATCCCTTTTCTTAACAGGACTAGGAGTGTAGTATACTTGTACTGTTTGAGTTGGTAAAATAAACGGTTCGTTGGAGTACACAGACCTATGGAGGTCAATATCGACGATTCCATGTCTGTCAACACGTATCCATTTTTCAGAATCAAACCAATGGCACTTGAACAAGTGAATATGACCCCTGTACGTGCCCTTGTACGACAACTCTATGATTTCCTCCAACTCCCCATAAAAGGCACGACCAAGCTAATTATAACAATCTCCTTGGACACACACTCCAGAGTTCGTTGTTCTTTTACCGTGCCCATATGCCTTTGTGTGAAATTCATAACCATTTATTTTGTAACCATTGCGGGTGACTTGGTCCCTGTCTGGTCCCATAGCTAGGACTTGTACATTAGCCGGAATCGTTGATCCCTCAGTCAAAGCCTACAAAAACTTCATCTTATTAAATGAAGTCATAGTTAACATGGAGTGTATATATATATATATATATATTACATGCTTAAAAATTGAACTTAATTTGTCCTTTAGCCAAAGTGCAAAGTTTTTATCCCGATTGATTTGAATATCTTTATCAGTTATGCCGGGATGTTTCACTTTTAACTCATCATCGTACAATCTATATCATGTTATAAACATTAACATATTGGAATAAATTTTCAATTTAAAAGATAAATTATCAAGTTTACATTTGTACCTCACAAATTCGTGAATCTCCTCGCAATTGAGAAGAATGTAAGTATGTGCAGCATGTAATTCTTGCTCAGAGAGGAATATGCGCTTCCATTTTCCATAAGCGCGGCCCGATAGACCAAATACAAAGAGCCGACCATTTAGTTCAACATTTTCCCCATCATCATGTCTCGATACTCGATTAGCCTTTGTCAAGACTTCGTCCGGAAAATAGTCTGAGACAAACGTAGATATCTCATCGAAACTGTATGCCTCGCATATCGACCTCTCGACATAAGCTCTATTCTTCACCTTTCTCTTAAGGTTTTCCATCACCCTTTCGAAAGGGTGCATCCATCTATATTGAACTGGACCCCCAAGACGAGCTTCATAGGGAAGATGGATTTATAAATGCTCCATGGAGTCAAAAAAACCAGGTGGGAATATTTTTTCTAGTTTACACGTGATCTCTATGATGTTCTTCTCAAGTACAGACATGTCCTTCTCATTTAATGATTTTGAACATAAGTCTTTAAAGAAACGACTAAGATCCGTCAAAGTATCCCATATTGGTTTATCAAGCAGATCCCGAAATGATATAGGTATGAGCCTCTCCATGAACACATGACAGTCATGACTCTTCATCCCTTGCAATTTCCCACCCGTAACACACCTTGCAATGTTTGACGCATATCCATCTGGTAGTTTCAGAGACTTAACACATGTGCACACATCTTCAACTTACTTTTTGGACAATATGTACCTTCCATGCGGTTTGACAATCTTACCATTTGGAGATTCGTAAAGTTCTAATCCGGGACGCTTACAAATATCTTTCATGTATAAACGTGCCTTATCTTTATCTTTTGTCTTCCCCGTAACATTCATCACAGTGTTAAACACATTGTCAAACACATTCTTCTCAATATGCATCACATCTAGATTATGACGAATCAAATTTCTAGACCAATAAGGCAGTTCCCAAAAGATGCTTCTCCGAACCCAGTTATGAGATTCGCCAAACCCATTGATTATGTTTATGGCATCAACCTTACCAAATGGTATAACCGGTAATCTCATCACACGATCTCGCATCTCTGTTCCCGACAATTGCGGTGCAGGCATATCATTGTCTACTTTCCCTTTTCTGAAGTGTTCTCTATTTTTTCGAAACGGGTGATCTATCGGTAAGAACCGACGATAATAGTCAAACCAACAAGGATTTCGACCTTTTGATAGATTAAACGACTTTGTATGCTCCATACAATACGGACAAGCCAACTTCCCGTGTGTACTCCATCCAGCTAACATACCATAAGCTGGGAAGTCACTTATAGTCCACATAACCGCTGCCCTAAGGTTGAAATTTGTTTTCGTTGCACCATCCCAAGTCTATACTCCATCCTCCCATAATACCTTCAACTCGTCTATAAGAGGTCTTAAGTAAAAATCTAAGTTCTTTCCAGGACTCTTAGGACCAGGAACCACGAGTGAAAGAACCAAGTATGGCTGTTTCATACACATCCAAGGAGGCAAGTTGTACGGAGTAACAATCACAGGCCAACATGAGTACGGAACAGCTGAGTGGCCAAACAGATTGAAACCATCGGTGGACAATCCAAGCCTCACATTTCTAGGTTCTAATGTAAATCCAGGATGTGCTAAGTTAAAATCTTTCCAAGCCTGCCCATCTGCAGGATGATTTAGTTCTCCATCTTTAGCTGGAGATTTCGCATGCCAACTCATATGTTCAGCCGTTCTTGAAGACATGTACAATCTTTTTAGCCGGTGTGTTATTGGAAAATACCTTAAAATCTTAAACGGTATACTTGATTTTTTTGTAGTGACACCCTCTTTATTAGGCCTAAACCGATCATGACTGCAAAACGTGCACCTTGTCATCTGTTCATTTTCCTTATAAAACAACATGCAATCGTTGGGACATGCATCGATCTTTTGGTATCCAAGACCCAAATTCTTCACCATTTTCTTACAAAAGTAATAGTTACCAGGTAATTTCTCACCGTCAAGCAGCATACTCTTAATGGCCTTCAAGAGCGACTCAAAACACTCATGGCTCATGTTGTGATCAACATTGATGTTAAGTAATGTCGCCACTGCAGACAATGTAGTGTGTTTGGTGCAACCATGCCACAATGGCTCGCTACCCTCATCTAACAACTTAAAGAAGTCTTTGGCATCAGAATTCATAGGTTGCTCTCTGCCTTGGTCCCAATCAAAATCTGGCCCTACAATATCATGAACCATTTCATTCATACGATGAGTACTACTGCCCGAATTGTTTACTTGTGTGATGCCACCATCTCTTCTCTGCCCATGTGCCCACCAGCATTCTTCGTAATTTCTCATGAACCCAGAAACAAGTAACTGATAGTTTACCATGTCTTTGTCCATATAATTTACATTCTTACACTTCAATTGTATCTGCGACTTACCATTCATACATTTCGGGTGACTATACGCATACTCCAAAAACACTTGGCAACCAGCTTTAAATTCAGCTGTAGCACCTATCTGGGCACTTGACTTTCGTCGTACCATCCAACTACGGTCTGAATGGAGGTCCATGATTCAACGGTACCTACTACAAACAACATTATAAATGTTAACATATGACTTGAGCATACTTGTAAGCATACATATGACTAACATTTAAGCATACTTGTAAGCATGTGACTTGAAAGCATACTAGTAACCATATGACTTGATCATATTAGCTAGTAAGCAGTAAAAAGTTATATACTTGAACATACTTGTAAGAACTTGTGAGTTCATGCTAGCTTTATATCAAAGTTTGTTAACTCATTTATACAACTTTTGAGTATCTTGGAGATTCATTCATATAAACTAGTGTGCTAAGGCTATTAGCCAAGTGTGTATAGATACCTTCTTTGTTGCACTAACAGTTCCCTAGCACTGTCTATTTTGGCTTAACTTCCCCCCAGCCAAGCTTGGCTTGGCCCCGTGAGGCTTGGCTAAGCTTGGCGTGGCCTCGCGGCCCCAAGCCCAACCCATCAGCTCCAACAATCCCTTAATAGGCTCTAGTGGATCACTTAGTTTAAAATCCCTACATCATTTAACAGCACCAATTGGATATTAGACTCCAATGTTAGTGGTTTGACATTTATTAATGTAAGTGCAACTAATTCAGTTCGATATCATCTCCTCTTCTTCAAAAGTATATAGCATTGGTCTTTGCGCTCACAATTATATAGACCAACTCACCCCTAGCATGTGACCTAGGAATAACCCAAATACATTTACATTAGAAATCAACAAGCCATTGGGTGGGAAATAAATGCTTAAGCATAAATTTTGTCAATCCCAATTATCCTCCTACCCTACCCAACAAGATTTGGACCACAAAGATATCTCTGAAGAGGTATGAAATCTATAATAATTCCAAGTGTCAAACACAAATACCAACTCATGAACCACAAATACCAACATTATACAAAAAAATATTAACATTAGAGACTAACCCATTATACTAACATTATACAAAAAAATATTAACATTAGAGACTAACATTATACAAAATAATTCCAAGTGCCAAACACAAATACCAACTCATAAACCACAAATACCAACATTATACAAAAAATATTAACATTAGAGACTAACCCATTATACTAACATTATATAAAAAAATATTAACATTAGAGACTAACATTATACAAAATAATTCCAAGTGTCAAACACAAATACCAACATTATATAAAAAATATTAACATTAGAGACTAACCCATTATACTAACAATGGAGACTAATACATTCAATCAAACATTTGAACCACATAAATTAACAAAAAATCGCATTCAATCGAAACCCACAAGCTACAGTAGCCGAAAAGAAGAAGAAAAACCCAAATATTCAAACATAACATAACACACACACACACACATATATATATATATTTATATATATATATATATATATCAAATATTTGTTATATAATTTGGTACCTAACACCAATTGAAGGAGAAAGCCAACCCAATCGCGCGACAACAATGAGATTTCATTTTCTCCCTCTTTTCCCCCTTCTTCCTCTTCTCCCTATTCGGTCTCCCTCTTGTTTTTTCCTTTCTGATTCTGCTACTGCCGAGCGAAAGACTAATAGATTAAAAGGATCAGCGAGCGCATGCGGTCGCTGATTTTTAATGACAAAGACTTATCAACGACCGCATACGGTCGCTGATTATAAGTTGTCGCAAAAAAACTACGCGTCAACATTTCCTGCCAAATTTTGGGTGTGAAATTTGTTCTTGCGACCGCAGTCGGTCGCTGATGTCACTTAGCGACTAAAATATAATATGGTCGCTGATATCGGTCTCTATTAAGACTATCAGCGACCGGATATGCGGTCGCTGATATAATCGGTCGCTGATAGGCCTTTTTTTTGTAGTGAATGTGCAGACTTGGTTAATCTATCAACAATAACCCAAATAGTATTTATGCCTTGAGAAATCGTGGGAAGACCCGTAACGAAATCCATTGTAATGTGTTCCCACTTCCATTTTGAAATCTCAAGTCGTTGCAATGGACCCTTTGGAACTTGATGCTCCGCCTTTACACGTTGACAAGTTAAACACCTCGAGATAAACTTTGCAATCTCTCTCTTCATATTGTTCCACCAAAATGTATGTCGAAGATCACGATACATTTTGGTACTTCCAGGATGGATTACAAATGGTGTATTGTGTGCCTCCATCATCATCTTGTACTTCAAATAAGAATCGTTAGGAACACAAAGTCTGGAGTGGACTCGAAGTATTCCTTCTTCATTGATTCTTGCTTCTGAAATAGCACATTCTTGTACTATCTTCTTCATACGCATCAGCTCCGGGTCTGTGGCTTGAGCAACTTTAACTTTTTTGATTAAAGTTGGTTCTATACGTATACTTTACATCATTGCATGGGTCCCCGGAGTCTTGAATTCTATCTTCATCTTTTGTAAATCACACCAAATGGGCCTTTGTGTTAACAACATCGCACTCGTTCCCGCGTATGATCTTCTACTCAATGCATCGGCAACCACGTTCATTTTTCCAGGATGGTATAGTCGTAGTTTTTCAATAGCTCGAGCCAACATCGTTGCCGCATATTAAGTTCTTTTTGGGTGAAGAAATATTTGATGCTTTTATGGTCTGAATATATCTCCACTTTCTCCCCATATAGATAGTGCCTCCAGATCTTTAGCGCGAAAATGACTGCTGCCAACTCTAGATCATGAGTAGGATAATTCCTCTCATATTCTTTAAGTTGTCGTGAGGCATAGGCTATAACTTTCCCACGTTGCATGAGAACACATCCTAGCCCTTTGCCTGAAGCATCGCTGTAGATAACAAATTCATCCGAACCATATGGTATTGTCAAAACAGGTGCTGAAATGAGTCTCATCTTGAGATCTTGGAAACTTTTCTCGCATTCCTCGCTCCATACGAATTTTGTATCTTTTTGAGTCAGCTGAATTAATGGAGTAGCGATTCCAGAAAATCCTTCCACAAATCTTCGATAATAACCAGCTAAGCCCAAAAAGCTACGTACTTCGGTCACCGATTTCGATTGCTCCCAACTTTGTATTACTTCAATCTTCGTCGGGTCAACAGATACTCCATATTTTGACACCACGTGCCCAAGGAATGTTACTTCCTCAAGCCAAAACTCGCATTTATTCAGCTTGGCATATAGCTTGTTATCACGAAGCCTTTGCAGTACCAGCTTTAAATGGTGCTCGTGATCTTCACGGCTTTTGGAATATATGAGGATGTCATCAATAAAGACAACAATGAACTGATCCAAATAATCCTTGAATACTCGGTTCATTATATCTATGAAAGCCGCAGGAGCATTAGTCAATCCAAAAGACATGACTAGGAATTCATAATGCCCATACCGAGTTCTGAAGGCAGTCTTCGGAATATCTTCAGTTTTAACCTTCAGCTGATGATATCCAGAACGAAGATCGATTTTTGAAAAGAATTGTGCTCCTTGTAACTGGTCAAACATGTCATCAATACGAGGTAGTGTATACCTATTCTTGATAGTGACATAGTTTAATTCCCGGTAATAGATATAAAGTCGCATACTCCCGTCTTTCTTCTTTACGAATAAAACAGGAGCACCCCAAGGAGATGTACTAGGACGAATGAAACCGATGTCCAACAACTCCTGTAGTTGGACCTTTAACTCCTGAAGTTCAATAGGAGCCATTCGATATGGGGTTTTAGAAATGGGTTTTGTACCAGGTTCAAGATCAATAAAGAATTCAACTTCACATTTTGGGGATAGTCCGGGAAGTTCTTCAGGAAATACGTCAGGAAATTTACCAACAACGGGAATATTATTCAAATCTGACGTGTCTTTATTCAAATCCATAACATGGGCTAAGAAAACTTGACATCCATTTTTTAATAAACGAATGACTTTATGGCTTGATATAACAGTGATTGATTTTAATGGTTTAGTTGCTTAAATTCGAACAACAGGTTGTTTAGGAATATGAAAACTAACCACCTTACAAAAACAATCAATTTTGGAATGATGAGTAGTTAACCAATCAATTCCTAAAATCACATCAAAAGCAAGTATCTTTAAAGAGATAAGGTCAACAGGTAATGTGATGGTGCCAACTTGGATCAAACAAGATTTATAAATAGTGGATGTGATGAAAGTTTCTCCTAACGGAGTTTCCACAGATAGGTTAAAGTATAATTTCTCTGGAGTCAAATTTAAACGTTGAGCACAAGTAGGAGAGATAAATGAATGGGTAGCACCGGTATCTAGTAAGGTATAAACTTCACAAGAATTTATGATTAGCTTACCCGTGATCACCTCATTTGGGTTCCTCGCATGTTGACCAGTCACGACAAACGCTCTTCCAAGAACCGTTGACTTTGACTTTTCTGGGACAGCCTTTCGAGTCACCATCCCCGCTGGACTTGGTTTTCCTATAGTGCAATCTCGAGCGATATGTCCTTCCTTTCCACAATTATAACATACATTAAACTGTTGTGGGCAGTTTGGGCAAATATGTCCTTTTCCGCACTTATAACATATGACCGGTGGTCGTTCTCCTTCCTTGGAACCAGTTGCTGCTGGTATTGACGTCTTCGTATTGTCATTGTTGAATCTCCTCTTTTTAAAATCTCCTCCCGACTCGCTTCTTCTATTCTCATGGCCATGATTACCACCATAGTGGTTATTGCTCTTGTCCGTATTCTTCTTTCTCCACTGTTTATCGTTGTTTTAATGACTGCTGTCACCGGTATGATCCTGATTGTGGTCCCTCGGTTGACCGTACTCGTTATCTCGCTCTAATAATTGAGCCATGTTGACAACATCTGAATAGAGAGAAAATTTATGAGAAATGAGATATTGACGTATGCCGGGTTTCAAACCTCTCAGAAACATCCGCGTCATACGTTCCTCATTCTCCGTCAAATGAGGTGTAAACCTGGATAACTCCGCGAACTTTGCCTCGTACTGGGACACCGTTATGTTGTTTTGTTCCAATCTAATAAACTCTACCTCCTTCATATGACGAACACTTTCAGGAAAGTATTTGTCATTAAACAGTTTCTGAAATGTCTCCCAAGACATGCTGAGTGCGGCAGGCTGAGTACGCTTCACAGACTCCCACCAGTAGTCTGCCTCGCCACAGAACATAAAGGTGGTGAATGGAACCTTCTGTTCCTCCATGCATCCCAAGACATCGAATATCGTGGTAATTTGTTTAACCCACGTCTCTGCCTTGATCGGATCCGGCTTTCCAATAAATTCTGGTGGTCCCAACTCTTTGAACTACTTGGCTGTGACAAACCATGAATTGCTATCATTTCCTCCTTTATTTTGAACACGAGTCTCCCTCGTCTGGTTTTGCATAAATCGCAAAAAGCTTCTAAACATCTCATCGTTCATCGTCTGCTCAGTGTTGTTGTATACAGGAGAAACATTGTCAGTCTGTTACACGTTCTCCTCATTGTGAGCAAAGGTGTCTCCACGGTCTCATTTATTCCACTGTTAACATTCTCAGTCGACATTCTCAAATACTGCCATAAAATAAAGGTTAATTTAACAAATTAACAAATCACATAATATCCCTATATTATGACCGACCAACAAATAAGCTTAGGTAGGACACACTAGCGAAGGATTTACTCGTCTCTCCCCTCCTAGTTCTATTTCCCGATCTCCGCCAGAGATCAGATCCCTAAGCTCTGATACCAACTGTGACGCCCCCAAAATAGCTATACAACACCCATTCTGAGTCGTCAAAATATATGGTGCAGAAACAACTACAACTTTATTAACACAACATTACAAATATTATCATCTAGACAATATCCACACTCAAATAAGTCCTCATTACAATTATTGATACATTATGTAACAAAAATGGTTAGTACTACTAAAACGACTTTCTAGAACCTTCAATCCATACTCCGACTAGTACTCGCTACATTCTAGCCTCCTGAGAAGAAAAAATAGAACAACAAGGAAAAGGGTGAGCTCAACTAGCCCAGTAAAGAATATTATGACCAAGATAATATAGAACAAATTATCGTTAGTCTTCAACAGGAAAAAATCTAATAGAATACAATAGACAAGAACTTTTAAATCAATATTCGTAGCGGAAATAATAATTCATTAGAAGAGTTAAATAGAGAATAAAATCTACTATCTTCTATATATGAATTTAAAGGTCCATCGTCAATATTTTATCCCTGTAACATCAATCAACATATATCTGGAATCAAATATTCATTTTTGCTCTACAGGCCAAAGATATTCATCAGTTGGTCATGTTCATCTAAATACATGTTCATCTTTGCACTACGGGCCAAAGATATTCATCACAAATCATTAATCTTTGCACTACAGGACAAAGATATTCAATTATATCATCATTTAGGACTGAGGATGATGAAAAATATTTTTAAAAAAACGAATCCAGTGAAACAAAAGAATAAATATTAAGGATTCGTATTTCAGCTATTCCATGTCCAAAAATACCTCATAAATAATCATAGTGGAGTAAAATTAAAAAATAATCAAAACATAGATACAATCAAAGCTAGTATCCATAATAGATATTTTGGACGAAAAACAAAAATTTAATTTTTCTGTGAATAATGCCGTATTCGTGAATAGTGTCGTATACGTGAATAGTGTCGTATACGTGAATAGTAACCCCGACACTAAAAGATAAGAATTTCACAAGAAAAATACTCATAATATTCCGGTATAATGATATTGAAAGAATTAATATCATTTTTTAATATCATTTAAAAAAAATAATATCCCTTACCTTGTAATGACAGTACTTCTAGTTGAAACACCGGATATAGGCTATGAGTTGAACTTGCACCGTATAGCAACACTCAAAGTATTAAAATACTCACAAGAATACGCTCAATATATCGAGAGAGAAAGAGAGAAAAAATATCAGTTTCTGGTGTGATTTTCAATTCTAACCTAAGCACCCTATTTATAGAAAAATACTTAGAACACCAAAATAGAAAATTTAATAAAATATTAATATATATTTTATAAATTTTCTATGCACCCTTCTTTTGCCCAAAACATCAGCCACCTTGTGGCTCACCTCACCAAAAACGTTTTTGTTATTAAATTTATTTAAAACTCCAAAAATCAATTATTTCGGAACTTCAGAACTTCAATAATTCATAATAAATTGCCCTTTTATCAAAAAAAATCGAACCACGTGACCTTTCTATAGGAAATTTCATTCTCTACAACTTTGCAGAAGAAAATTTTTCCAAATTTCAAATAGAAATTGACCGAAATCCACAAACGGACAATTTTATAGGCTATAATCAAATTTCAGTCAAGAAATGGGCCCACGGACATGTTTAACATATTTTAAATAACTTTTGCAATAAAAATACTCTTCTTCCTCATATACTCATATATACCACATTCATTGTAAAAATATCATCATTATTATATTATAATAATATAATAAAATATTATTTTATCAGAAAAGATAAATTATCGATTTTCAACAATTGTCACTTTAAAAAAAATTTCCATCTATATCCACATAAAATAAATATTTTTCTCATCATATAAAACAATAATTAATTATTCACAAATAATATTATCGAATCACAATACTGACAACCAGGCAGTTCCCAAGAAAGATGGGGCTTTCCAATAAGAATTTTTCCTTACTAGAGCGCAATTAGGTGACCAAACCTCTCCTTAGACAGAACTTTCTAGACATTGTCAATAATGTTATCTAATAATATTATTCAGATAATATAAATTATTGCTCCGATAATGGAAAATACTGTATAGTGACAATTATTGAAACAACAGTAATATAAAAGATCAACGTAGCAATTATTGAATCAATAAAATAAAATATTAAACAATAATTACTGTAACAATTATTGAGTAGTCCCTTCTTACGTAAGAATCAATAATTGGTGCAATACCATGTGCTACTGTGCAACAACGCGTATTACTGTGTTTTAACCACCGGGTATTCCAACAGTAATAACGGTAATAACTATGCTGTTATTTATAAACAACTTATACTTGTCGTTTTTTTCATCCAATCGCTTTCCGTTATGGGGCCCACACAAGTCTGCGTCGTCGTACGAATATTCCCCGACAGTAAGAATATTTCACGACCAAACGAATATTCTCCGATAAAAATGAATATTTTATAACCACTTGCTTATTTAAAAATATTTGCGCATTTTACCCATAACTAACCACATTATTCAAATCAACCCTTACTATTTCAAAATAATAAATAGAAGAAATAAAATTTTATTCATTAATAATTTGGGCTCTTACAATTATTATTATCAATCAGAACTTTGCCTTTAATACATATCAAAATCTTATAATCTTTTACTGTTTAGTGCATGTTTTACTCTGAACATATACATCACTTATATACGAGAATTGCATATCCATGAGCCAACAGTAATGATATACAAAAACAAAAAGAAAAAGGAAAGACACCTGCTTTTGTTTCTTCTTTTTTTTTTGTTCTCTCTCGTCGTCGCCTCCTTTCTTTTCAGTTTTATTCCCACGATTGTCTTATCAGACTTAATAAAGCATAATTAGGTTTTAGTTATTTATTTATTAAATATTAACTCTCCTAATTTAAATAATATTTATTATTACCCACAAATATAAATTAAACCCAAATTTTAAAGCCCAAACTGTACTAAATTAATTTACTCATCACTTAATAATATTTATTAGCTCACACAAATTGAATAACTAGTTTGACCTAAATAAATGACAAAGTCCAAACAATATGTTTTAAGAATATAAATTTAATATTATTATTATTTTTGGGATATTACATTACCAAAGGATTCCGTCCCCGGAATCAAAAGAATGAATGTACCTAATTATCAAAAAGATGCGGATACTCCGCTCGAATAGACTTTTCTATCTCCCAAGTAGCTCCGCGCTCCGGATGATTTTACCACACGACTTTAAAAAAAAGTAATTATCTTCCTCAATTTTAATTTAATTAATTATTTAATTATCTACTAAAAGAATTTAATTTTTGAAACAAAACAAAGAAGAAAAAACCGAAACAAAATTATTTACCTTTTCCAATTTAAATACAATTATATAAAATAAAAGTAATTAATATTTAATTATTAAAAAAATGGGTTATTACAACTTTTATCTTGGAGGGATTAATAAATAATTGAGATATCAACAAATAATACACGGCAAAACCTATAGTTTGGCACGTATTACTGTATTAGACCAACGTACCTTCCAATTCAAAAGGTTTATGGTAATATTTAAATTAGCTGGAACAAAATTAGAAGTCAAAAGGGCGAACGTGGGAACATGGAGCCATGTTACACACAAACAAACACCGTACATTAATCACATTATTATTAGGTAATTGTTAAATTCATAATATTTTTTGTTATTTTTATAATAAAAGTGTGGTTGTAGATGTATAGCGACGTTAAAAATCGTCGCTATAGCAATATTTTTGTTGTAGAAATAATAATTTCTGTTGTGAATTTAACAATTTCCTATTATTATTATTATTATTACATATTAATTTAGTCATGGAACCCTCTTGAATTAAGGGTGTAAATGAATTCAGTCGAGTATTGAATTCAAATTTAGTTTATAAAATTTATCGAGTATGAAATAAAATTTGATTAAGGCTCGTTTTGCTACCAAGTCGAGCATAATCTTGGATCAAATCCAAACAATTTGAACGAATTATCAATAGAAAATTACAATTTGAAAAGGTTTGATTAATTTATCAAATTTTAAAATTTGTTTATATTTGAGTCGTTTATATTTATAGTCAAACTGAAATCAAACTTTTAATCGAACAAAATATAAATCAAGTCCGAATGGTATGATTCATTTTACAGCCTTATCCGTGAATAAAGAATCTTTTTGTAAATGTGCACACATATACCCTTATTGATCCGTGAAATCGAATGCCGGTGATGAATCTCTTTAATTTGGACCAACCATTAAAGAAACTTAATGTTACGTTTGGATTGAAAAAATAAAATAAATTTATTCTAATTATTGGAATGAATTATTTCATATTTTTCCTTTTTTTTGTGTGTTGTCTTGATCCAAGTTTGGTCGTGCAGTACAAACTTCCAAATTAATAGTTGACCCCATATTGGATCTTTGGTTCCTACCCATGTTAAAGTTATATTCAATGGTTCTGTTAACTTTATTTGATATATAATATAAGGGCTATATGTATATACACAGTTGTGTATTACATAGTAGGCCTAGGACGACAGATTTTTTGGGTTGTAACGACGGTAAACTGTCGTCATAGCCCAGAATAGCTATGACGACGGGTGAAACCGTCGCTATAGCTCAAAAAATCGTCGTTATAGCCTACTGTGTTATACACAGCTGTGTACACACATTTTTTCCATAATATAAAATAAAAAGTTTTAAATAATTAATTCAAGATTAACTCATAATCAATCAAAATAATTCGATCAAAGTTTTATTTAACTTGAGCTGATCTTATTTGGGAGTGGTTAGCATATAATTAATTTTGGTCAATTAATCAATACAGTATCGACACACAGATCGTGAGATGATCTCTCTGTATGTGTGTCAGTACAGTATTAATTAATTGACCAATTTACCGTGAAGTTAATTTCATAATAAATTGATAACTAAATCCATTTTATTCATTGTTTAAATAAGTTCGAACTCAATAATGATTTTATCCGATTATTGACGATAGATTGCTAAGAGTAAGGTATGGCGTTATACGGTCGATTGTATATTTTGTTATTATTTTTAAAATATTTTGTTATTGCCTTTGAAAATATGACCTTTTTAATTTTATATTAAAAAAATAGCAAGTGTGACCCACATCGATGTCAAATGATTGTTTTATGTCAAGTGTGATTTGCAGCAATTTGCAGTTATAACTTATTAAGAGCAATTTGCAGTTATAACTTATCATAATTTTAATTTACAAATTTATCTTTAATTTTAAAATAATGATAGTAATAAATGTAAACTTACTTATAAAAATTATAAATTTTTATTTATAAAAATATCAATTCTCTTACAAAATACAAATCCTATTATTTATTGTGAACTTTTTTTTTGCAAAATTATAATTATAAAATATTTCAACCTATGGAATTAGAGCATCTCTAACGAGGTGAACTATACCATGGATTATATTTAGTTCATATGACATCAATCTATGAGATAATCTTTCAATCTTTCGAGCTGATGAATTATCCCATGGGCTATAGTATTAAAAGATTGTATTATATTGAATGAATTATAGTTCACCAATTATTTTTTCACACTCCCATTAAAATATATTAAAAATTATAGTCCACCAAACCAAGTTCCTAAATATAGTCTCTTTGTTTCGCCGAAAAATACTCTAAACTATATTTAGTCTGCCCGAGTCTTAGACTAAATTTAGTCTAGAATGCTTTTATGCTACGTTTGGATTGGAATAATGAAGGTGGTAATAGAATGACTCATTCTTATTTCTTAATACTCGAATTTTATTCTTTGAGAAGAAAGATTATGAAATAATTCATTTATTTTATTCCTCCAATCCAAACGCTACGGTAGAGATAATTATAAAAATAAAAATAAATCATCAGTAATGCTAGCTGTTTAAGTAATTGAGCATAAAAGAAAAAGTAAATAATAATCCATAAATAATGATATCATATTGACTTGATAAACGACATCTGACGGTTGAGAGTTCAAATTTGGAAAGACAAGACGAGAGAGGGGAAGACGAGACGTTTGAGCGAGTGCCTCACTTGTCTTTCGGCGGGAAAATCTAGCAGTATAATCTTTTGGCGGGAAAATCTAGCAGTATAATCTGTTCCCATTCAGATGGAGGAGAAAACAAATCCATTTTGTAAGTGAAATATAAATATAAAAACAATTAGAATTAATGAGAAAAAAATAAAGAGAGAGAAAATAAAATAAATTTGCTTTCTTTTAAAAAGAAAATTTAAGTTAAAATAATATATTATTTATCTATTTAATAATGGGATTAAATATATTTATTTAATATTTTAGTATGCCATTTAAGCCTTTAATAAATTTTGTTCAAATCTTCTCAACTATGGATTTTTTTATATAAATTTCTCTGTTTTTTATATAAATTCTAATCTCTTACTCTCTTTTTTCTTTCCTCTCCTTTTAATAACTCCCAAACAAAGTGTAATGCCGACCACGCAAACTTATATTTTCGCTCTTTTAGCGTTTGTTTGTTGGTAAAAATTATAATTCAAGATTATTAATTTTAGAATTATAATTTTGGGATTATATTTATAATCTAAAGATTATTAAATTATTATAAATTCATAGACTAATAATTTCATGTCTAAATTTAAAAATAAATAAAACACGTGAGATTAATAGTCCTATCATAAGTATAATTCTTGCAAACAAACGTAACACTAGTTCTCTAATACTCTATAATGGCTTCAACTCCATCCCCATCCTCGTTATTAAAGCCTTAAAATGAATTAAACCGTTTGAATTCGATTCGTGCTTGCTAAACTTAAAATTTGATTCGAGTTCAACTTGAAATAAAACAATTCAAATATGAATAAATTTTAAAATTCGATAAATTACTTGAATCTCTTCAAATTTATACTCGAATCATATTTCATATTTATGCGAAAAATTCAAACTGCTCAGATTCGATTCAAAATCGTACTACTAAACGAATCTCAATTAAATATTATTTTATACTTGATAAATTTTATAAATTAAATTAAAACAACTCGATACTTGATTTGATTTATTTACACGCCTATTCTACCGGTGAGTCACTGTCACATACACTATAATTGCGTTGGGGAGACATTAACTAAACATTAATTTCGGAAGATTTTGCCATATCAATGAGTCAGTCTGTACAGCTAAGAACTTTTGACCATTGGGCCTCATTCTTTTTCATCATTAGTAGAATAACAAAAGGGGTATTGGTTAGCATGAAGTTTATTTTTAGGTAATTTGGTTAATTGATTAATAGAGTACTGACACATAAGTGAAACTTTATTTGTGTCAATATTTTATTGACCAACTTATCAAAAAATTAACTTCATATTAACCGGATCCAACAAAAGGGATCCGGTTAATATAAAATTATTTTTTTGATAAGTTGGTCAATTAGTCAATAGAATACTGACACATATACAATCTCGTCTGCGTGTCAATATTCTTTTGATCAGTTGACTAACTTACCTCAAAATAAATTTCATACTAACCACTTCCTAACAAAAGGGTAGATAGAAAATAAATTGCTTAATTAACTACAATTATACTGATAGATGAGCTAATGATTATGTTTAGGCCTTTTGGAATGTGATTAGTATGAAATTTATTTTGAGATAAGTTAATCAATTGATTAATAAAATATTGACATGCAGACAAAATCCGGATCCGGCATTTTGTAAGAACTATACAGTTTCAAAAACTGAGGCACAAATTTCTATTTATTTATTTATTTTATTGAAATTAAACACACATCTTATTTTGTCGCTGTTAATATTCGAATTTAGGATCAGAAAGTTTAATACATTAACTGAACTAAAACTTTGCTGTCAAATTTTTATTCATTTTTTACACTTTATCTTATGATGTACAAAAAACGTAATACGAAGTATGTAATATAATGGCACTTCCTCCATTTCTAAATAAATGTCGTTTAATATTTTTGTATATGGATTAAAAAATTATTTAACAGTATCATTTAATAATTAAAATCTGTGTGAAATTCAATTACTACCCTTTTATAGGAAGTTGAAAACTATTACCCCCTCCGTTCCTTAATATATAGGTCGCTTTAGAGTTGTGCACAAGTATTAAGGTAATGATTGTACTCCCTCTGTTCCTAAAAGATTGTCTTTTAAGGTTAATGCACACATATTAAGGAATATAATTAATACATAGCGAAAATATTATATTACCCTTATTAATTGTCTCAACCAATTATTCTCTTCCCAATGTTTCTTATTCAATTCAACCAATTACTTCTTATTCAACCAATTCCTACTAGGATTATAGTATTGAATTGAATAAAAATCACTGGGAAGAGAAGAAAGTTTTAAATAGGAGAAATTTTTAAATAAATGTAAAATAGGGAAAAAGTAGCTAATGTGTATTGATAAACTCAAAACGATAATCTTTTTGGAATAAATATTATTTCATAAAACGACAACCTTTTAGGAACGGAGAGAGTATAACATTAACTATAATATCAATTGTCTATATTGTCATTGTATTGGAATAAGAGATTGTTATTTATTGGATATAAAATAGTGAGAGAACCAAAGTTATATTTAATACTTGGGGTAATATTAAAAATTAAGCAATTAATGCTTACTTGAAATTCTCAAACGACTTATATTAAAGAACAAAAATATTTCTCTAAAACGACTTATATAAAGGAACGGAGGTAGTAATACGAATGGTGATAATTTCTTGGGACAATGAGAGAATGTAAGGGTGATACTCCCTCTATTCATAAATAAGTATCGTTTAAAGTTTTTGCACATGAATTAAGGAAGCTATTAATATGAGTAAAAAGTTATTGTACAAGACTTAAAATACCCTCATTTAATAAATATTCTCTCTCTCCTCTCTCACACTATTCCATGTTCTTTCTTTTATATCCAGCCGTCCAAGTTAAAAAATTTCTTCTACTAAAAATTGATTACCACAGTATTTTACTTTACTATGGTCTAATTTTATTTTCTTGAATTAAATTGTATAGCTAGGCTTTGAATTGTATGACAGGAAGCATAATGGCTTTGGTGACATTAAGGCTGTAAACGAGTTAAATATAAATAGATCGAACTTGATTCAAAAAAATACGAGCGAGACTCAGATTCGTTAATAATATGATCTAAATCTGAGAATTACAAATAGTTCGAATAAAAATATGAGTATAATCTAAGCAATGTTATACTCGACTCGTTTAAGATTCAAACTACTCGAATTTTTTATTGTGATTTGATATATACTCGATTGATACAGATTTGATTAGATGCTCGATACATTCTCTTATAATATATACAAATTTAAATCAAATTAGGATAATTAATTATTATTATTTTGTTTTGTTTTTAACTTTAATTTTAATTGTGATTTTATATTTGTAAAGTATAATAGTAAATATATTTTCGCATTTCTATGTAAAATAACAAATTTAATTTATAATTATATTTATTATAAAACTAGTTATTAACTCAAATTCGAGCTTGAATTTGAAGCTCGCGAATAGTTTGAATATAATTCGATCCTAGTCAGATTGAATTCAAGTAATAAATATTCGAGTCGAGTCGAGTCGAATCTTAGTAGACTTTTTCAAATACAATTCGAATTCGAGTACAAATTTATCATTTCTAGACGAATTCGAGCAACTCTCTGTTCGTTTCGGTTCGACTCATTTACACCCTTAGGTAACATAATGAAATAATAATGGTTATCGATATTTATTTATTTACTAAAAGTTGTATAACAAATCATAATATCATTACATTACATAGCTCTTAAATTATTTATGTTATATTAAAAAGAAAGTGTAAATGTGTAATTAGATGCTGATATTATATTTATGAATAATGTTAGAGACAAACTATTCTATAAATATTTTATAAATTGCTGATGTGACATATTCTACTTCAGCATATTGTGTGGGACCGAAGACTACATTGAAGCAATTTGTTGATCAATATGCTGAGTTTGAGTGTGTCATATCAACAGTTTGTAAAATATTTATATAATAGTTTGTGTCTATAACATTACTCTATATTTATTGGAGAGTGTAAATTATATTGAGCTAATAAAACTTTGTCATCATTATTTAATTAATCAAATGAGCATGATGTATTAAAAATATTAAATTAATAAAATAAGATTATGTCATTGTAATCTAACTGATCAAAAACAAAAAATATATATATGATAAGATAAAATTAAAATAAATTTTTTGGTTTTTGATCTTCAGTATAAGATTAGAATTTAATTGTTACTAAAATATTTTTAAAGTCATTTGATTTTATTTTATTAACTATTATTAAAACACTTTTTAAATCTATAATTTTTAACTAGAACCAAAATTAAATAATCATGAAAAATATTAGAGTAACTTATTATTTTATAATAGTTTTATTTCTTATAAAAGTCCTTTACTAATATTGATACTCACGAGCCTAAATTAAAATACATACGGATCATTATTAATATATTTAACAATCATATAGCATATAGTAACAAATTATTCTATTATTATATCATAACTATCCACAAATTAAAATATTGAAACATAAATAAACTATATTAAACGTTGCAATTTAAATTAGTATTTACAACATAAATGACAAAATTACTATAATATAGATATACTAAAATATTCAATTCTAATAATTTACTAGGATTAACTTATAAAGATATTGTTATATCTCGAAGGCATTGAGAGATCTAGAAGAAGGGTTGAATAGATTCTTTAAAAAAATCTGTTTTTAAAGATTTATTGCCAATTTATAATTTAAGCAGATTAATTTAATAATTTTGCACATCAAAATGATAATTTGAAAAACCCTTCAAAGATTTGAGAAAATTTTCACAGTTCTGAATTTAGCTACCAAAGTGGAAGCATGTCATAGATTCATTAAATAACTTGACATAAAAGTAAATGCAGAAATTAAAAGAGACTATTTTAAGTGGTTCAGAGCATAAAGATCACGTAGTCCACTTCTCTACTTTTTGAGTATATATAATCCACTAAGGATGGGTGATCACAAAGATCTGTCCACACAAAACAGTTAGACCAAATGAATCACTAAGATTCTTCCCAAGTCACAAAGACATGGATACAACATATCACTAATATCTCTTCAAGTCACTAAGACTTGGTTACAATGGGGTCACTAAGACCTGCACTATCACTAACAGAGTATGATTTTTAGGGTGCTACTAGGTTGTTTGAAGCTAAATCTTGAAGGACTTAACAGTAGAACAAGTTTGTACAGTAGAGCTCTTTTTAATTTGACAACAATTCAACTTAATGATGTTTTTTTCGCTACTATTTGATTGAATATACTTGTTTTTTTATATACTTTCCTCGAGTTTTTCCCTTTGAAAAGTTGTTGTCATTCATTTAATGCTCAAATCTAGGAAGATCTATAATTGTTGACTTTTGAAGAAGATGTGCCAACTAACGGCTGTGATACGTGTAAGACCCCAAATTTTATGAAATAAAAGTATTCAATTTTTCTTATAATTATTATTCTATTTAGAAAATTGTTAAATTGATAAAAAATTAAAGTTAAGGATGATATGTGAAAATTTTACAAAATAAGCAAGTTGTCATAAAATATTCATTGTGTCGGAGAATATTCATTTGGTCGGAGAATATTCTTTTTGTCGGGGAATATTCGTACGACGGCGCAATCATTAGTGAACCCCACAACGGAATAACTGTCGGATATAGAAAGTGACATAAATAACCTTTTATAGAAATAACGACAAAACTTTTACTGTTAAACTGTTACAATACCCGGTGATAAAAGTACAGTAATACGCGTTGTTGCACAGTAGCATACGGTATTACATAATATCTCTGATTATTAATTTTTACGTAAGAAATCACTTAGTATTCAATAATTATCACATTAGTTGCTGCATATTATTTCATATTATTGATTAAATTATTGTCACAATATTATCTGCAAAATATTTTATATTATTAAAAAAATAATTAACACGCCACAATTATTCATATAATTATTTGCATTATTGACGATGTTTAAAAAATTTTATCGAGAAAATGGATTAGGTTATTTAATTGCGCGCCAATAAAGAAAAATCCTTATCGGAAAGTCATCTCTTTCTCGGGAACGATCTGATTGTCAATATTGTGAATTATAATATTATTGATGAATAATTATTGATAAAAATATTTTCATTGTATTGAAAATATTAATGTTAGTGGAAAGTAACATTTATTTCAATAATAATTGATTTCTGGATGTTAAATTGACTAAACCGGTAATTAATTGGATAAATGAGCAATTAATTACAATTGGTTCACATGCAAGTACTATTAGGGGAGGTTATGCAAGATTGATAATACTTGAAGGACTAAGTTAAAAATGGAGGCAAAGATGAAGGTACTAAAGTATAATAAGTCGGGCCCCTAAAAGTGCAATTAATGAAACTATATTTTTCTTATAAATAGAAGCTCATTTCTTCCTTATTTCTCACTAATTCACTAAAATTATAGAGAAACTATAGAGAGAGAATAATGTGTTGTTTGTTTACCTCTTAACATGGCTTAATAGACCACATCTTATTCGTTAAGAGGGTTGATGCTTTTTTTGTTACCTTTGAATGCCTTTAAATGGTTGAGATAAAAAATCAAATCTAAATTATTCAGACATGCCTCTTAATGAACTTTGATATTTTTACGACACAAATACCCTCTTCAATATTATCATTCTTCTTCTATATCCATGCCAACTACTGCCACCCACCGCCTCGTCACCCACCAACGCCGCCACCACCAGACCACCAGATCTGCAAGGGGAGAAGGGGTGGGGAAGGGGTGGGGAAGGGGTGGGGAAGGGGTGGGGAAGGGGCGGGGAAGACGAGGGGGGAGGGAGGATGTGGGACGAGGATGGGGGAGGGGGGGATGGGGTGGGGTGGGGTGGGGCTGGGAGGAGGGGGTAGGGGTGGGGGTGGATGGAGAAGAAGAAGGCGGGGATAGGGGAGGTGGGGCGGAGATGGGGGAGGAGGGAGGGGTGGAGTGGGACAGGGATGGGGGAATAGGGAGAAGAAGATGGGGTATTTAATTTTTTTTTCAAGGGTTAAAATAGTAAAAACATGTTAATTAGACATTTTGAAAAAAATAATTTTCAAACAACATTTTTTCATTCAGATACAATTCTATTTAAATACTCTATATTATTCAGATGTCTAAACTATTCAGATCTTAACAACTAATTTTATCAAACACAACCTAAGAGAGAAAGAAGAAAATTATTTTGCTACTACACTATTGTAGTATCAAATTTCCTAATAAGGTAAGTGATATTATTTCTTTCGTATTCGTAAAGGGTGTTATTTTCTTCATACTCATAAGGGTTGTCATTCTATTCCTTATTAATGTGTGAGAATAATCTGTCTACGCGGACTACCACATGTCTGGTGAATAAACCTTCGTATTCATTCTTTATTAAATTATGAAAATGATCTGTTTACGCGGATTACAGGATGATGGGTGAAAATCCATTTGCAGTTTCGTATATTCTTTCATATATACTCGTATGAGATATCATTTATTTTGTACTCGTCAATGGTACAAAATTATTGTCTGTTTCTATAACCTTATTATTAAATGGTGAAAATTCCTAAAATTAGTAGAATATCCTTGAGTTTTGCACTTCATATAGTATCGTTTCATTGAAATATTTGTCTGAACCTTCTTATTAAATTTTAATATTTTCATTCGGGATATTATTTGTAAGACCCCAACTTTTATGAATAAAGATTTAATTTTCTCTAAATATTATTTTGAATAATAAGGTGTGGATTTTATATAATGTTATAGTTATGAGTAATTTTTATAAATTTTGTGAAGTAAGCAAGTTGTCATAAAATATTCGTTTGATTGGAAAATATTCGTTTTATCAGGGAATATTCGTACGACTGCCGGATATAGAAAGTGACAAAAATAACATTTTCATAGAATAACAAAAAAACTTTAAATGTTAAAATGTTGAAATACAGGTGATAAAAGAATAGTAATACGTGTTGTTGCACAATAGCACACGGTATTGCACAGTGTCTTTGATTATTGATGCTTAAGTAAGAAGTCACTCAGTTTTATTCAATTATTACAACAATAGTTGCTGCATAGTATCTCATATTATTGATTCAATTATTGTCACAGTATTATCTGTACAATATTTTATATTATTAAATCAATAATTGAGAAGACAAAGTTCATATTATTATTTGCATTATTTATAATGTCTAGAAAGTTCTGTCGAGGAAAGGGGTTAGGTTATTTAATTGCGCGTCAATAAGGAAAAATCCTTATCGGAAAGCCCACTCTTTCCTGGGAATGATCTGGTTATCAATATTGTGAGTTATAATATTAATGATGAATAATTGTTGAAAGATTAAAAATGTGTTGATTGAAGATAAAGTGATTTGTGAAAAATATTTATTCAATCTTTGATATAAATAAGAAGTTTGTTATGAGACGTTTGTTATAAGTTTGATTTATTCTATGGGACCCATATGTTATCATCTAAGAGTCACTTTCTTCAATAACACTTGCCTTTTCACATTACAGGTGTCAAACCACTTGCTTTTTCACATTACAAGCGTCAAACCACTTGTCTTTTCACATTACCAGTCGTCAAGCCACTTAACTCTTCAAATTGCAAAGGCTAAGCAAGAAATCTTCTATAAATAGAAGCTTATTTCTTCTTTCATTCTCGCCAATTTACTAAGACTCACAAGAGAAAACTATAGAGAGAGAATCAAAGAGAAAGAAGAAGAGTATTCTGCTACTACACTATTGCAGTATCTAATCTCCTACTAAGGTAAGAGATATTATTTATTTCATATTCAGAAGATATATTTTTTTTCGTATTCGTAAGACTATTATTTTCGTTCAATATTCGTAAGGAATATTATTTTTGTTCAATATTCATAACGGATATTGTCTTCGTTCAATATTCGTAAGGAATATTATTTTCATTCAATATTCGTAAGCGATATTATTTTCGTTCAATATTCATAAAAAATATTATTTTCTGAACATTCCATCATAGCAAGGAGTTCATCTCTGTTCTTTCCCATTACATGGGACATGTCCTACAAGCTTATATATAGCATAGTAGCAATTTATTCTAACATATTCATATCTATTAAAAGAAAATTAATACATTATAACGTCATACTGGAAGGGGGAAGCACAACGAGTTCATATATATAGTGTTGTAGTGGTCGACACACTGAGATCTACTTTTTGTTCCAACATGCTCGACAACTTCATTCCAGTTCCCCAACCCATACATTTCAATACCCTGCACGAAGGATGTAAAAGTTTTTAGGTCAATATTCCAAGTTCAATTTCCATTTTATTTTATTTTGTCTTAACCAGGCTAGAACCCTTAAAAGTAAGAATTAGGAATGAACACTTGTAGCCACCAAGGAAAAAGGAGAACAAGTATCTTCCAAAATCTTAACAATAAGCATATAAACAAGGACACCATCAGGAACCATCATTATATAACTTGCACAAAATCTAAGTAGGAAATATTACTGTATATAGGAATACCTCTAGTAGTAATATTTCTTTATCTGCATTCCAGTCAGGACATATGAGAGGAAATGACAAATTATCCTGTGGAAAAAAAAAGCCTTGAAGAATACCACAACAATAGATAACAAAAGTGATACTCAATAATAATTTACTTCACAATAATACTAGGAGACATAGCCAGTATAAAAGCCACTAAAAGACGTAAAGATATAACCAATTACTCTTTATAGAGAGTCAAAGTAACTACCGTATGAAAACAATCAATTTTTGCATGAAAACAATCCCTAGAATTATGTCAAACGCAAGTATTTTTAAAGAAATAAGATTGACAGGTAATGTGCGGTTACCGATTTGAATCAAACAAAACTTATAACCAATGGATGTAATGAAGGTTTCTCCCAACGGAGTTTTCACAGATAAGTCAAAGTCTAATTTCTCCGGAGTCAAATTTAATCGTTGAGCGTAAGTAGGAGAAATAAAAGAATTGGTAGAACCAGTATCAAATAAAGTATAGACTTCGCTAGAGTTTATGATAAGCTTACCCGTGAAGACTTCATTCGGGTTCCTTGCTTTCTGGGAGGTCACAACAAACGCTCTCCCTTGCACTATCGGCTTTGACTTTTCTGGGACGGCCTTTGGTGCCTCCATCCTAGCTGAACTTGTCTTCGGTGAACGACAAAATCGGGCTAAGTGACCTTCTCTTCCACAATTATAACATGCTTTGGACGGCATCGCGCAGTTTAGACTGATGTGTCCCTCCCCTCCGCATTTGAAGCATATGATAGGTGGTCGTTCTCCTTCCTTAACAACAGGTGCTGGTGCTGACGTCCTTCCATTTTTGTTGAATATCCTTTTCTTGAAATGTCCATTCTTATTATTTTGGCCCTGATTACCACCGAAGTGGTTACCATTTCTGGCTTGTTGATTCCCTCCACGCTTGTTGTCACCGCTTCGATGACTGCTCTCATTTGGTTGCGTTGACTCGTTATCGCACTTCACTAAGTGAGCCCTATTTACAACATCTGAATACAAACACAGTTTATGAAAAATAAGATGTTGACGTATCTTCGGCTTCAAACCTCTTAAAAACATCCGTGTAATTCTCTCTTCATTATCCACCAAGTGGGACGCAAACCGGGACAACTCGGCAAACTTGGCTTCATACTGCGACACAGTCATATTATGTTGCTCCAACTTGATGAATTATACCTCCTTTATATGACGAATACTTTTGGGAAAGTACTTGTCGTTGAATAGTTCTTGGAACTTTTCCCAAGACATCTTCAGTGCGACATGTTGAGTACGCTTTACCGATTCCCACCAGTAATCTGCCTCTCCTCGCAACATAAAGGCGGCAAAGGAAACCTTTTGCTCCTCGGAGCATCCCAAGGCATCAAATATCTTGGTGATCTGCTTTATCCATGCTTCCGCCTTAAGTGGTTTCCCAGCTCCTTGAACTGTTTAGCGGTGACCGTCCGAGAGTTTCCAGTATTTCCACCTACATATTGGACAGGAGCCGCTCTCGCCTGCTGTTGCATGAATTGCATAAAGCCTCTGAACATTCCATCATTCATCATTTGGTCAGTGTTGTTGTTTGTATGAGGATTGTCACCTTCCTGATGCACATTATCCTGATTATTGATATGTGGTGAATCAACGGTCGCCTGTGCTCCATTGCTATTCTCAACATTCTCAGATGTTATTTTCAGATACTACCACAAAACAAAAGGTTAATTGATATGTAACATATTATCCCTATATTCTGACCGACCAATTAAATACCAAAAAAAACTTAGGTAGGTCATACTATCGAAGAAATTCTCCGTCTCTCCCCTCCTAGTTTTATTCTCACATCTTAGCCAAACATCATATCCCTAAGCTTTGATACCAACTGTGACGCATCTTGAGTCACCAGATACATGGTACAGAATTCAAATACAACTTAATAATACAACTGTCGTGTACAATACGACAAAACATAAACTGTGAGTTTGAATACAAATATTGTCTACTAGAGATTATACAAACTCAAAAGGAGTCCTCGTTACAATTATTATCACACTATTTCACAGAATAGTGAGGACTACTAATGCACCATCTAGGACCATCACTCTGTTCCCCGACTAGTCCCAACTACGTTCTCATTTCCTAAAGAGAACAGTGAAAGAAAGGGTGAGCTTAATTATCCCAGTAAGAAATATTATGAATAACATAATGCAGAATAATTTATCGTTAGCCTTCAACAGTGTTAAACTGATAAAATATAATAACTATCAAGTTTAACTGTAGTGGAACAAGCAATCTATTAGAAGAGTCAAGTAGGGAATAAAATCTACTATCTTCTATGACTTAAAAGGTTTTTCATCACTTTTATCGCTGAGACTCAGCTTAATAAATAATCCACATCATCGAATCACCTCTGCACTACGGCCAAGGATATTCTTTAGTATCACGACCACAAATTATCCATGCACTACGGGCCAAGAATATTCGTGTATTCATTAATGGTCATGATCATGCCAATAACTGTCCATCAATGCATTACGGGTCAATGAGAACTTTTATCACATTATTTGTAACATTACGGTCATGATTACACCGAATAATCCCTGGTCATAATCATACCAAGTCAATCTATGTACTACAGGCCACAGATGACTTTCAACAAAATATAAACATGAGGATGATGACAATGATATAAGAATTCAAATAAAATAAGTTCAAGAATTAATTTATCTAGGAACTGATAACGTCCAAATTGTCAACATGATACTGCTTTGTAGAGTAAAATTCAAGAATGCTCAGAAGAATATTTTCATGAAAAGATATTGGATGAAGCGCAAATATCAAAGATATTCCACTAATTTTATGGGTATAGAAGTCAAAGTTTTAACCAACTGAGTATAATAAAGAATGGAATAACAAAAGAAATCACCATGCATGCGATAGACCGCACAGACAGGTTATTCCAACAGAATAATAAAGGATGGAACCAGGTCTGGTGTAAACGCACAGACAGGTTATTCCGACAGAATAATAAATAATGGGACTAGGTCCGGCGTAAACGCACAGACATGATATTCCGACAGAATAATAAAGAACGGAATATTAGAAGAATGTCACCATGTATAGGGTAGCCCGCGTATACAGGTTATTCCAACAGAATAATAAATAATGGAATAACAGAAGTTCTCTTCATGAGTACAACAAATAACATCCCTTACCGTAAAAGAAACTGAATATAAGAGTAGGGAAGTAGCAGAATACTTTTCTATGGGTTCTCTTGTAATTCTCTCTCTAGAGTTTCAGTAAATTCGTAAGAAATAATGAAGGAATGAGCTTCTATTTATAGAAGAATGGACTGTATAGTAACTAATTTATGAACGGTCCTGATTGATTTACTTTAAACGGACGATTCAGATTGGTTTACTATTAAAACTTAAAACAACGGTCCATACTGATTTACTATTAAAACTTTAAACCAGAGATCCATATTGATTTATAATTATATCTTCCACCAGCGGTCCATATTGATTTACTATTATATCTTCAACCAACGGTCTGAAAAATTAGCACATCTCCTCATGGAATAATATTGTATCCAAAAATGATTTGGACCAAAAATAAATATATCTTACGGGTGAATAGTAACTCGTGAATAGTAACTCGACACGAAAAGTGTCCCAAATACCCAATTGAACAATATATGCTCCAGACATCAATTATACTAACACAAATAAGTCCAGCACAATGGAACTATAAAATTCATCTTTAATCAACACGAACTTATTAATCATTAATATTATAATTCACAATATTTAACAACCAGGTCGTTCCCAGGAAAGAGAGGGCTTTCCGATAAGGATTTCTCCTTATTGGCGCGCAATTAGGTGACCAAACCTCTCATTGACAGATCTTCTAGACATTGTCAATATTACAAATAATAATATGAATAACTTTGCCGTCTTAATTATTGATTTAATAATATATCATATAATGCAGATGACACTATAACAATAATTGAATCAATAATATGAGAAATATGATGCAGTAATTATTGTAACAATAATTGAGTATAGCTGAGTGACTTCTCACGTAAACATCAATAATCAATACCGTGTGCTACTGTGCAACTACGCGTATTACAGTACCTTTACTACCGGGTAGTTCAACAGTTTTAACGGTAATACCTCCGCCGTTATTTTCATAAAGTATTTTTGTCATTTTCTCAATCCGACAATAATTCTGTTGTGGGGTCCACCAATGATTGTGCCGTTGTATGAATATTCCCTATTAAAACGAATATTCCCCGACCAATCGAATATTATATAACAACTTGCGTACTTTGCAAAATTTATAAATATTACCCACAACTATAACATTATATCAAATCAATACCATAATATTCAAAAATATAATTCGAGAAAATTATTCTTTATTAATAAAAGTTGGGGTCTTACATTATTGAATTCTTATATCATTGTCATCATTCTCATGCTTATATTATGATGAAAGTCATCTTTGGCCCGTGGTGCATAGATAAACTGTTGACTAGTATGATTATGACCAGGAATTATGTATCGGTATAATCGCGACCTGTAATATTGTTACAAATGATGTGGTAAAAGTCTTCATTAGCCCGTAGTGCATTGATGAATAGTTGTTTGGCATGATCATGACCACTGATGATAATAACGAATATCCTTGGCCCGTAGTGCATGGATAATTCGTGGATGTGATACTAATGAATATCCTTGGCCGGTAGTGCATGGATAATTCGGTGATGTAGATTATTTATTGAGATGTGGTACAGAGATAAAATATTGATGATGAACTTTTAAATCATAGAAGATAGTATATATCATGCTCTACTTGACTCTTCTAATGGATTGCTTGTTTCGCTGCAGTTAAACTTATTGTCTATTGTATTCTATCAGTTTTACACTATTGAAGGCTAAGGATAATTTATTTTGCGTTATCTTAGTTATAATATTCTTTACTGGGCTAGTTGAGCTCACCCTTTTCTTACATTGTTCTATTCAGAAAATGAGAATATAATTGAGACTAGTCGGGGAATGGAGTGACGGTCCAAGATGGTTGTTATAGTATTCCTCACTATTCTATAAAATAGTGTGAAAATAATTATAATGAGGACTTTATTTGAGTTTAGATATTGTCTACGAGACAATATTTGTGTTAAAACTCTCAGCATATATTTTGTCGTATTCTGCACGACAGTTGTATAAATTAAGTTTGTATTTGAGTTATATACCATGTATTTGGCGATTCAAAATGAGTTGTGTATACCTATTTTGGGGGCGTCACATTATTTACGGAGTATTATTCACTTGAGGTACTATTCACTCGGGGTACTATTTATTCGAGGTACTATTCACTCGGGGTACTATTTATTCGGGGTACTATTCACAACAAAATTGGTTTCTTTTCTGTTCAAATTATTTTTGATAGGTGAATATCATTCTTGAATTTCACTTCACAATTGGTGATCATGTTGACAATTTAGATTTTTTTGAAATATGGATAAATTAAATTATAAATCTCTAATATTTATCCTTGATCTCACTTGATTCTTTTTTTATATCATTGTCATCATCCTCATGTTTATATTGTGCTGAAAGTCATCTTTGACCTATAGTGCAAAGATGAAATGTTGATTGGTATGATTATGACCATGAACTGTGTATTGGTATAATCATTACTTTTAATGTTACAGATAAATACTTGTGATGAAAGTTCTCTTTGGCCCATAGTGCAAAGAAGAACTATTGATTGATATCTTTGGCCGTAGTGCAAAGAAGAGCTGTTGATTGATATCTTTGGCCCGTAGTGCAAAGATGAACTATTGATTATTGGTTCTACAGTTGTATGTCTTTGGTCATTAGTGCAAAGGTGGACTGTTGATTTATTGGTTTACAGCTGTATGTCTTTGGCGCGTAGTTCAAAGATGGATTGTTGATTATTGGTTTTACAGTTGTATGTCTTTGGCCCTTAGTGCAAAGATGGACTGTTGATTTATTGGTTTTATAGTTGTATATCTTTGACCCGTAGTACAAAGATGGACTGTTGATTATTGGTTTTACAGTTGTATGTCTTTGGTCCGTAGTACAAAGATGAACTGTTGATTATTGATTTTACAGTTGTATGTCTTTGACCTGTAGTGCAAATATGGAATGTTAATTGACATGACTATTGGTGTTAAAATTGAATATCTTTGGTCCAGAGTGCAAAGATGGATTTAATGGAACAATTATAAACATGAACTGTTAATTGGTATAATCATGATATTTGGTGTTTCAGGTAAAGACATGTGATGAAAGTTCTCTTTGTCTTGGGTACAACAAAGAATTGTTGATGAGTATTACATGAATAAAATATTAATGATGAACTTTTAATTTGGAGGAAATAGTAAACATTATGTTCTACTTTACTCTTCTAATGGATTGTTGATTCCGCTGCAATTATGGTTGAACAATTTTATTGTAAGACCGCAACTTTTATGAATAAAGATGAATTTTCTATAAATATTATTTTTGAATATTATGGAATGAATTTGATATAATGTTATAGTTGTGGGTAATATTTATAAATTTTACAAAGTTCGCAAGTTGTTCTTCGATTGGTCGGGGAATATTCATTTTAATAGGGAATATTCGTACAACGACACAATCATTGGTGGACCTCACAACGAAATTATTGTCAGATTGAGAAAACGACAAAAATACTTTATGAAAATAACGGCGGAAGTTTTACCGTTAACTGTTGAAACACCCGTTGTTAAAAGTACAGTAATACGCGTAGTTACACAGTAGCACACAGTATTGATTATTGATGCTTACATGAGAAGTCACTCAGTTGTGTTCAATTATTGTTACAGTAATTGCTGCATAGTATCTCACGTTATTTGATTCAATTATTGTCAATATTTTATAATCAATAATTGAGATGACAAAGTTATTAATATTATTATTTGCAATATTAACGATGTCTAGAAGTTCTGTCAAGGAGAGGTTTGGTCACCTAATTGCGCGTCAATGGGGAGAAATCCTTATTGGAAAACCCCCTCTTTTCTGGGAACGACCTGATCGATTAATATTGTGAATTATAATAATGATGATGAGTTTTATTTTAATAGTATTATTAATGTAATAAAACAGAATTTTTTTTATATAAAACAGAATACTTTTATAAAGTTATTCGTTTTATTAGACTAATAGTAAAATCTTTTTATATAAAATAGAATACTTTTATAAAGTTATCTGTTTTATTAGACAATAATTAGAATATATTATATTTTATTATGCATAATGTTTGCATAGTGCCTGCATAGTGTTTGCATAGTAAAATCTTTTTATATAAAATAGAATACTTTTATAAAATTATTCGTTTTATTAGATTATAAATAGAATATATTATATTTTATTGTAAACCAATCTGGATCGTTCGTTTAAAGTAAATCAATCTGGACCGTTCATTTACAGTAAATCAATCTGGACCGTTTATGAATTAGTTACTATGCAGTCCATTCTTCTATAAATAGAAGTTCATTCCTTCATTATTTCTTACGAATTCACTGAAACTCTAGAGAGAGAAACTATAAAGAGAGTTCTTCTTTTATAATTTTGAGCGTATTTTTTTAGAGATTGAGAAAGCTTTGAGCGTAGTGCAAGTTTTCTTTGAGTATATCCTCGCCCTACCAGTCAAAATACTCTTCTTTTACGGTAAGGGGTATTATTTGTTGTACTCGTTAGGGGTATTCCTTCTTTCTTATTGGTGAAATTCTTTTGTTATTTTATTCTTTATTATTCTGTTGGAATAACCTGTATACGCGGGATACCCTATACTTGGTGAAATTTTTCTGTTATTCCATTATTTATTATTTTGTTGGAACATCCTGTCTGTGCGTTTACGCATGACCTGGTTCCGTTGTTTATTATTCTGTTGGAACATCTTGTCTGTGCATCTACGCATGACTTGGTTCCATTATTTATTATTCAGTTGGAATATCCTGTCGGTGCGTTTACGTATGACCTGGTTCCATTATTTATTATTCTGTTAGAATAACCAGTCTGTGCAATCTATTGCATGCTGATAATTTCTTTTGTTATTCCATTCTTTATTATACTTAGTTGGTTAAAGTTTTGACTTCTATACTCCATGAAATTAGTGGAATATCCTTGATATTTGTGCTTCATCCAGTATCTTTTCATGGAATAATCTTCTGAGCATTCTTGAGTGTTACTCTACAAAGAAGTATCATGTTGATAATTTGGACATTATTAGTTCCTGGATAAATTAATTCTTGAACTTGTTTTATTGAATTTTTATATCATTGTCATCATCCTCATGTTTATATTATGTTGAAAGTCATCTGTGGCCTGTAGTGCATAGATGGACTTGGTATGATTATGACCAGGGATTATTCGGTGTAATCATGACCGTAATGTTACAAATGATGTGAAAAAAGTCCTCATTGACCCGTAGTGCATTGATGGACAGTTGTAGGCATGATCATGACCATTGATGAATACACGAATATCCTTGGTTGTGGTGCATGGATAATTTGTGGTTGTGATACTAATGAATATCCTTGGCCGTAGTGTAGGGATGATGTGGATTATTTATTAAGCTGAGTCTCAGCGATAAAAGTCATGAAAAACCTTTTAAATCATAGAAGATAGTAGATTTTATTCTCTACTTGACTTTTCTAATGGATTGCTTGTTCCGCTGCAGTTAAACTTGATGTTTGTTATATTTTATCAGTTTAACACATTTGAAGGCTAATGATAATTTATTCTGCATTATCTTAGTCATAATATTTCTTATTGGGCTCACCCTTTTGCTTTCATTATTCTCTTCAAGAAATGATAACGTAGCAGGGACTAGTCGGGGAACAGAGTGATGGTCTAGATAATAGCATTAGTAGTCATCACTATTCTATGAAATAGTGTGATAATAAATGTAATGAGGACCCCATTGAGTTTATATATTGTCTAGATGATAATATTTGTATTAAAACTCACAACATATGTTTAGTCATATTTTACACGACTGTTGTATAATTAAGTTGTATTTGAATTTTGTACCACGTATTTGACGACTCAGAATAGGTGATGTATACCCATTTTGGGGGCATCACAGTTGGTATTAAAGCTTAGGAATATGATCCCTGGCTCAGATGTGAGAATAGAACTAGGATGGGAGAGACGGGGAATTCCATCGTTAGTATGACCTACCTAAGTTTATTTGGTATTTAATTGGTCGATCCGAATATATGGATAATATGTTTAAGATTGCAACAGGTCTTATTTAAGATTGTAATGGACTAAATTCTTGTTTAAGATTGCAACAAATCTTATTACATAGCTTATTTTAGTATGCTTCTCTGTTAATTACTGTGATCTATTCTATGGATTGTCTATTATGATTGCGTATAGTTGTTTAATTGTCTAGCTAAAAATTACCATGATAATTTATATGAATTCGAGAGATGAACTATAGATTTAGATCTGATCATAATATTATGTGATTGTGTTTTCTGCATGACGATAGAATTCATGATTTGTGTTTAGGATAGGGATATGCCTTTACGCCGCATGTAATCTGATAGGTAACCTGTACTTTAAATCCTTTTTAATTATATTTCACATAGGAATATAGTAAATTAGTTAAATAGGGTGTTTGATTCAATTCTATCATCTGTGGATTTGGATTAATATGTTTGTGATGCATCGGAAGGTGGTTATAAATATTAATAAGTTCCTGATTAAAAATCCAAAATAGTGAACATAATTAATAAGAAGTATTTTAATACAAGTGAAGCAATAAAAGAAGTTGTGATCTTAAATCTCTATAACCTGATTTTCAACTAGTGGTGGTAGTAGCAGTAGTAGTTTAATTATATATTTTAATTCACAACATTAAATCGATTGTTTAAATAAAATTAGTTTTGTTAAGAACTAGTACTTGATGATTTTTATTAAATAATTTCTCGTGGGAACGATACTCTACTTTCACTTTATTACTTGTTGACTGTGTATACTTGCATGTATGTTTTGATTATAAAATCGATCAACAATTATCTTTAGTCATAATATTATTTACTGGGCTATTTGTGCTCACCTTTTTACTTCACAATTCCTTTATGGTAATAAGAGTGTAGCTGAGTCGAGGGGGATAACATGGGAATAGAGTGACGGTCTATGACTGTTGAAGTTTCTCAATATATTATAAAACAACATGATAATATAGAATTGTATTGAGGACTTAAAATGTGTGTGTTGTATTTTATACGTCATTTAATATTTAATTTTGGTGAAAAACAATATAGTGATGAGAACCCGACTTTGGAAGCGTAAAAAATGCACCCCATTAGAATGATAAGGACAGAATTGTACTGAGAGCATAAAGGGTGTGTTTCCATTATCATACACGATGTTTAACCATATACAAATTCGTGTTATCATAAGATATAGTTGTGCGCATTCGCTTGCTGACTATATATATGAGTATTATCTATATAATCTTGGAATATGATTGGAATATAATCCTCAGTTTGAGACAATGGAGATAATTATATGGCATGAAGATACACACCATTGGAATAAACATGATAGTAGTATTCTCGTTCTTCTTTGGGGTCTATTGGGTCAACCAAGGTTAATTCTTAAATCCTATGATATCTATTATAACTTAGATGCATGACCTCCTATGTATGAAGGTTTTCTTGCGTATTTTTCAAGTATTTTAATTTCTAATACAGTTATCAACTGTACCTTAATGTAAAATATCATTGGTTTGGAGTGTGAGTACTGTTATTTGTATTAAAACTCACACCTTATGTGGTTATAAATATAAGGTGGTTATAAATATTAATAAGTTCCTGATTAACAATCTAGAATAGTGAGCATAATTAATAAAAAATATTTGAATATAAGTGAAGCAATAAGTGAAGTTGTGATCTTAAATCTCCATAACCTGATTTTCAATTAGTGGTGGTAGCAGTAGTAGTTTAATTATATATTTTAATTCACAACATTAAATCAATTGTTCAAATAAAATTAGTTTGGTTAAGAACTAGTACTTGGTGATTTTTATTAAATAATTTCTCGTGGGAACGATACTCTACTTTCACTTTATTACTTGTTGACCGTGTATACTTGCACGTATGTTTTGATTATAAAATCGATCAACAATTATCTTTAGTCATAATATTCTTTACTGGGCTATTTGTGCTCACCATTTTACTTCACAATTCCTTTTAGGTAATAAGAGTGTAGCTGGGTCGAGCGGGGATAACAGGGGAATAGAGTGACGATCTGTGACTGTTAAAGTTTCTCAATACATTATAAAACAACATGATAATATAGAATTGTATTGATGACTTAAAATGTGTGTGTCGTATTTTATACGCTATTTAATATTTAATTTTGGTGAAAAATAATAGAGTGATGAGAACCCGACTTTGGTAACGTCAAAAATGCACCCCATTAGAATGAGGAGGACATAATTGTACTGAGAGCTTAAAGGGTGTGTTTCTACAATCATACACGATGTCTAACCATATACAAATTCATGTTATCATAAGATATGATTGTGCGCATCTCCTTGCTGACTATATCTACGAGTATTATTTATATAATCTTGAAATATGGTTGGAATATAATCTTCAGTTTGAGACAATGGAGATAATTATATGGCAAGAAGATACACACCATTGGAATAAACATGATAGTAATCTTCTCTTTCTTCTTTTGAGTCTATTGGGTCAATCAAGGTTTCTCAAATCCTATGATATCTATTATAACTTAGATGCATGGCCTCCCATGTATGAAGACTTCCTTGAGCATTTTTTAAATATTTTAATTTCTAAAACAGTTATCGACTATACCTTTATGTAAAGTATCATTGGTTTGGAGTGTGAGTACTGTTATTTGTATTAAAACTCACACCTTATGTGTTGTCGTATTTTGCACGACAGTTTAATAGTTTTAAATATGAATATTTATATTTGGATTCTGTAGTGTGTATTTGGCGACTCAAAATGGGTTGTGTTGACCTATTTTGGGGACGTCACAATATGTCACATCAATACTGCTACAATGATATTCACATGACTGCTATCTTTTCACCAATAGAGTTGTTAAACACATTTCGATCTGACATCCTCCTTAGTCTTAAGAGATTTAGCAAACTTCTTTGGGATCGCCACTTTACGAATATTGTCATTGTCAGTCCATGTCACAACTGATGTATTCTACGATTTTCCTAATCCTAGAGTACCTGTCTAGGCGGACTATATGTTTTACACGAGGTTTTAGTGTACTCTGCGATATTTTTCTAAGTCATCGTCTTTTCAAGTGATCTATAGTTTTGCTCTAATCATTTGATCATTGTTTGTACTCTTAGAATCTTGAGAAATGACTTGACAATTCTACTGACTTAGAACAATGAAAGTTGTAGCATGCTCTACGATATTCAACATACTTTATGATCTTCAGCAGAATTTACGATCTTCAATAGATTCTACGATCTTCAGCTTTAAGACCAGTATGCTCTATGATGTATAACAAACTTTACGATCTTTAGTACATTTTACATTCTTCAGCTTTACGATCTACAACAACTTGCTTTATGATCGTCTATTAACTTAAGATCTATACATTAGATTCATTCTATAAAATAGATCAACCTAACAAGTTTGATCTTTTAATTTAAGTCATTTTATACCATTTTTATTATAAATTTTTTACAAAAGTTATTGGTTACAAATATACATTATATCATCATCAAATCCAAAATATGCATTGTATTAACAGACACATAATGATAGTGTTTTATAAGTGCTTAATATTTTAGTTTTTTTAAAGAAGGCAAAACACATGTTTGTTTTATAAATAACATTACTTTTGCTATTTTATTTATTTACATATGACGTGTATAAAAAATTTGAATTTCACAAATTAACTTACTATTAGTTTTAGAATGATTACAATATTTTCTTAAAAAAAATTACAAACCACATCCAATTGTCTACAATAATTAATATTATATTATTTGATGAACCTCTTTTAAATATGAATCTATCAGATTTAGAAGGGATAATTGTCTTCTAACCCCAACATAATATGATAATGGCGTAACATCATAAGATTTTAATAATAATCAATGAAATAAGAAAATTAAACTAAATTATATGCAATTAGTAAGTTAAGTTGAGAAATTATTCACTATTAAAAAAAATTAATAGTTAATGTTAGCGAACAAATTTTTTTTATGGTCCTATAAATTTTAATATTAACTTATTATTCTATAATTCTAATATTATTTAGTCATACAATAAATTTTAACTTAAAAAATACATTTACAATTTTACTTTTCTCAACTTTAGGCTCTAACTAACTAAATATTTAAAATATAGAAAAAATATTATGATTACATAATAATTTAATTAATATAGGAGATATAAAATTAATTAATGTTAAAAATAGTTATGAATTATATAATGTGATTAAACTTTAGTTAATTTTTAAAACTAAAAGTCATAATGGTAACTTATTATCCTACAATAATTTTATTCCTAAATAATTATGTATTAAACATAGGAAAAAATATTATGATTAAATAATAATTAATATTAAAAAGTGTAATATATATTAAAAAATATATTAATGATTAAATTTTAAAAATCTTTACTTAATAAATGTTAGAAACAAATATTATTTATATATAGTTATTAAAATTTAACTTACCATTGAAAAAAACATGATGGTAATTTATTGTAATTGACAACAATTTTATGTCATATAGAATTTCTTAAACACCAAGTTTAGGCTTTTAAATTTCACTCATTTAATTTTTAAACTCTAAATAACTATGTATAAATTTGAAAGTTTTAAAATAAAAACTAAATATTAAATTTAAAAACTATATAAGTTTAATATTAGATTAAAAACAACAAAAATATAAACATATTATTAATATTCAATTACAAGTTTTTTATTAGGAGTTATAATTTTTTTGTCTTTAAATATGTTAGATAATGTGAAATTATATAAAATAAATGATATATAATATAATTAATTACGAGAGATGCATTTAATTATTATGATTTTTCTAATATTATCCAAAAAGTCAAGGAATGCTACAAAAAGATATAAAAAATAACTACTGCAATTTATTATTTTTATTTATTGTTGAGAATTTGAATTTATTGAAACGTGACAGGTGGCAGGTGAAACGCATAGAAGGACAAATGTCTCTAGCCAGTATTACGGTTGTTGCATGAATTGGGTCCCAATTCTTCCGTCTCTACAGTGGATGTAGGAATCCAAATTAAACCCCATTCTCAATTTTGAACACACCAGTGTAGTGTCTGTCCCCAACTCGCCCTGAAACCTTAATAAAAAGCAAGCCTGTCTTCAACATTCTCCAAACACTCATTATCAAAACCCCCTTTTCTTTTTATATTCACTCTATTTTGGAAGAAATGGCTGATACTAGTCTTAATGATGGAGGATTTTGGCTACCATCGGAGTTTCTTACCGATGAAGATATACTCATGGATAAGGAGAACTTGAACAAAAATGGCCTCAACTCAAACTATAATCTCTGCTTCCCCACTGAGTTTGGCTCCTTTGGTTCAACCTCTTTTTCCCGTTCTCCAAATGAATCGGTAACCGAGTCAGACAGCGACGACGATCATCCTGAGGTAGTGTTTATTTTTATGGAAACTGATATTTCTTTGGGTTAAAAATGATATAATGAGATTTACAGTTAGGATTGCTATACTTATGTGGTGTCCTTGTCTCAGAAAACGTGGGGTTTCTCCGGTTCGCCCCAGTCGACCCTGAGCCCGGTGTCCGGCAATGGAAGCCCAACTGGGCATTCTAAGGGTCCATCACCCACAACCACTCCTCCGATCGGAAACGATGACGCATGGGATCTGATATGTGCTGCAGCAGGTCAAATGAATGGGTTAAAGATGAAGAACGAGGGAAACATTAAAAACAGAGGACTTGTTCGTAATTTCACTCAAATTCACCCTCCATATCCCACCAATGGTTTCCATAATACTCATGTAAGTATTTTTATAACGCACAATAACAATTTTTATAGCTCCTTTACTCAAATTTGTATTTCTGATCTGATTTTGGGTGTTTTTGCATATTCAGCTAGTGAAGCAACGGAGTAATTCTATTTGGGGTCAGCGACAAGTTTATCAGAACAGAGCATCAACGGTTTCTGTTGAAAATGGTGGGTTTAATGGAAAGGCACCGGTTATGCCGGAATCTGCATGGCCGCCTCTGCAAGTTCAAAAGCAACAACAATATTACCAAAATCAGAAACATAGTGGTGGTGGTGCAGGCAGGAGCGCGGCGTTTCGCCGTGGCGGATCTGGTGGCGTTGGTGTGAAGAGGGAGTGTGCTGGCACCGGTGTGTTTTTGCCTCGTAGATACACCACCGCTCCTGATTCTCGCATGAAATCAGGTAATTTTGACAGCTGTGTGCCTGTGTCCACTATTTTCCGATTTGAGTTGGAATCAATTTTGTTGTTATTTGACAACAGGTTTATTTTATGGACCAGGAGTAATTTCAGTTTCTGGGTCCCAAAGGGACGGTTATGGCCTTTTACCCAGACATAATAACCACTTTGATTTATTTATTTATTTTATTCATCATCAGATGGATGTGCCTGCCAGAATTTGCTTTTGAGTTTTGACTAAAGGGATTATGCATATGCAAATCCAGCTGTATTTTTTTGGATCTTTTGCTTTTAATTTGGATTTTGGCTGAAAATATTCTTTTACTTCTAATCACATTGCCCTTTCAGATCCAATCTCATGACGGGATTGTAAAGCATATATATGACTATTTACATATTTTTAAACTAAACTGCGTGATTGTTATTAGCATGATAAATTCTTTGGTGTGATGTTTGTTTAATCAGGTTCTTCAACTGCTCTTCTTCCACCTAGAGTTCAAGTTGTGGACAAAAACTTCGAGAACATGACTACTCGAGCTCAGCCCCTCTTAAGTGGTGGTTTCATTCCAGATTATGGTAAGCCTAGCTATAATGAAATTAATTGGGTAAATTTGAGTACATAGTCCCTCCCATTTTTAACACAATGATTGTTGGGGTTTATTTTTGTAGATTTGTTAATGGCTCGGAGGAATGCTCTATTGGCACAACAGAGGAGCAATAATGTGCTGCGAGCAGAAGGGGCAATGAATCAAGAAATAAGACTTCCCCAGGAGTGGACTTATTGATAAGGATATGAATCTTGATGGATGTGAAAGATGAAGGTAGATTAGTATGGTTGGTAGAAAGGTAGGTAGGTGTTATACAGAGTTTGCAGGTTTTATTGTATTTTGGAATTCATGAAGGGTGGGTAGCTAGGAAACAAAGTAATAAAAGAGAGATCCATTGTTTTTTCCGGGCTGCTTTTTGTTTGTGGCCTTGGAAACTTTTGACTGTAAAAAAGGGAAGGAAAGGAGGAGGAACAAGTAGTGCTATAATTAGATTATCAAGTATTGCAAGTGGTTTTTGTTTGTAATAAAAGAAATCTAGGTTGAATTTTAAGATGTAGGAGGAGGATCTAATAAGTATTTTCTATATATTTTTTTAAAAACTAATTTGTGGTCCCCTTTTTTTTTTTTTTGTTTTCAGACCTTCTTTACTGCTGCTCTTAGAGTTTACAATTTATGATGAAAATTATATAGTTAATTAAAATTATTTGGATCTGGGTTGGTTAACTAATTTTTAGATGATGGATTGATTTAATTTTAAACTTGTTATGTTTTATACTTTGTAAAGCTAACAAAGAATACACCCCCATCCCATACAACACCATTCCATCTCAATGCAACCCTAAACCCATTCATACATGTAATTAATGGGTTTAAGGTGAGGACGAGGATCGTTTATGCTTTCTGATTGTTAACGAATATAATGAATACAGAAAATTAGGACCAAGGATTGACTCGGGTAGTCCCTGTCCTTAAGGTGTTTATTGCTCCTTACCACTAAGGTTTGCTAAAGGCTACTAGCAATATACCTCCAGGATTTTATGTCAAAGCTTATATTAGTTCTAAGTGATAGCAACTCATTTTTAACCTCAATTTATGCTGCTGTGTAAAAGATGATAGAAGAAAGAAGATGAGACTCTCCAATTTCATAACTGAATTGTGAGTTAAGAATCATTTAAAAAATAAATGATATATTAATCACATATCAGTTTTGCATCCCATAATGATTAAACAAAAAACTGTTTTAATCATTAATGAAGTTTATTATTCTGGTTCAATGTTAAAAAAGAGGCTCATGACTCCTAGCGACAATGCGCACGTGCAAAGTGCACCTAAAGGGCCAATGCGACTTTGCGACCCGAACCCGCACCACGGCCCCCGGGTTGCGGGCAGGTGGTGATTTGCACCACACCATTGTGACCAACTCCAAGCCTTTCCTTGAATTAAACTATTCCACATATACTTATAAAGTATTAAATAGTTTTATTCCTACTCAATGTGGGACTTAAAGAAAATAGTTTTCTTAAACAACAATGAACCTTTTCATGTACTCCACTTTGGATACAATTAAAACACAATATATAACTCCTACTTGAACCATATATTGCTCTCTATTAATCTCTTTGTAATAGGCTATCAAATGCACAATTTATTTAATATAAATTCAATCAATTAATGGGTCTAAATTAATCCCCAAAATGATCAAAACTCATAAAGAAAAGGTGCAATTAACACTGATAAATCAAAACCAGTTGATCAAAATAACGAGGAGCTTGAAATGCCTCTTAACTAAGCACAGTTGTAGGAGAAACATTTACTACTAAAACATCCTTACTAATACTCTAATACTAAGCATGGTTAAACATATCACTAGGAATTCAGCCAACCTTTTCACTGCATATATACTCCCCCCATGCCTACCAAATTTTGTTCCAGTACTCGCTATCATTTTCATTATCATCATCTTCTTCATCGCCCTCGTCCTGCAATAAGTACAAATTTAAGGATATTATGACATTTTATATTAATAGTCTTTTTTAATTTTCACTTCAAATAAGGATTTTTTTTCTAAGATTGAGTGAAAAATTTACAAAATCAAAAATATACAAACATGTTCAGTAGTATAGTACAACGAGTCTTCGTCTGAACTCCACTCGTTCTCTTCCTCATTACCGTCTTCTGAACTCGAATCTTCTGAACTCGACTCTTCCTCATCGTCGTCGTCTGAACTCGACTCTTCCTCATCGTCGTCTTCTGAACTAGACTCTTCCTCATCAAATATTTCTTCTCCATTGCCCTATAATTTAAAATCAATAATTGACAAATATTATAATAAGTAGTACTAAAATCAAACTTCATTTTTGGAGAACACTGTCAAATTACCTTTTTAGCCTGCATCTTCTTATCATAATCTTCCTTCTCTTTCTCTGCCTTTGCTGCATAAAAACGATATTTTTTTAACGTTTTCTTTCACATCCAGTCGTATAGATGATAAAATATGAAAAAAAATAAGAGATATTTATCGTTTTAATTGCAAAAAGTTTTATAATGGAAGACTCTTATTTAAAATAAATAAAAAATAAAAAATCGAAATTATACTGAAATTGCAATACATAGATTAATGAGTTTCACTCCATAGAATTATATAAAAATTTATAGACTCCCTTAATGTTGCATGTTTTCATCATGAATTTGAAAGAAAACCCAAAATAATTGTCATGTTTAGAGTGCTTTTGTAACGAAACTTGACTTTTATATATATATATATATATATATATATATATATATATATATATATATATATATATATATATATATGGGGTTCCATCCACAGCAACCGGTTGCTGTGGAGCAACCCTTTTTTGGCCTATGAATTTTTTTATTTTTTTTGCTCCAGCCAAAATTTCACAGGCCAAAAAAGGTTGCTCCACAAACGGTTGCTGTGGATGAACCCTTATATATATATATATATATATATATATATATATATATATATATATATATATATATCTGTGTGCTTATATAACATATCGAGTTATAAAAACTACCAGAGATTTGTATGGAATTGACTTCCTCAGACTTATTCATCTCCTCCTTGGGAACAGTTGCATAATTCTCCATACGTAGCAGCTTTCACCTGATTCATGCAAACTTTGAATTTGGTTACTTATTATGCAATCAGATCAAACGAAACAAGACATATGGCTGTTCCTATTCCCCTTAGGAATTAGTCCACCCCAATTCCTTCTTAAATTCGGAAAATATACACACAAAATTAAAATACTCCATGAATTTGAACCCCACAAACCCAATAAGTATAATCCAAAAATCCTTAACAATTCAATCACGTAAATCTAATAATGTCTAACCCAAGAACAAAAAAAGAAAGAGAAAACGTTCAAACTAATAAACCATTAACAGAATAATTCCAATTTAAATTTGAATTTGCACATACAGATAGAAGATACACGGGAAAAGAAAAGCATGGACAAAATAATATTTACCTTGATTAATCTTAGTAACTCGGTAATAATATTGCTGAAAACACAACTCCTAAGAGACTATTTATATGACCTAAATCCTTAAAATTAAGAACTAAAATATAAAAAAAAAGGAACTAAATTCAGAAAAATAAGCCCAAACTATAAAACTGGCCCAAACTATCTATAGTCAAGCTTGACTAGCTAATTTCGTAAAAAATTATAATTAGAGTTTTTTTTTATTTTTAATAAAATTATAAAATAAAAAACTTAACCCAAAAATTAAAACATATAGCACATGATCATTGATCTGTAGTGAAATTGGAAAATTTGACCGGTGGGGTCGCTCACAGAGAAATAATTTAGTGGGGTCTGAGGCCAGTTTTGTTTTATGGGGGTTAAATACACTTCTTCCCAATCTAGGGGTCGGTTTATAAATACATCATTCAATTAAATTTTTTTACAATCGAGTCAGTGAACTACAAATATTTATCAAATCGTTATAAATTCCGTTAAATAACTTTGACTTTTAACAGAAAATACACCTGTATGCCACGAAGGAGAGAGAAAATTAAAGTGGTGTTGAGGAAAGAGAAAGCTGATATGGTTTTTGACTAGGAAAGAGAAAAAAAAAAGTTAATTCATCAAATGTTTGAACAGATCTAAAATCTATTATCAGATCTAAGCATTATCATCCTTCATCAACAACCCAGATTCACAAAGTAATCCGACAAAAGCAAAATTTACCTACAACAATGGCGGAACTAAATTATGATTGTTTTTTCTCTTCTTCATCTCCTTTTTGCTTCCACAAATTGTTACTTTTGTCGCTTGATATATAGGAACAACTTCGACAATGTCTTCGACGTCGGATCTATGATATTTTGATGATGGTGATGAGTTTTGAAGTTTCTCGAAAGCGATTCACTCTGTTGATGTTAGTGGTAGAGGCTTGTGAAGCACCCAAATGATTTTGGTACCAGGAAGAAAATAATTAAAGCATGAAGAATTGAATCTTAAAAAATGAAATGAAGTTAATTAAAGAAACCAGAGTAGGAAGTAGAGAGAGAGAGTTGCAAGGTGGGGAAAAAAAAGAAGAAAAAAACCTAGATTCGAATACAACTCCAACATTAAACCTATTATAAATTAAATTCAAAATTCAATTCGTAAGAACTCAATAAAAATCTCCAAATTATAGAACCTAAATGAAAACCCAATATTCACATATATATAGAGAGAGAAAGAAAGAGAGCTACAGAGATTCCTACCTTTCCTCTTTGAATCGGTTTTTTGAGATTTGGATGATGAAAGGACTTGTTGATGGTGGTGATACAAGAGGGGTTTGTAGCATCAATTAAGAAGAAGGTATGGCGGTGAATGTGGTGGCGGTGGTGGCGGTAGCGCGGTGAATATGTATAGTATGTAATGTGTTTAAAGTTTTTAATTTATTTGATAAATATATACCTCATTTTTATTTTTTTAATACAACAATAAAGATTTTTTTTCACAATTTTATTTTATGTTTGAATTATACATTAATATATCTTATTATAAATTAATATATTTTATTATTAATTTATTTAATTAATATTTTTTAATTAATTTAATTATTTGTTATTTAAAAAAAAGAGAGAATTCAAATTTGAAAATTAAAAAATTTAAACTAAAGCTATTTTGTTATTATTATTAAAAAAATCCATGGTGGGTCTTATACTCCACGTAAGCGTGGCTATGTGGTGACACGTAAACTTTTTGTTAATTTTTAATACTTTTAGACATAAATTTTAATTTTTATAAAAAAATTATAGTTCAATGAGTTGACCGTAAAAAAAATCATTTCGGTTATATATTTATAAATCGACCCATAGTAAAATGAAAAAAAAATATATTTAACCCTTGTTTTATGTGATCGGTTGATATTTTAGTTTGGTGCGGTAACCTGCCCTCCCTTCATTTTCTTCCCATATTTTTTTTCTCGAACAATTTTTATTCACCATTCATCATAATACATTATCACAAATCACCATCATCCGTAACTATCCACCACCGTTATCAATGCCACCGGCCAATGTCACCACCACGCACCACAGTCATCCGCCATCGTCACCACCATTCTCTACTGTCACCTATAACCATCAGATATACCTCCTACCACCATTCATCACCGTCACCACCGCCACCTATAACCATCAAATCTACCACCATTCACCACCGCCACCCACCACCTACCACCAGTAGATCTACTACACTACCACATGACCAACATATCCACCATCTACACCTATCACCACTACTACATACATCACCATTATCAACCACGCACCATACTAGATCTACCATCCGCTACCTTCACCGGAATGAATCACCACCTTTATCCATCCGCCCATCACCGCACCCAACCATCAGATCACTACCAAATCCAAACCATGGCCAAATTAAAAAAATTAACATGAGAAGTTAGTGGAGAGAGAAGAGAGAAGGAAAAGAAGGGAAGAAAAGGAGAGAGATCGATCTCAATATGGGTTGATTTTTTATTTTATTATTATTATATATAATTTCACAATTACTAATTACTACTACTAATAATTCTTCAAATATATAATTTGTACATTCTAACTAGGTTATGAGTAATATACTACTCCCTCCGTTTTAAATAATCTGTTGTTCTAGAATTTTACACAGATATCAATATGTGTGATAAAAATATTAAAATATCCTTATTGGTGAAAATATGAAAAATGTGTTTAAAAAAGAGTGCATGAAATAGTCTGTAGAGAGAGGAAGAGAGAGAAAGTATGAGTGCATATAGAGGTGCACAACAGGCCGGCCTGGCCTGGCCTGGCCTGGGCCTGCCAGGCCTTGGGCTTTGACCAGGCCAGGCCAGGCCGTTGACTTTTGGCCTTCAGGCCAGGCCAGGCCAGGCCTTGGTCTCTGGGCTGTGGCCTGGCTAGGCCTGCAGGCCAGGCCCAGACCAGGCCAGGCCAGACCAGGCCCAAAGCCTTGGCTGGTCTGGTCCTTTTTTTTAATGTTACATATTTAATATTAAAAATATAAATAATAAAATATAAATTAATAAATTTTGTAAAAATGATGCAAGATTTTTGAGATTTATTTTATTTTAACATTCTACTACACCAATATAAATTGAATGATTAGAACAAAAATAAATATATTCATCTTAAATTACAAAAAAAATGTAATTTAGATGTAACTTGAATATAAAACAAATTGATTTCTTAAATATATGTCTAATTGTCTACTATGCACTTCGTAGAAAATATTGTAGATTACTTAAATACTGTAGATTACACTTTTATTTTTTGAATATAAAGTTAGTTTTGATTTTATTTTCTTATAGTCCGTACTAGGATCGGTTGGACATATATTTTGTAAAGTTTAAACACACATACATCTTTTCATTTATGATCATTAAACTCTTACATGGTTATATCTCAAGAATTAATTCCAGTTAGTTTTCAAATTACTTTATGAAATTTTTATTTAAATTAGTACAACAGAATACCTAAAACATAACCAAAATCATAAATTCCCCCAAGAATTTAGCATATCCAAATTAATGAAGAACTTGAGTATTTACAAGAAACAACCTTATTATTAATATTTAATATTAAAAATTAGTTTATTGATGTATTAATTAATGTTAATATTTAACATTAAAGTAACAAAGAATATTACTAAAATTTTATTGTTAAATATTAGTACTTTAGTATTTACAATAAATTAACTTATTATTAATATTTAATCAACTAAGTAACTAACTTATTATTAATATTAAATATACTAACTAGTTATATTCATTGAATATGTATAGTAATTAAATATGTATAGTAATCAACTAAGTAACTAACTTATTATTAATATTAAATATACTAACTAGTTATGTATCAACAAGAAATCAAGAATAAATAATTAAAATTTTAAATTTTATTGATGTATTAATTAAAACTAATGTATTATACTTATAAATTACAACAATGAATAAGTAAAAATTTATACTTTATTGATGAATAATTATAAATTTAAAGTTCAAAAATTACAAATAATTAGATAAAAAATCTTGTAAGGTCTCAGGCCAGGCCAGGCCTCATGTCAGGCCAGGCCAGGCCAGGCCAGGCCTCATGCTAGGCCAGGCCAGGCCAGGCCAGGCCTTGCCAGGCCAGGCCAGACCCCAGGCCAGGCCCAAGGCCAGGCCAGGCCAGACTTTTTTGCAGGCCAGGCCAGGCCAGATTTTTATAAAAAAAAAGTGGCCTTTTCAAGCCTTCCGGGCCAGGCCTGACCGGGCCAGGCCTTGACCAGACCGGGCTTTGACCAGGCCGGACCTAGGCCAGGCCGCGGGCCTCAGGCCTTTTGTGCACCTCTAGCATATATATGTGGAGAGAGGAGGAGAGAGAAAGTATGAGTGCATTAAATAGACAAATAGTCTGCAGAGAGAGAAAGTATGAGTGCATATATATATGTGTGGAGAGAGGATGAGAGTAATGACTATCAACAATTAGGGTAAAGGGCAAACTTGAAAAATAAAGAGAAAAAATGCATTGAAATCTGAAAAAAATAGATTTTGTGGGATAAATTTTTTTTGCTAAAACATCATATAATTTGGGACAGAGGGAATATTAGAAATCTCAAGAATGAAAGATTGATATATATGCATGATCCGGTTAGTATAAAGTTTATTTTTTGATAAGTTGGTCAATTAACTAATAGGTAAAGGGGCAAACTTGAAAAATAAAGAGAGAAAATGCATTGAAATCTGGAAAAAACAGATATTGTGGGACAAATAATCAATAAAATTTCAATTAATCAAAAAAATTTCTGACCAATTCCATGTCTAAATTTCAATTAATCAATAAAATTTCTAATTAAATTAATATCAAACAAACCCACTTGCTTGCTAAAAAAATAAAAATAAATTTTTCATCTTGAAACCACACCCAACACAATGGGGACAAATGACCTTGGTAAGACGGCTCTATTGTATTCGTCCCTGGATTTTATCGAGGGCTGCAATTAATTTCAATTTTATTTTTAGAAATATAAACCTAAATTTTGTGATTAGGAAATATAGCAACCAAATCTTTAAAACATTTACCAAGAAAATCAGAAATACAATCATCCAAACCACTCGATCAGACCATCTCTATTATATTTCTGGTATATATAGACTCCCTTTTTATTTCCAGAAACAAAGACACATTAACTACCTAAATACTGACAAATAAACATAGTCAATTACAGTATTGCAGTTAATTAATTAAGTAGGACACTTAATTAAGTAGATAGAGTAATAGGGATCCGGTTATCATGAAGTTAACTTCATAGTAAGTTGGTCAATTGACCAATACAGTACTAACACGTCGAGAGAAATTATCTCTCGCCTGCATGTCAACCATTCTCAAGTAATAGGGATAGTTTGTTAGTGAGCCGAGTTAGAAATTTTAATAGATTTAAATTGAGACATCTTGCTCTCATCCTTTGGAACAATGACAGTCACCATCCTTCAATGTAGCTTCCACTTGATCCACGTTGGTATTCTCAGGCACCCGGTGCCACGTGTTGCCTATAGACATCGCCTTCTTGATCTTCTCTCCGCTAACATGAAAGAGAGCAGATCCTCTGTCCCCAAATTCTCTGTCTCCCTTATGTCTCTCTACTTAAATCTTGACACATGTCTTTTTATTTAATTTTAGAATTAATTAATGTTAAATAAGAGATTATGTGTCAAGATTTAAGTGGAGGGACACAAGAGGACATGATATTTGGGGACAGAGGATCTGCTCTCAATATGAAGAATTCTGCCGTTGAGATATAAAATTTCACATTGAATAATTTGAAAAAATATAATAGTATTATGGTGACTAAAGAATTATTATAAAAAGAAGATACAAAATAATGTGTATGGCTTTGTTTGGTTATAATCACTAGACTCACATGTATGATAATATGTCTAGTATATAAACTAATTAAATCACTAATTACACGTTAACCCATCATTTTATAAACTAATTTTTGTAAAAAAAATTTGCAAGTGTAGTAGGACTTAAAATAAAATGTCTAGTATATAATAACTTGGGCTAACTCTTCTCGACCATTTGTAAGACCCTAATTTTTATAAATAAGATTTAATTTTCTTTATATATTATTCTAAATAGTAAGGTGCTGATTTAATAAATATTATAGTTGTGGGTGATATGTGCAAATTATACAAAATAAATAGTTGTTGGAAAATATTTGTTTTGTCACGGAATATTCGTTCTGTGAGGGAATATTCTTTTGTCGGGAATATTATATTTGGTAAAGTACGACGGCGCCGAAGTAACCAATCATAATTTGTGGGCCCCATAACATAATAATTGTCGAATATAGAAAGCAACAGAAATAAACTTTTTAAAAAATTTGTGGCACAACTTTTACAGTTAATCGTCGGCAAAACTTTTACAGTTAACTGTTCAAATATCCGGTAATAAAAGAACAGTAGCATATGGTATTGCACAGTAGCACACGGTATTACACAGTATCTCTAATTATGGATTCTTACGTAAGAAGTCACTGAGTGTTTCATTCAATAATTGCCACAGTTGTGACGCCCCCAAAACAGGTATACATCACCTATTCTGAGTCTCCAAATACATGGTACATAATACAAATACAACTTAATTATACAACTGTCGTGTAAAGTACGACAAAACATAAGCTGTGAGTTTTAATACAAATATTGTCGTCTAGACAATATACAAACTCAAATTCAATATTATTACATTTATTTTCCACTATTTCACTGAATAGTGAGGACTACTAATGCTATCATCTGGTCCGTCACTCCGTTCTCCGACTAGTCCCTGCTACGTTCTCATTTCCTGAAGAGAACAATAAAAGTAAAAGGGTGAGCTCAACTAGCCCAGTAGGAAATATTATGACTAAGATAATGCAGAATATATTATCATTAGCCTTCAACAGTGTTAAACTGATACAATATAACAACTATCAAGTTTAACTGCAGCGAAACAAGCAATACATTAAAAGAGTCAAGTAGAGAATAAAATCTACTATTTTTCATCACTTTTATCGCCAGGACTCAGCTTAATAAATAATCCACATCATCGAATCACCCCTGCACTACGACCAATGATATTCTTTAGTATCACGACCACAATTATCCATGCACTACGGGCCAAGAATATTTGTGTATTCAATAATGGTTATGATCATGCCAACAACTGTCCATCAATGCACTACGGGCCAATAATGACTTTTACCACATCATTTGTAACATTACGGTCATGATTACACCGAATAATCCCTTGTCATAATCATACCAAGTCCATCTATGCAATATAGGCCACAAATGACTTTCTGTAAGACACCAACTTTTTATAAATAAAATCGAATTTCCTCTAATTATTATTCTTGATTAATAAGGTGGTAATTTGATATAATGCTTTGGTTATGGGTGAAGTGTGCAATTTTTACAAAATAAACAAGTGGTTATTAAAATATTCATTTTTGTCGGGGAATATTCGTTTGGTCGTGGAATATTCTTGCTGTCGGTGAATATTCGTACGACGGCGCAGCTATTTGTGGGCCACATACCGGAAAACGGTTGGATGAAAGAAAACGACAAAGATTGAGTTTTATAAATAACGGCGTAAATTGTTACCGTTAACACTGTTAGGTTACCTGGTGGTTAAAGTACAGTAATACGCGTGGTTGCACAGTAGCACACGATATTGCACAGTATTGTTGAATTATTGATTCGTACGTAAGAAAACACTACTCAATAATTGTTACAGTAGTTACTGTTCATTATTTTATTATATTGATTCAATAATTGCTGCATTGTTAGTTTATATTATTATTGTTTCAATAATTGTCACTACACAGTATTTCTCATTATCAGATCAATTATTCATATTATTTGAATAATATTATTAAATAACATTATTGGCAATGTCTAGAAAGTTCTGTTAAGGAGAGGTTAGGTCATCTAATTGCGCGCCAGTAAGGAGAAATTCTTATTGGAAAGCCCCCTCTTTTCTGGGAATGGCCTGATTGTCATAATTATGATTCTGTAATATTATTTAAGAATAATTAATTATTGATTCATATGATAAGGAAATATTTATTTGATGTGGATATAATTGATGAATATATTATTTTATGTGGATATAATTGAAGGAATTAATGCTGAGGATGTTTTATCAGTATTTTGTCGGACTGGAAGAATTAAAAATTATTCGTTTGTGGATTTCGGATAATTTCTGTTTGAAATTTGGAAAAATTTTCTTCTGCAAAGTTGTAGAGAATTTAAATTCCTATAAAACGAGATTCTAATTTGCTGACAAAGGGGCTATTTATTGTGAATTATTGAAGTTTCGGGGTTCCAAAATAATTGATTTTTGAAAGTTTAATTATTTTTTTATTTCAAAAACGTTTTTTTTTATTTTTTTTCTAGAAGGTGGGCATGTGGGAAATGCTAAAATAAGATTCCTTGGTGGTGGGCTTGAATATTTGGTAAATATCAATATTTTATTAATTTAGCCTCCTTTGGCGTTCTAGCATTTTTCTATAAATAGAGGGCTAAGTTAGAATTGAAAATCACACCAGAAACAAGTTTTCTCTCTTCCTCTCTCTATATTATCGAGGGTATTCTTGTGAGTATACTTGTGTGTTGCTATACGATAAGAGTTTCTGTCAGCACTATACCGAAATTCAGTCAGAAGTACGGTTATTTTGAGGTAAGGGATGTTATTTTCTTCTTAAATGATATTATTTTCTTCAATATCATTATGCCGAATTATTGGTGAACTTTTTGATCAAATTTGGAACTTTTTGTGTCGAGGTTACTATTCACGTATACGACACTATTCACCGAAAAATAAAAATTTTTCTTTTTATCCAAGATATCTATTTTGGCTACTATCTTTGATTGTATCCATGTTTTGATCGTTATTTTTGAATTATTCTTCAAAATTGGCTATTATGGAGTATTATTGATCTTGGATAAAACTGTTATACGAATCCCTAATATTTGTCCTTCTATCTCACTAGATTCGTTCTTAAGAATATTTTTCATCATCTTCAATCCTTAATGATGATATTATTGAATATCTTTGGCCCGTAGTACAAAGATAAATGATTACTGATGAATATCTTTGGCCCGTAGTGCAAAGATAAACATGTATTGAGATGAACATGACCAACCGGTGATATAAATGAATATCTTTGGCCTGTAGTGCAAAGAAGATTAAAGATGTATATTGATTGTTGTTACAGGGATAAAATATTGATGATGAACTCTTAATTATTAGAAGATAGTAGAATTCATCCTCTACGTGACTCTTCTAATGGATTGCTGTTTTCGCTGTATTTGTTGATCTAAAACTTGTTGTCGATTATATTTTATCAGATTTTTTCCCTGTTGAAGACTAATGATAATTTGTTGTATATTATCTTAGTCATAATATTCTTTACTGGGCTAGTTGAGCTCACCCTTTTCCTTTTTGTTTCATTTTTCTTCTCAGGAGGTGAGAACATAGCAGGATCGAGTCGGGGTATGGAGTGAGGTTTCTAGAAAGATGTTTTAGCAGTCCTCACTATTTCTGTAAAATAGTGTTTGAATAATTGTAATGAGGACTTATTTGCGTGTGGATATTGTCTAGAAGACAATATTTATATTTAAACTCACAGTATGTATTGTCGTATTTCACACGATATTTGTATTATTGAAGTTGTAGTTTGCTTTATGTACCATGTATTTGGCGACTCAGAATGGGTGTTGTATACCTGGTTTGGGGGCGTCACACTTTCAACAAGACTTAAACATGAAGATGATGACAATGATATAAGAATTCAATAAAACAAGTTCAAGAATTATTTTATCCAGGAACTAATAACGTCCAAATTGTCAACATGATACTGCTTTGTAGAGTAAAATTCAAAAATGCTCAGAAGAATATTTTCATGAAAAGATACTGGATGAAGCGCAAATATCAAGGATATTCCACTAATTTCATGGAGTATAGAAGTTAAAACATTAACCAACTGAGTATAACAAGGAATGGAATAACAAAAGAAATCACCAGGCATGCGATATACCGCACATGCAGGCTATTCCAATAGAATAATAAATAACGGAATCAGGTCCGGCGTAAAACGCACAGATAGGATATTCCAACAGAATAATAAAGACGGAATCAGGTCCGGGGTAAAATGCACAGACAGGATATTCTAACAGAATAATAAAGACGGAACCAGGTCCGGCGTAGAACGCACAGACAGGATGTTCCAACAGAATGATAAATAATGGAACCAGGTCCGGCGTAAATGCACAGACAGGATGTTCTAACAGAATGATAAAGAATGGAATAACAGAAGAATTTCACCAAGTATAGGGTAGCCCGCGTATACAAGTTATTCCAATAGAATAATAAAGAATGGAATATCAGAAGTTCTTCATAGATAAGAAAGAGATAATACTCCCTACCTTAGAAAAACTGGATACTGGAATAGTGAGGTAGCAGACTTCTTTTCTTCTTTCTATAATTTCTCTCTATAATAATCGCTCTAAAGCTTTTGTGAATTGGTGAGAAATGAAGAAAGAATGAGCTTCTATTTATAGAAAAATATAGTTTTGATAATTGCACATTTTGGGGCTCGAAAAATTACAGTACAATACCTCCAACTTTTCCTTTATTTTTAATTTAGTCATGGAAGTATTATCAAACTTGCACCACCTCCTCTAATAGTAAATAATGTGATTCAATAGTAAATTATGTGAATCAATAGTTCTACACATGTGAAAATACGAATTACAGTAAATTACTTCCATCTATACCTCCATTTTTAATTTAGTCATGCAAGTATTATCAATCTTGCACCAACTCCCCTAATAGTAACAAGAATGTGAAACAATAGTATACACATGTGAACAAATAGTCATAATCATGTGAAATAATAGCAATCAATTGCTCATTTATTCGGTTAAATACCCGATTGGTCAATATAACCTCCAAACATCAATTATTATCAAAATAATTATCGATTATTACTAACACAAATAAATTACAGTATTAGACATGTGAAAATACGAATTACAGAAAATTACTTCCATCTATACCTCCATTTTTAATTTAGTCATGCAAGTATTATCAATCTTGCACCAACTCCCCTAATAGTAACAAGAATGTGAAACAATAGTATACACATGTGAACAAATAGTCAAAATCATGTGAAATAATAGCAATCAATTGCTCATGTAGTAGAGAGTGAGATAATTATTGTATAAATATAGAGTGGATTGCCAAAAATTATGAAGATGATCTTCGGATGAATCCAAAATGGGGATTAGATCAGTTTCATACTAAAGTAGTTAAAGATTTGGATATTGGAGTATCAAGGAGCCTAGCATACAGAGCTAAGAAAAGAGCAATGAGAAGCATTGAAGGTAATGCTGAAGAGGAGTATGGACTGGTTCTGGACTATGCTGCAGAGCTCAGAAGAGCCATGCCTGGGAGTACTTGTATTTTGAAGAGAGCAGAACCAGAACAAGGATAAGACTTAGGCAGATTCTTGAGGTTTTATGTCTGTCTCCAACCACTAAAAGAAGGATTCAAGGTGGGGTGCGGACCACTGGTGGGTCTTGATGGATGTTTTCTCAAAGGACCATATGGGGGTCAGTTATTGACTGCAGTTGGCGTTGACCCAAACAATGGGATGTGGCCAGTTGCTTGGGCCATTGTTGAATCTGAGAACACTCAGTCTTGGACCTGGTTTATGAACTTGTTGGTGGCTGATCTTGGGATTTCAAATGATGGAGGCTGGACATTCATTTCAGATAAACAAAAGGTATAAACATCTCTACATTTCTATATACTTTTCATTTAGTAGATGTTTGTGATTAGTACTTTAGAAGATGTGATTTATGATTATATCTGATTTTTTCATTGGTGTTGATCCAGGGTTTGATTAATGCTTTAGAAGATGTGGTCCCAAGTGCTGAACATAGACATTGTGTTATGCATTTGTATAGGAACTTTTGGCAAAAGTATAAAGGCTCTGGATTAAGGAAATTGGTGTGGAATGCTGCCAAAACTACAAATCAATGTCTTTCAAAAGGCAATAGATGTGTTACATAAAGAGGATAAGAGTGCATTTGAATGGTTAGCTCCTAAGCCACCTACTCAGTGGAGTAGGTCTCATTTTAACACCATATGCAAAAGTGACATGTATGTCAATAATCATTGTGAGGTATTTAATAGCAAAATTCTGAAAGCTAGAGTGAAACCAGTAATAGGGTGTCTAGAAGGACTGAGATTATATTGCATGAATAGAATTGTTAACAGAAGAGATATGATGATGAAACATAATGGTGTAGTGTGCCCTAGAATAACTAAGAAGATAGAATAATGGAAAGGGCAGGCAGGGGGTGGATTGCCATTGTGGTCAGGTGGTGGTGGGAGGTTTACAATGACAATGACTTCTGGGGGTCATTCATTTGTTGTGGATTTGGGAAAAAATACATGTACTTGTGGGAGGTGGGAATTATCTGGAATACCATGTGCTCATGCAATATCATGCATTTATAAAATAGGACATGATCCATACACATATGTACATGAGTGTTTAACAAAGGACATGTATCTAAAGGTTTACAGTCACAACATTGAGCCTATAAAACACAAAGATGAGTGCGATCATACTGGGCTTTCCCCACCTTTGCCACCAGTTAAAAATACTCTTGTGGGTAGGCCTAAACTTGTTAGGAGGAAAGGTAATGATATTCCACAATCAAATCCAGAAGGTACAAGGTTGAAGAGGAAAGGAACATCACTGAAATGTGGATTTTGCAAGGAATGGGGTCACAATGCAAGAAGGTGTCCTCAAGTAAGTTAAGTGTGTGTTTCTATGATTATTTTATCAAGATCATATATATGGAGTTTAATATATTTCTGTGTCTTGATTTTCAAAAACTCAATAGGCAATCATCTCAACCCCCTCCAGAAAGTCAATATTCTCAACCTCTTCCAAAGTCTAAGAGGGCAAAAAGGGTTCACAATACTAGGCAGACTCATACTCAAGCTTCTCAACCAATGACATCAACACATGAGCCAAATAACATGAATGTGGATCAAGCTGGTGGTTCTATACAGTGGCAAGGTGGAATCCATTACGAGAGTAGCACCAGAAATGTCTCAGCTGATATATTACAACCCAAGGAATTCACATGGAAGGGAAAACAATGTACAACACTTGGAGACCTTGAAGCTGCAGCCAGATCCAAAAGAGAGAAGCTCTAGTTTAGGAAATCAACCAGTGGAGGGCCTAATACAGATTAATAGATAACAGATGGTACTAAGCTTATATGGATGTATATATCCAGTTTAGGAGATTTTTGGGAATCAACTTAAGGCTGTTATATGTATGTTTTTGTGGATAGTATGCTCCAGTTTTATGTTTTTGTGGATAGCCAATGTTGTTAGGCCAATGACAACAACTGTTATTAATTGCCTCTGATTTATGGATTGTACTGGGGATTAATTTGGTAATTGAATGGCAATACCAGTTCCTTTATGATGCAGTGTATGTAGTGTGTGTTTGCAGTGTTTACGAACATGTGTTTGCAGTGTGTGTTTACAGTGTGTGTATGCAGTGTTATATAGGTGGCCAATTACAGTGTAGGCTCTGTTTTGGGCAATTGCAGTTTGTTGTTTGCATTTGTCTGTTTTGTGCATTAATACCCTTGATGTGCATTTGTGAGACAGTCTGCAAAGGTTAAAAGGTGCAGGTATCATAAATTGCACACCAGCCATAAACAAGAAATTACAGCAATTGATTACAACCACTATATTTACCCATACATTACAACATGTTCATTCAAATAAATTGCCCATACATTACAACCACTAAATTACCTACAAAAGATGCCCAACAATTACCTTTCCTCCTACATTTCACAAGTCAACTAATTTCTACCACTATATTGCTAGAACCCAATTCTGCACTGTTCAATTCTGAAGAATCCAAGTTGCTCAGTAGAACCCAAGTTACTTGTTTTCAACTCTCGAGGGGTGGTTCATCCTTGACCAAGATAAACCTAAAATAAAAAATTGCAATCCAAGTTGCAGTCAACAGACAAATTGCAAACCTTGCCCTAGTATTGGACTGTTCGAGATCATCTTTCACAACTTTGATTTCAGCATCAAAATTCTCTAATCTTCTTATTAATCCAGGTATTACTTCCCTTGAACGCTCACACATTGGAGGATCAGCCCAAGCGAAATAATTACAACCACCGTGCCCATCTTCACACCAATCTGGACAACCAAAGAATCTTCTACCGGCATTGTTTGAGCTTCTCCAAGCTGTTTTCATCACTGCTTTCTTCATACACCAGCAGTTCCATGCATGAGCCCTAATTTTTCTTGATTTTCTTGATCGATTTTCTAAGATCGAGCTGTTGTTTGCTACTGAATGACTCTGTAATTGCGTTGGAGAAGATAAAGAATATCTAAAGTCTGAATTATCCCTTCTTGTGTAGATCTGTGCCTTAGCCGGTCACTTTTGACCGGTTAAATGTGTAAAGTGTGCAATCTGTTATCAATAAGTAAAATATGGGGTATACTTAGACACTTTTTTTATTTTGGGGTGCAAATATCAACACCGGGTAAAGTTTAGGGTGCAATTTGTCTTTTAGTTTATTTTTAAAGTAGTGGGAAATTGTGAGTTCATAAAACTAAGAAATAATAAAAAAGCTAAAAAAATTGTAATTTTTTTTTAAAAAAAATCGTTATCTGTGAGTGTTTTTAAGTAAAAAAGTTAAGGAAATTAGTTTTTCAAAAAGAAAAATGAATTTAATAAATATATTTTTAATCTTGTAATTACCAAAGAACATAAAACAAAATTTTAAATATTCATATCCTGATTTTCCTACTAAATAGTAAATTCACAAGCAAAACTAATTTTTTTAAAAAACATAAAGCTTATAGGATTTGCTGAGTGATCAGAATGACAGAAACCCACCCTTACAAAAGACTCACATCACCTCCATTACAATCTACAGCATAAATACTAAATATAGACTTTCATTTTATTTTCCAGAAACACCAAACAAAGGCACAATTACATAGTAATTTGATGGATTGACTGAAATAAGAATCTGCTAATTAACCAGAAATTTCAACGGATTTGACCTCAGGATTCTTGATCTCCTCCTTGGGAACAGTTACAGTCAAAACACCATTCTCCATAGCAGCTTTCACCTGATCCACCTTGGCATTATCCGGCAGCCTGAACCGGCGGAGGAACTTGCCGCTGCTGCGCTCCATCCGGTGCCAAGCGTCGTTCTTCTCCTCATTTTCCTTGCTCCTCTCGCCGCTAATCTGGAGAACCCTTCCTTCTTCCAGCTCTACCTTCACCTCCTCCTTCTTCAGCCCCGGCAGGTCGGCCTTGAACACGTGGGCCTCCGGCGTCTCCTTCCAGTCAATTCGCGTGTTCGCAAACGCCGCCGCCTCTTTTGCAAATTCCGATCGAGGAACGGAGAGAGCACTACCAGAGCTAAAAGGTAAGTCCTGGAAAGGATCCCAGATGTCGAGGGAGAATGGGTCGAAAACGTTGCTTCGTCGGCTGCCGAAAAAGCTTGGAATAATCGACATTTTATAGCTTGGTTTTGATTCGATGTGATAAGATCACTTGAATGTATAGAGAGAGAATAGGATATCTAATGGCTGATGCAGTCAGTGTTGATGAAAGGATGGGGAGGAGGAGGATGTATTTATAAGGAGATTACAAGGGCAATTTCGTCACCAGATTGTTCTGGAGCCTTCATGAGAGATTGGACAAGACAGGTTGGGAATTATCTAGAGAAATTGTCTCTGGAAATTGAAGGAAAATTCCAATCTTGTGTAGAGCTTTTATTTAATTTCTCAGGACCAATAGAGTCTCAATACCATGACCCTTTTCTTTACTTTAATTTCCATATTCCATCCTTAATGCTTTTTATATCCTACAACTTTAGGGATTTAAGATTAACTTTCTAAAATTAATAAAACTTGTAATTAGTTCTGCTGTTTCAAAAAAAAAATGATTAATATTAATTTTTAAAAATCAATTTTAATTTTTTTTAAAATTTAAATTGATATAATTAATTTTGATTTAAACAATACAAATAAAAAAATTATAATTACCTAATCACTAGTATTAGTTACATTATCTATTTATTTTTTAGAAGTTAAATAAATGAATTTTTTTAAAAAAATTTAACTTTGATCCTATATTTTGCAACAAGCTAGGAACAATATATTTTTGAGTAAAATACATTGACACCTCCTATTGACACCTCCTGTAGATAATCATAATAACACCCACCATTTTTTAATTTTTCAAGTAACAGTTAGCACCCCTCTAGTCTATAATATGTAACATTCGCTAACCCTAATGTGGTTGGCTAATTAATATCCAAAAATATTTTTAATATAATGTCTAATACACTCTTCAAGTTATAATATTTAATACATCCACAAAATATAAATTTGTATATTATAATTTTTACTTAACTTGATCTAATTAATTAAATTATAAACTTGTGAAATAAATAACATAAATGTCAAAAGATAATAAATATTTATTTTATCAGAAAAATAAAGTGATACACTTTTTGCTTATTAAATTTCTCAGAGATTAAAATTTTCGTAATACATATTCAAATATATTTTTTTATAATTAAAAAGTAAAATTTTAATAGCCATAAAATTTAAAATTAACGAAAAAAATTATAATTATTTTTTCCAAATAGTAAAATTTATGTAAAACAAACTTATTATTATAGAACGAATCTTATTATTCATATAAAAAAGTAATACAAATTATATTAATTATTTTTCTCATATATTAAACTAAACATAAGTCATACTTGGGCATAATTATTTACAGTAAAAATGACAAATGTTGTTACTCAAAAAAGAAAAAATATATTAAGAGAAAAATCTTTTTACAAGATGGGTAGTAATAAATATTATTATATTTTTTTTATTCAATATTGTACAAAAAAAACATCAACCGTATACTAAATTATGTATTCAAAAGCATAAACATCCTAAATTTTGACATATACTCAAGAAAATTTAACATATAAAAATCATAATATGAAACTAAGAATTCAAAAAATAATTTTTGTTGTTAAACTCCACAAATTAAAATTTTAACATATTCAATCACTCTAATTAGAACAACTCCATTAATAATTTAATTTTAAATTCTTAATATTTGTATCATTTATCCAAAAATATGTGTTAATTAAACTAAATTATTTGAATGAGATAATCTTAATTACAAATAAAACTATAATTAAAATGTATTGTATTAAAAAGAATAATTAAACATATATATTATTCAAGAATTAAAATTTGATAACAAGATAAATATGTTACTTTATCTATTTAGTCAACTCTAAAAACTTGCAGGGTACTAACTGTTACTTAAAAAACTAGAGGGGAGGTGAATGTTATTATGATTATCTAGAGGGGTTGTCATTGTATTTTACTCTATATTTTTATCGGTTTTTAAACTGACAAAAAAATATACAAAAAAATTGAAATAAAATTTTCCATCTTTCTACCCCTATTAAAACAAGAGTAAAATACATTGACACTGTGGCGCCCCCAAAATAGGTATACATCACTCATCTTGAGTCGCTAAATACATGGTACAAAATTTAAATATAACTTAATTATACAACAGTCATGTAAAATACGACTAAACATATGCTGTGAGTTTTAATACAAATATTGTTATTTAGACAATATACAAACTCAATGGGGTCCTCATTACATTTATTGTCACACTATTTAATATAATAGTAAGGACTACTAATACTATCATCTGGTCCATCACTCCGTTCCCCGACTCGTCCCAGCTATATTCTCATTTCCTGAAGAGAACAGTGAAAGAAAGGGTGAGTTCAACTAGCCCAGTAAGAAATATTATGACAAAGATAATGCAAAATAAATTATCATTAGCCTTCAACAGTGTTAAACTGATAAAATATAACAAACATCAAGTTTAACTGCAGCGGAACAAGCAATCCATTAGAAGAGTCAAGTAGAGAATAAAATCTACTATCTTCTATGATTTAAAAGGTTTTTCATGACTTTTATCGCTGGGACTCAGCTTAATAAATAATCCACATCACCGAATCACCTCTGCACTACGGCCAAGGATATTCTTTAGCATCACGACCACAATTATCCATGCACTACAGCCAAGAATATTTGTGTATTCATTAATGGTCATGATCATGCCAACAACTATCCATCAATGTACTACGGGCCAAGGAGGAGTTTTTCCACATTATTTGTAATATTACGGTCATGATTACACCGAATAATCTTTGGTCATAATCATACCAAGTCCATCTATGCACTACAGGCCACAGATGACTTTCAACATAATATAAACATAAGGATGATGACAATGATATAAGAATTCAATAAAACAAGTTCAAGAATTAATTTATCCATGAATCAATAACGTCCAAATTGTCAACATGATACTGCTTTGTAAAGTAAAATTCAAAAATGCTCAGAAGAATATTTTCATGAAAAGATATTGGATGAAGCGCAAATATCAAGGATATTCCACTAATTTCATGGAGTATAGAAGTCAAAACTTTAACCAACTGAGTATAATAACGAATGGAATAACAAAAGAAATCACCATGCATGCGGTACTTCGCATAGACAGGTTATTCCAACAGATTAATAAGTAACGGAACCAGGTCAGGCGAAATTCGCACCGACAAGATGTTCCAACAAAATAATAAAGACAGAACCAGGTCCGGCGTAAACGCACAAACAAGATATTCCAACAGAATAATAATAAAGAATGGACCCAGGTCTGTCTTAAACGCACAGACATGATATTCCAACATAATAATAATAAATAATGGAACCAGGTCCGGCGTAAAACGCACAGACAGAATATTCCAACAGAATAATAAAGACTGGAATAATAGAAGAATTTCACCAAGTATAGGGTAGCCCGCGTATACAGGTTATTCCAACAGAATAATAAATAATTGAATAACAGAAGTTCTCTTCAGGAATACACAAGAAATAACACCCCTTACCGTAAAAGAAACTGAATATAAGAGTAGGGAAGTAACATAATACTTTTATATAGTTTCTCTTATAATTTTCTCTCTAGAGTTTCAGTGAATTCGTAAGAAATAATGAAGGAGTGAGCTTCTATTTATAAAAAAATGGACTGCATGGTAACTAACTCATGAACGGTCGAGATTGATTTACTTTAATCTGAAGGTCCATATTTAAAGCAAAATCTTTTAAATAAAATATAAATATTCTATCTATAATCTAATAAAACAAATAACTTTATAAAAGATTTTACTATGCAAATACTATGCAGACACTATACAAACACTATGCATAATAAAATATAATATATTTTAATTATTGTCTAATAAAACTGATAACTTTATAAAAGTATTTTGTTTTATATAAAAAGCTTTTCTGTTTTATTACATAATAATACCAATAAAACAAAACTAAGTGACTTATCACATAAGCATCAATAATTAATACAATGTGCTACTATGCAACCACGCGTATTACTGTACTTTTAACACCGGGTGTTTCAACAGTTAACGGTAAAACTTCCACCGTTATTTTTATAAAGTATTTTTGTCATTTTCTCAATCCAACAATAATTCCGTTGTGGGGTCCACCAATGATTATGCCGTTGTACGAATATTCCCTGTTAAAACGAATATTCCCCGACCAATCGAATATTATATAACAACTTGTGTACTTTGCAAAATTTATAAATATTACCCACAACTATAACATTATATCAAAGTTACTCCATAAAATTCAAAAATGATATTTATAGAAAATTCATCTTTATTTATAAAAGTTGGGGTCTTACAACCTCCCCTTCTTATGAAATTTCGCCCTCGAAATTAGGGTACGTACCTGGTATATCGAAGAGATAAGGATACCTTGATTTCATTTCAGATTCTAACTCCCAAGTCATTTCCTCAACATCGTGGTTTCTCCACAAAACTTTGACTAGAGGTATAACCATGGAGCGTAGAATATGTTCCTTCTAATCCAAGATTTGAACAGGAACCTCTTCATACGTCAAATCTTCCGCTATTTCGTCCGGTTCTAACTCAATAATGTGGTTCGGGTCTTTCACATATTTACGTAACATGGATGTGCGAAAAATGTTATGTACACGAGACATACTTGGCGGTAAAGCTAGTCTATAGGCCACAGTTCCTACTCGATCAAGGATTAAAAATGGGCCGATGAATCGAGGATTGAGCTTTCCTCTCTTTCCAAATCTCGTAACTCCTTTCTATGGAGCAACACGCAACAACACATGATCTCCTATATCGAATTCCACGTCCTTTCGATGAAGATCAACATAACTCTTTTGTCGATCTTGTGAGGTTTTTATACGTTGTCAGATCGTTTGAATCTTTTCTAGAGTCATACGTACCAACTCCGGTCCTAACAACGTTGCTTCTCCCACCTCATCCCAGCATACTGGAGAACGACACTTCCTTCCATACAACGCTTCGAATGGAGCCATGCCAATACTTGCTTAATAACTGTTGTTGTAGGAAAACTCCCCCAATGGTAAGAACTTGTCCCAACTTCCCTTGAAATTAAGGACACAGAGTCTTAATAGATCTTCAAGAGTTTGAATAGTCCTCTCCGACTGTATGTCCGTCTGAGGATGATATGCCGAGCTAAATCGTAAATCTGTGCTCATAGCTTTCTGCAAACTAACCCAAAATCGTGAAGTGAATCTTGGGTCTTGATCAGAAACTATGGATACTGGCATACCATGCAGTCTTACAATCTCGTTTATGTACATACGAGCAAGGCGTTCAAGTGTATAAGTTTCTCGTATTGGTAAGAAATGAGCAGACTTGGTCAATCTATCAACAATGACCCAGATCGCATCTATACCTTGAGAAACCTTAGGAAGACCGGTAACGAAATCCATAGTAATGTGCTCCCACTTCCATTCTGAAATTTCAAGTGGTTGCAATGGACCTTTTGGTACTTGATGCTCCGCTTTAACTCGTTGACAAGTTAGACACCTTGAGATAAACATCGCTATCTCTCTCTTCATATTGCTCCACCAAAATGTATGACGAATATCATGATACATTTTGGTACTCCCAGGATGGATTACAAACGGTGTGTTGTGCGCCTCCATCATGATTTTATACTTTAAATCAGGGTAGCTAGGAACACAAAGTCTGGAGTTGACTCGAAGTATTCCTTCTTCATCGATTCTTGCTTCCGACATAGCACCTTCTTGCACTTTCTTCCTCATACGCATCAGCTCCAGGTCTGTAGCTTGAGCAACTTAAACTTTATCAATTAAAGTCGGTTCTACTCGTATATTTGCCATCATCACATGGGTCCCTGGAGTCTTTAACTCTATCCCCATCCTTTGCAAGTCACACAAAATGGGCCTTTGTGTTGACAATATTGCATTCGCACTTGCATATGATCTTCTACTCAGTGCGTCAGCTACCACGTTCGTTTTTCCAGGATGGTATTGGATGGTATGATCATAATCTTTCAACAGTTCAAGCCAACGTTGTAAGACCCCAACTTATTATAAATAAAATTAAATTTTCCTTTATTCATTATTCTAAATTAATAAGGGTTAATTTGATATAATGCTTTGGTTATGGGTGAAATCTGCAAAATTTTACAAAATAAGCAAGTGGTTACAAAATATTCTTTTTGTCGGGGAATATTCGTGGAATATTCGTGGAATATTCTTATTGTCGGGAATCTCCGTACGATGGCGCAGTCATTTGTGGGTCCCATAACAAAAAATGGTTGGATGAAAGAAAACGACAGAGATTGAGTTTTATAAATAACGGCGTAAATTATTACCGTTAACACTGTTGGGTTACCTGGTGGTTAAAATACAGTAATACGCGTTGTTGCACAGTGGCACACGGTATTGCACAGTATTTTGAATTATTGATCCTTACGTAAGAAGGCACTACTCAATAATTGCTACAGGAGTTACTGTTCATTACTTTATTGATTCAATAATTGCTGCGTTGATATTTATATTATTATTGTTTCAATAATTATCATTGCACAGTATTTTCCATTATCAGATCAATAATCCATATTATTTGAATAATATTATCAGATAACATTATTGGCAATGTCTAGAAAGTTCTGTCTAAGGAGAGGTTTGGTCACCTAATTGCGCGCCAGTAAGGAGAAATTCTTATTAGAAAGCCCCTCTTTCCTGGGAACGGCCTGGTTGTCAGTATTGTGATTCTGTAATATTATTTATAAATAATTAATTATTAATTTATATGATGAGAAAAAATATTGATTTTATGTGGATATAGATGGAGAAAATTTTTAATGTGACAATCGTTGAAAATTAATATTTTATCTTTTTCTGATAAAATAATTCATTTAAATATATTATTATATTTTAATAATATAATAATGGTGATATTTTTATAATGAATGAAGGATATATGAGTTTATGAGGAAAATAGTATTTTTGTTGCAATAAATATTAAAAACAGATTTTGTGTGTCGGTAGACCCATTTCTTGACTGAAAATTGATTGTAGACTGTAAAATCGCCCGTTTGTGGATTTCGGATAATTTCTGTTTGGAATTTGGAAAAAACTTCTTCTTCAAAGTTGTAGAGAATTGAAATTCCTATAAAAAGTCGCGAGATTCAAATTTTCTGACAAATGAGCTATTTATTGTGAATTATTAAAGTTCCGGGGTTCTGAAATAATTGATTTTTGAAAGTTTAATTATTTTTTTTTATTTCAAAAACGTTTTTTTTATTTTTTTTCTAGAATGTGGGCATGTGGAAAATGCTAAAATCAGATTCCTTGGTGGTGGGCTTGAATATTTGGTAAATTTTAATATTTTATTAATTTAGTCTCCTTTGGCGTTCTAACAATTTCCTATAAATAGAGGGCTAAGTTAGAATTGAAAATCACACCAGAAACAAAGTTTTCTCTCTTTCTCTCTCTATATTATCGAGCGTATTCTTGTGAGTATACTTTGAGTGTTGCTATACGGTGCGAGTTTCTGTCAGCACTATACCGAAATTCAGTCAGAAGTACGGTTATTTTGAGGTAAGGGATGTTATTTTCTTCTTAAATGATATTATTTTATTCAATATCATTATGTCGAATTATTGGTGAACTTTTTTATCAAATTTAGAACTTTTTGTGTTGGAGTTACTATTCACGTATATGGCATATTCACGTATACGACACTATTCACGAATACGGCACTATTTACCGAAAAATGAAAATTTTACTTTTTGTCCAAGATGTCTATTTTTGCTACTATCTTTGATTGTATCCATGTTTTGATCGTTATTCTGCTTCAAAATCGGTTATTATGAAGTATTGTTGATCTTGGATAAACTGTTGTACGAATCCCTAATATTTGTCCTTCTATCTCACTGGATTCGTTCTTAAAAATGTTTTTCATTATCCTCAGTCCTTAATGGTGATACTTGATGAATATCTTTGGCCTGTAGTGCAAATATGAATGATTAAACTGATGAATCTCTTTGGCCCGTAGTACAAAGATGAACATGTGTTGAGATGAACATGACCAACTGGTGATACAAATGAATATCTTTGGCCTGTAGTTCAAAGATGATTAAAGATGTATATTGATTGTTGTTGCAGGGATGAAATATTGATGATGGACTTTTAAATCTTAGAAGACAGTAGAATTCATTCTCTACGTGACTCTTCTAATGGATTGCTGTTTCCACTGTATTTGTTGATTTAAAATTTGTTGTCTATTGTATTCTATCAGATTTTTCCCTGTTGAAGACTAACGATAATTTGTTGTATATTATCTTAGTCATAATGTTCTTTACTGGGCTAGTTGAGCTCACCCTTTCCTTTTTGTTCCATTTTTTTCTCAGGATGTGAGAACATAACAGGATCGAGTCGGGGTATGGAGTGAGGTTTCTAGAAAGATGTTTTAGCAGTCCTCACTATTTCTGTAAAATAGTGTTTGAATAATTATAATGAGGACTTATTTGCGTGTGGATATTGTCTAGAAGACAATATTTGTATCTAAACTCACAGTATGTATTGTCGTATTTCACACGACATTTGTATTATTGAAGTAGTAGTTTGCTTTATGTACCATGTATTTGGCGACTCATAATGGGTGTTGTATACCTATTTTGGGGGCGTCACAAACGTCATTGTCGCATGTTGAGTGCCTTTTGAGTGAAAAAATATTTGAGGCTTTTCTGATCCGTAAATATCTTCACTTTCTCCCCATACAAGTAATGCCTTCAAATTTTAAGAGCAAAGACAACAGCTGCCAACTCTAGATCATGAGTAGGATAATTCCTCTCATATTCTTTAAGTTGTCTCGAGGCATAGGCTATGACTTTCTCATGTTGCATGAGAACACATCCCAACACTTTGCCCGAAGCATCACTGTAGATGATAAATCCCTCCGAGCCAGATGGTATTGTTAGAACAGGTGCTGAAATGAGTCTTCTCTTGAGTTCTTGAAAACTCTTCTCACATTCTTCGATCCAACCGAACTTTGTATCTTTCTTAGTCAGCTGAGTTAATGGAGTAGCGATTCGAGAAAATCCTTCCACGAATCTCCGATAATAACCAGCTAAACCGAGAAAGCTACGTACTTCGATCACTGATTTAGGTTGCTTCCAGCTTTGAATAGCTTCAATCTTTGCTGGGTCAACAGATATTCCATGACTTGATACCACGTGCCCAAGGAATGTTACTTTCTCAAGCCAGAACTCGCATTTCTTCTACTTGGCATAAAGCTTATATTCACGAAGCTTTTGGAGTGTCAGCCTCAAGTGTTGTTCATGATCTTCAAGGCTTTTGGAATAAATAAGGATGTCATCAATAAAGACGACCACAAAGTGATCCAAATATTCTTTGAATACTCGGTTCATCATATCCACGAAGGCAGCAGGAGCATTAGTCAATCCAAAGGACATGACTAGGAATTCATAATGCCCGTATCGAGTTTTGAAAGCCGTCTTTGGAATTTCATCAGTTCTAATCTTCAATTGGTGATATTCGAAAAGAAGATCAATCTTTGAAAAGAATTTGGCTCCTTGCAACTGGTCAAACAAGTCATCAATACGTGGTAATGGGTACCTATTTTTGATGGTGACATGATTCAACTCCCGATAATCAATACAAAGTTGCATACTCCCATATTTATTCTTCACGAACAGAACAGGAGCACCCCAAGGAGAAGTACTAGGACGAATAAAGCCAATGTCTAACAATTCCTGCAGTTGGGTCTTTAACTCCTGAAGTTCAATAGGAGTAATTCGATATGAGTCTTTGGAAATGGGTTTTGTACCGGGTTCAAGGTCGATACAAAATTCAATTTCACGCTCTGGGGGTAGGCCAGGAAGTTCTTCAGGGAATACATCAGGAAATTTATTAACAACAGAAATATCATTCAAAGTTGACGTATTTTTGTTTAGATCTGTGACATGAGCTAAAAAGCTTGACATCCGTTTTTCAATAAACGAATAGCTTTATGGCTTAAAATGACCGTGATTGATTTTAATTATTTGGTTGCTTGAATTCGTATAATAGGTTGATTAGGAATATGAAAACTAACAACCTTACAAAAAAAATCAATTCTTGCATGATAAGTAGTTAACCAATCAATCCCTAGAATCACGTCAAATGCAAGTATTTTCAATGAAATAAGATCGACAGGTAATATGAGGGTACCGATTTGAACCAAACAAGACTTATAAACAGTGGATGTAATGAAGGTTTCTCCCAATGGAGTTTCCATAGATAAGTCAAATTTAATCGTTGAACGCAAGTAGGAGAAATAAAAGAATGGGTAGAACCGGTATCATTTCCTGAAGAGAACAGTGAAAGAAAGGGTGATCGAGCTCAACTAGCCCAGTAAGAAATATTATGACTAAGATAATGCAAAATAAATTACCATTAGCCTTCAACAGTGTTAAACTGATAAAATATAACAAACATCAAGTTTAACTGCAGTGGAACAAGCAATCCATTAAAAGAGTCAAGTAGAGAATAAAATCTACTATCTTCTATTATTTAAAAGGTTTTTCATGACTTTTATCGCTGAGACTCAGCTTAATAAATAATCCACATCACCGAATTACCACTGCACTACGGCCAAGGATATTCTTTAGCATCACGACCATAATTAACCATGGACTACAGCCAAGAATATTTGTGTATTCATTAATGATCATGATCATTCCAACAACTATCCATCAATTCACTACGGGCCAATGAGGACTTTTTCTACATCATTTGTAACATTACGGTCATGATTACACCGAATAATCCCTGGTCATAATCATACCAAGTTCATCTATGCACTACAGGCCACAGATGACTTTCAACATAATATAAACATGAGGATGATGACATTGATATAAGAATTCAATAAAAACAAGTTCAAGAATTAATTTATCCATGAATCAATAACGTCCAAATTGTCAACATGATACTGTTTTGTAGAGTAAAATTCAAGAATGCTCAGAAGAATATTTCCATGAAAAGATACTGGATGAAACGCAAATATCAAGGATATTCCATTAATTTCATGGAGTATAGAAGTTAAAACTTTAACCAACTGAGTATAATAACGAATGGAATAACAAAAGAAATCACCATGCATGCGGTACTTCATATAGACAGGTTATTCTAACAAATTAATAAGTAACGGAACCAGGTCAGGCGAAATTCGCACCGACAGGATGTTCCAACAAAATAATAAAGACGGAACCAGGTCCGGCGTAAACGCACAGATAGGATATTCCAACAGAATAATAATAAAGAATGGAACCAGGTCCGGCGTAAACGCACAGACAGGATATTCCAACAGAATAATAATAAAGAATGGAACCAGGTCCGGCGTAAAACGCACAGACAGGATATTCCAACAGAATAATAAAGACTGGAATAATAGAAGAATTTCACCAAGTATAGGGTAGCCCGCGTATACAGGTTATTCCAACAGAATAATAAATAATGGAATAACAGAAGTTCTCTTCATGAATACAAAAGAAATAACACCCTTTACAGTAAAAGAAACTGAATAGAAGAGTAGGGAAGTAACAGAATACTTTTCTATAGTTTCTCTTATAATTTTTCTCTTTAGAGTTTCAGTGAATTCGTAAGAAATAATGAAGGAATGAGCTTCTATTTATAGAAAAATGGACTGCATAGTAACTAACTCATGAACGGTCGAGATTGATTTACTTTAATCTGATTGTCCATATTTAAAGCAAAATCTTTTAAATAAAATATAATATATTCTATTTATAATCTAATAAAACGAATAACTTTATAAAAGATTTTACTATGCAAATACTATGCAGGCACTATGCAAATACTATGCAGGCACTATTCAAATACTATGCATAATAAAATATAATATATTCTAATTATTGTCTAATAAAACAGACAACTTTATAAAAGTATTCTGTTTTATATAAAAAACTTTTCTGTTTTATTACATAATAATACCAATAAAACAAAACTGAGTGACTTATCACATAAGCATCAATAATCAATACCGTGTGCTACTATGCAACCACGCGTATTACTGTACTTTTAACACCGGGTGTTTCAACAGTTAACGGTAAAACTTCCACCGTTATTTTTATAAAGTATTTTTGTCATTTTTTCAATTCGACAATAATTCCGTTGTGGGGTCCATCAATGATTGTGCTGTTGTACGAATATTCTCTGTTAAAACGAATATTCTCCGACCAATCGAATATTATATAACAACTTACGGACTTTGTAAAATTTATAAATATTACCCACAACTATAACATTATATCAAATTTACTCCATAAAATTCAAAAATGATATTTATAGAAAATTCATCTTTATTTATAAAAGTTGGGGTCTTACAGGCACTCCCTCTAAATAATCATAATCACACTCACCTCCCCTCTAATTTTTTTAAGAAATAGCTAGTACGTACCCCTACAAGTTTTTAGGGTTACCTAAATAGATAAAGTTATATATTTGTTCTTGTATGTTATCAAATTTTATTTTCTACATAATATATATATATATATATATATATATATATATATATACATGTTTAACTATCATTTTTTAATATAATTCATTTTAATTATAATTTTATTTGTAATTAAGATTATCTCATTCAAATTACTGGTAACTTATAAAAAACTAATTTTGTTTAAATAACACATATTTTTCGATAAGTGATACAAATATTAAGAATTTTAAATTAAATTATTAATTGAGTTGTTCTAATTAGAGTGATTGAGTATGTTGATAGTTTAGTTTTTGTTGTTTAACAACAAAAATTATTATTTGAATTCTTAGTTTCATATTATGATTTTTATATGTTAAATTTTCTTGAGTATATGTCAAAATTTGGGGTGTATGATTTTGATTATATTTTTTTATTATACAGTTAGTGTTGTGTTTGATGTAATGTTGAATAAAAGAAAATATAATAATATTTATTACTATCTTTATCTCGTAAATATATTTTTCTTTCAATATTTTTTTGGAGTAACAACACTTTTATTTTTACTGTAAATTATTATGCCTAAGTGTGACTTACGTTTAGTTTAATATTTGAGAAAAATAATTAATATAATTTTTAATACATTTTTATATGAATAATAAGATTCATTCTGTAATAATATGTTTATTTTACGTAAAATTAATATTTGGGAAAAATAATTATAATTTTTTTGGGTTAATTTATACTTTTTATGGGTATTAAAATTTTATTTTTTAATTACAAAAAAGTATATTTGAATGTATATTACGTAAATTTTAATCTTTGAGAAATTTAATTAGCAAAAAGTGACTTTATTTTCATGATAAAATTAATGTTTATTATTTTTTGACATTTATGTTATTTATTGCACAAATTCATAATTTAATTAATTAAATCAAATTAAGTAAAAAAGTATATTTAGTGAATATATTAAACATTATAACTTGAAAGATGTATTAGAGATTATATTAAAAATATTTTTAAATATTTGTTGATCAATCATACTAGGGGTAGTTTATTTAGACTAAAAAATAATTTACACTCCAAATCAGTGTATATCTTCTCCATCAATAACCCCAACCCTAAACCATTTCCTTATCCCCAAATCAATTTCGCAAAATGGCTTGAAAATCCTTCTTATTTCTCAAACTCCCTTTATCTTTCTGCTCCAGGGAACCTGCCCCTGCTCCCGGAGATTCATCTCCATTCTTCTTACTAGTTGTTGAAGACCCAACAAGTGCCTCTGATGCCTTTGAAATCCCAGCAGAAATAGTTGTCATTTTCTTTTTACTACCCGAATCTCCTGCCCCGACAACTTGCGAAACCTTTAATCCACTGGACAACCTCCTCCCTGAAGAGAGTGAAATTCTCCGTGTGGAGGGAGATGCTTGCTTCTGCCCGTTTGGAACCACACACTTTGATGGTAACGCGCGATGACGACCTTCTACACCCTTTTTGACAAGGCCTTCGTCGACCAAATCTTGAAAGATAACCGGAAACGATTCAAAACCAGTAATATCAAACACATTACGGGAATTATACACATCCCTTGATGAACCCCCAAAAATGGAACTAATGAAGGGCAATGCGAGGATAAATATGGTCAACAACAATGACCTTGACATAACACGCAAAACCAACGAATCTGAAACCTTGATAATCACAAGGGAATCATAATTTACCCATATATCTTCACCATTAATTTCTTTCATGTTCATTTTATTATTGGCTCGATTCCCAAGAGCCAAATTCATCATCAAAATTATAAATTTTCAAATATGCAATTTGATGGGTTAATCAACAATTACTAATTTACTTGCTCGAGCGGTTGGATTCAGACTTGGGCAAAAATAACCAGATGCGAAAAATTGCTAAAACCAACAATTTCAAGAGGGGGAAAAAGGGCAGCGAATACAAGGGAAGGGATTTAGCGAGAGCAAAACCTTGAAGCGGTGTGATTCCCACCCACGAGGGCCAGACATGAGCTTCTAATTCTGCACCAGAGGAGCATCAATTGCTTAATCTTGGCAAACTCCATGACCCCTTTTTGTACAACCAATCTCTCTCTCTCTCTCTCTCTCTCTAAACTAATCAATCCCCAAATCAATTTCTAGACTTTTTTTCTTAAATACTCTCTCCGTTCCTAAAAAATTATTGTTTTAAAAGAAAAAATATGTTTCAAAAAGTTTGTTGTTTATAACTTTCGAGAAAAATAAATTATTTAATTTCCTATATTATCTCTACCTTCTCTCATTGTCCCAAAAAATTATCTTCCTTGTATTAATACTTTTCAATTTCCCATAGAGGGTTAGTGATAGAATTTCAAACAATTTTTACTTGATAAATGATACTTTTTTAATCTATGTGCAAAAATCTTAAACGACAATCTTTTAAGAACGGAGGTAATATGTTTCTTTCTAGACTAAGAAATTGATTTAGTGATTGATTAGTTGATTAGAATAAGAAAGAATAGGGTTGCTCTCTCTTTCTATAAACTAAGAAATTGATTTGGGGATAAGGATATGGTTTAGGGTTGAGGCTATTGATGGAGAAGATGCACACTGACTTGGAGGTTGATTGATTGTAAAGAGTGCATTTTGTTTAACGAAAAAAAAGTTTAAATTGCACTTAAATACGTTTTAATTATTAAGATGCAAACCTCAACAATAATGATGCAAATTTTAGGGTTCAAACTTTATTCGTCTTTTTTAAAACTATGTGAATTGGAAAAGGGTAATGAGTGGAGTTCATTTCTGCTGCAAATATGATATTAACATCATTCGTGTGACCTCCACTTGATTCCATGTGTGAGAAGGGAAGTTGAGAAAATTTTAATTTGATCCCCTTAGTAAAAAAATTACTAACTTTTGAGTGAACTCATCTGGTACATTATACCCTTCGGGTATATTCAAAAGAAAATTCAATGGGATCAATAAACAAAATTAACACATGCATTAAAAAGAAAATAGATCAGCAAAATCTTTTCAAACATTAACAAAGAAAATTAGAAATACAATCGTCCAAATCACTCAGACCATCTCTAATACGGGTATATATATATATATATATATATATATATATATATATATATATATATATATATATATATATGTACACAGTATATAGTACACAATCAAGGTACGATTTTTTGGGCTAGAGTGTTGGGATACGGCGTCGCCTACACAGCTGTGTATACATGTGACTCATATATATTACCTTTTTTATTTCCAGAAACAAAGAGACAATTACCAAAATACTGAACAAATAAACACAGACTACTACAAAATACTAGTATACATAATTAGATAGATTAATAGGGATAGATTTCTAATTAGCCAGAAATTTCAACGGATTTGACCTCAGGCTTCTTATTCTCCTCTTTGGGAACAGTAACAGTCAAGACACCACTCTCCATAGCAGCTTTAACTTGATCCACCTTGGCGTTTTCCGGCAGCCTAAACCGCCGAAGGAACTTGCCGCTGCTGCGTTCCAGCCGGTGCCACGTGTCGTTCTTCTCCTCCTTCTCCTTGCTCCTATCTCCGCTAATCTGAAGAACCCTCCCTTCTTCCACCTCTACCTTCACCTCCTCCTTCTTCAGCCCCGGGAGGTCGGCCTTGAACACGTGAGCTTCCGGAGTCTCCTTCCAGTCAATGCGCGTGTTCGCAAACGCCGCCGTCTCCTTCGCAAATTCCGATCGAGGGAGGGAGAGAGCGCTGCCGGAGCTAAAAGGGAAGTCCTGGAAAGGATCCCAGATGTCGAGGGAGAATGGGTCGAAAACGTTGCTTCGTCGGCCGCGGAAAAAGCTTGGAATAATCGACATTGTTTAGCTTGTTGGTATTTCTATTGGCTGATGGTGTTAGTTTTGATGAAATAAGAGGGGGGAGGAGGATGTATTTATAGGAGATTACAAGGGCAATTTCGTCACTAGATTGTTCTGTTCTGGTGCTTTCCTGAGTTATTAGAATAGTTCTCTGGAACTTGATAGAAAATTCGAATTTGTGTAGCTTTTAATCATCAATTTCTCATTAAAATCACTACCAATAATTTAATATTAGAGTCTCAATACATCGACCATTTTGTTGTTTACTTTATTTTTCATATTCCATCTTTAATGTTTTTTATATTCCATCTTAACAAATTGGAGAGAATATCCACGGATTGATCCGTTGTCGGACCAGCTATATAGACGAGTTTTAAAGATATGACGACGATATGAACTGTCGTCATAATCGATCTATGCTAAACCGACGGTTTATACCGACGTCATATCTCAAAAATTTGTCGCTATAGCTGGTCCGTCAACGGACCAATTCGTTGGAGAACCGACCTCCTTAGCAAATTACATAATTTTTTTATATAAATAAATTTCATAATTAATATTGTTCGTGTTTCAAAAAACATGACCAACATTACCTTTTAATAATAATTTGAGATAAATTTTAAATTGATATAAATTAACCTATACAATTATGAAAATTATAAATTATTTAAATGATAGTATTAAATATACTATTTATTATTTCTTTTTAAAAGTTAAATGATAATTTTAAATATTTAAATTAATTTTAAAAAGTAAAATGAACCCTATAATTAGCAATAACATGAGTGTCTTTTCTTCTGTCAAAAATAGTTTATTTTTAGATTTAAAAATTCAACAAAAATATGGACAATTTTTTGTCCTTTTTTAATCTGATTTTGACTAACTGAAAAATAATAATAAACACATGGAAATTTGCCGAAGTAGCTGGAAAAAATTATCTACTATCAGTTAGTACAAGTGTCTGTGAGCTTAGATAAAGCACTTTAAAATACAGAGTTAATGTTTATATAAAATTATAAGAAAAAGAAAAAATGACAGTCCAACATAGTGTTTTACTAATAATTATTAATTCTTAGATAATATTTTCATGGGCTAGGCTTGGGTTGACCAAAACCCAATCTTTTTTCAGGTAAAGCTCAGGCTGGCAGTCTGCAGGCTGGATTTTGACCAAGCCACGTCTAGACATACATAGCTATATAAAGAGCTTGGCCTAACATTAAGTGATAAGAATACTAACTGATTAGAGTACATACACTAACTGATTTGATTACATTTAAATTCAAGCGCAAAGAAGGCTATCTAAGTAATGTGTTTGCTAGGATAAGGATATATTAGGCTATTTGATTGCATCTTAATGAATTTTAACTGTTTATTTTTTAATGTCTCTTAAGAGCTCACATATTTATATCAAGATGTTATTTGAATAGTTAAGATATAAATATGAGTCTAAACTATTCAGACGAACTCTTAATACAACAATATGAACTGTTAAAATATAATCAAACATCAAAAGTCTCCCTAACACTAACACGTACTACCCTTCATTAGGGACGAAATCAGGTAGGTCAAGTGGAGGCCACCTCCCAATTAGATTTTTTTTCATATACAGTAAAACCTCTATTTAGGAATAGACTTGGGATCAAACTATTTGTATTCTAATTGAGAGGTTATTACTAAATAGAGATATAGGTACAAAATATTTTTCGAACACCCAAAAATATCAACTTTAACAAAAATATCAATAAGAACTCTCTAATAATTATTATTCAAAAAATATTTATGCAAAGTAGTCTTTTATAGGAAATGTAGTCTTTTATAGTAAAATGCAGTTCTTTATAGGAAATGTAGTCTTTTATAAGAAAATATAGTTCTTTATAGGAAATATAGCCTTTTATAATTAATATTGTAACACCCCCTTCCCGAAAAGGAAAGGGAGGTCACGTGCAAAGCACAACAAACCTCAAAATAAGAAAACAGAGCACTAACAACCTCAAAACATTAATAGTGATGATCCATTAATAGCGTACTAAATACAATTCTCCAAATAGAGTCAAAATAATCAAACTTAAAATTTGAAACAACCTAGATGGTCAATGGCAACTCTCTCATCACACTAGCTAGCCCTGAATTACCCCTGCAAACCTGCCGGAAGAAAAACACAGCATGAGCCAATTGCCCAGTACGGATACAGATATACAAAAGATATACAACTGATATACGAAAATAACTGAGACAAAATCCTGAACAAAGCCTCAAGTGCAAATACGAACGAAAATATAATATCCAAAGATCTGAATCAATGTAATTGACGAAACAAATAAAAGAATAAAGAAATAACGAACTGAAGTGACTAACTTAATGACTTGAACTGAACAGAAACCAACAAAACTAATCCAATAAAATAATAGGCTGAAACAAATGGCTGTAGTTATTTCATACCGAATGAGCTCAGAAATATACCTTGCCACACAGGCAAGTCAAAACAATGTCACACAGGCAAGTCAAAATAATGCCACATAGGCAAGTCAAATGATGTCACACAGGCAAGTCAAAATAATGCCACACAGGCAAATCACACATTGGACCGCGAATCCAAATGTATGCAAATCAGATAAGTGTGTTTGGCACAACATCACCAATCTGCAGAACAGAAAACTAGGGTTAACCCATACGCCTCCCACAACAAAACACCAAACGGCCCACTTCCTCCGGAGCCCAAAACGGAGACGCCGTGGACTAATCACACTGCCACGGAAAGTGTCATGCCTCTCGTGCCAAGACGACATGCCTGTGGTACCCCCACAGGTGGTTATAGCTCAGGTATACCCTACAGTATATTCTAACAAAAATATCATATCACAACACATGCGACAAAATATTTACAAAAAGGTTCTATATGTACATGTTGAACCAAATCAAATTATAGTCACAAAGTCTCAAAAGAAGGTAGCAACATGTACTGCTCTACAATTATCAAAAATAAATACTAAACATGATATCCTAATTCAAAGAGTACAAATACGAGTTCAAGGTGTCAACTCAAAAATGAAACAAATATATGAATTTCACAAGAAACAATTATGTGAAATAATAACAGAATTTGAAATGAGAAACAACACGAATAAATCAAATTTAACAAAAGTATCGCTGAAAGAGTACGGAATCCGTACCTGATACTTCCAAACCATTTATGGCACACTCCACAAAATTTTACCCTCAATTGCCAACGATATCCAATACGAAACGTTATTCGCAACCTAAACATATTCACCTTAAATTAAAAATAATCAAACTAATAATTTCAAGATAATTCATAATCTATTTAATATACCTTTAATCATCGCCTTTTATCAATTACTAATACTCCAAAATTTATATTCCAAATATAACTCTTTAAATTACCTCCGTCTGATCTAATAAAGAATAATAATAATAATAATACAATTATAAGTTACATACTAATTATAATTTATATTAATATGAAATTACTTCTCCCATTTATATCAATTTTACAAAACAACCTTAATTAAATTATAATTTATCTTCTAACTATTTTTTTTTATTTATTTATACTATTATTATTTTAACAATTCCGTAACCTTAATATTTAATATCTGACAAATCAATATTACCGTTTAATATATATACACCTTGAATATTGAATTCTTGTCTTATGCCTTAAGATCACATTTTGAATTCTCTCTATATATATTAGCAGGTTCAGTATAAATATAATATATATATATATAGTCTAATGTCTTCCTTCTCTGATAAACTTAATATATATATATATATATAACCACTCAAATCAATCATTTGTACTGAAGTTGGCAACATAATAACAATTGATATACATAAAGTACCAAAATAAAAACAAACAGCAAACCTTGATCCTCCTTTTTCTGATTAATTCGTACGCAACTTCTCTCACAATACAATAAGTGGCGACTTGTTCTTCTTTCTCTTTCTTCTTAGTAGAGGCTGCACCTTTTTTTTTTCTTCTTCCGTTCGCATAAGATGAGGAGGGTTAGGTTTTATTTATTGTCTTATTATTTCTCCTAATTATAATAGGATTTATTAGCTCACACAAATTAGATAACTAGTTTGACCCAAATAAATGATAAAGTCCAATTAAAATGTTTTAAAACAAAATAATTTTTTTTTATATTTTTTTTAAATATTCTTTTTTTTCCGGGTATTACATCACCTACCCCTTAAAAAGGATTCCGTCCCCAGAATCAAAAGAATGAAAAGTACCTAATTATAAAAAAGATGTGGATATTCCGCTCGAATAGACTCCTTCATCTCCCAAGTAGCTTCCCGCTCTGTAACAAAAGGAATTATCTTCCTCAATTTTAATTTAATCAGTTATTTAATTATTTACTAAAAGAATTTAATTTTCCAAACAAAACAAGGAAGAAAGTGGAAGAAAGTGGGAAACAAAATCATTTACCTTTTTCAATTTAAACACAATTATATGCAATAAAATCAATTAATATTTAATTAATAATAAAATATGGGTTATTACATTTTTCACCCCTTAAAAATAATTCCGTCCTCGGAATTCAAATAAGCTACAAAAAAATAATAATAAATAAATTTAGTTACGACGTAGCGTCGCCATTTGTAATGATCAAGCCTGGTAAGTCCATAGGTCCACACAATTATCCATGTACTCGTAAAAAATTCGTCAGCTACCGCGTCAAGCCTTGGTAAGGTTCTTCGAGTTAAATTACATGATCCACAGTTGGTGCGGGCCCCCCGTTAATATCTTTGAGTTTCATTCTTGCAAGCGTACGTACTCTTCGGAACATAATTCGAAATCACAAACATTTCTCTTCATCTAAATACGATTCGAATACCCAAAATATTTAAAATTATTTTTAATTCGTAAAACGTTTATATTCCACACATGACAAAGATCTAACCAATTGTTTTTATTTTATTTTACATAAATTCATACAAAACTCTAAAGACATCAGATAAACAAAATAACTATGCAAACTATATTACCAACTCTCCCCAAGTCCTCAAGAGCTTCAAAATATCTCATCCTCAATTTGAACTATTCATCAAATAATATTATACCAAAGAATATACTACTAATATCTCTTTATCACCAACTCTCCTAAGTCCTTAAGAGTTTCAAAATATCATAACCTAGAATCAAATTAGTTCTCAAATAATTTTACACCAAAAATATATTACTACTAAGATCTCTTCATCACCATGCCAAACTCCAAATCATAAATCCTACTATCTGAATAAGCAAACTATAGCTTTCAAAATCTCATAAAGATTCATCACTTATTGTATATCTAATCATTCAAAAAATCAATCATTCTCTTAATGAAAACCTTAACCCAACAAATTTCAAAATCTCATCTTACTATCACAAAGAAATTTCATATAAAATAATTTCAATATCATACTAGAATAACCGAAAAGTTGATTTACTCCAAAAGATTAATCTTATTAACTCGAACCTCTACAACTCCTCAAAATTACAAGAGATCCTCTGTATTTAATAGTTTTCACTTTATCATATTATCCCACCGATACACATACCTCAAATTAACCACAAACTTAACAAAATTTAAAGAATAACCCAAATCAAATCAAATTCTAAATTCTAAGATCTCATAATAATTGATACCTGAGATAACTCTAACAAATAATTCTCCAATATAAAATATTAGCTGATATAAGTACTCATATCATAATCGCAACTCATATAAGATCGTTTCTTATATGCACAAAGTATAGTTAATTCACCTCAATGATTAAATCACAATTCTTAACTAATATCATTAATCAATCACCTTAATAAATTATTCCACTTTCCTCAAATTAACTACAAATAGAAAAGAAATCGACAGTTAGTCAAAATAGAGACCAAACAATTAACAAAATCGAATCAAACTCTTACGTCTACCCAATGGTTTACCCACAACTCACAGGTCAAACTTAAATAGGTTTTCTACAAGAAAGAACCTAAGCTTTGATACCATATCTGTAACACCCCCTTCCCGAAAAGGAAAGGGAGGTCACGTGCAAAGTACAACAAACCTCAAAATAAGAAAACAGAGCACTAACAACCTCAAAACATTAATAGTGATGATCCATTAATAGCGTACTAAATACAATTCTCCAAATAGAGTCAAAATAATCAAACTTAAAATTTGAAACAACCTAGATGGTCAATGGCAACTCTCTCATCACACTAACTAGCCCTGAATCACCCCTGCAAACCTGCCGGAAGAAAAACACAGCATGAGCCAATTGCCCAGTACGGATACAGATATACAAAAGATATACAACTGATATACGAAAATAACTGAGACAAAATCCTGAACAAAGCCTCAAGTGCAAATACGAACGAAAATATAATATCCAAAGATCTGAATCAATGTAATTGACGAAACAAATAAAAGAATAAAGAAATAACGAACTGAAGTGACTAACTTAATGACTTGAACTGAACAGAAACCAACAAAACTAATCCAATAAAATAATAGGCTGAAACAAATGGCTGTAGTTATTTCATACCGAATGAGCTCAGAAATATACCTTGCCACACAGGCAAGTCAAAACAATGTCACACAGGCAAGTCAAAATAATGCCACATAGGCAAGTCAAATGATGTCACACAGGCAAGTCAAAATAATGCCACACAGGCAAATCACACATTGGACCGCGAATCCAAATGTATGCAAATCGGATAAGTATGTTTGGCACAACATCACCAATCCGCAGAACAGAAAACTAGGGTTAACCCATACGCCTCCCACAACAAAACACCAAACGGCCCACTTCCTCCGGAGCCCAAAACGGAGACGCCGTGAACTAATCACACTGCCACGGAAAGTGTCATGCCTCTCGTGCCAAGACGACATGTCTGTGGTACCCCCACAGGTGGTTATAGCTCAGGTATACCCTACAGTATATTCTAACAAAAATATCATATCACAACACATGCGACAAAATATTTACAAAAAGGTTCTATATGTACATGTTGAACCAAATCAAATTATAGTCACAAAGTCTCAAAAGAAGGTAGCAACATGTACTGCTCTACAATTATCAAAAATAAATACTAAACATGATATCCTAATTCAAAGAGTACAAATACGAGTTCAAGGTGTCAACTCAAAAATGAAACAAATATATGAATTTCACAAGAAACAATTATGTGAAATAATAACAGAATTTGAAACGAGAAACAACACGAATAAATCAAATTTAACAAAAGTATCGCTGAAAGAGTACGGAATCCGTACCTGATACTTCCAAACCATTTATGGCACACTCCACAAAATTTTACCCTCAATTGCCAACGATATCCAATACGAAACGTTATTCGCAACCTAAACATATTCACCTTAAATTAAAAACAATCCAACTAATAATTTCAAGATAATTCATAATCTATTTAATATGCCTTTAATCATCGCCTTTTATCAATTACTAATACTCCAAAATTTATATTCCAAATATAACTCTTTAAATTACCTCCGTCCGATCTAATAAAAAAAAATAATAATACAATTATAAGTTACATACTAATTATAATTTATATTAATATGAAATTACTTCTCCCATTTATATCAATTTTACAAAACAACCTTAATTAAATTATAATTTATCTTCTAACTATTTTTTTATTTATTTATACTATTATTATTTTAACAATTCCGTAACCTTAATATTTAATATCTGACAAATCAATATTACCGTTTAATATATATACACCATGAATATTCAATGCTTGCCTTATGCCTTAAGATCACATTTTGAATTCTCTCTATATATATTAGCAGGTTCAGTATAAATATAATATATATATAGTCTAATGTCTTCCTTCTCTGATAAACTTAATATATATATATATATAAATAACCACTCAAATCAATCATTTGTACTGAAGTTGGCAACATAATAACAATTGATATACATAAAGTACCAAAATAAAAACAAACAGCAAACCTTGATCCTCCTTTTTCTGATTAATTCGTACGCAACTTCTCTCACAATACAATAAGTGGCGACTTGTTCTTCTTTCTCTTTCTTCTTAGTAGAGGCTGCACCTTTTTTTTTTCTTCTTCCGTTCGCATAAGATGAGGAGGGTTAGGTTTTATTTATTGTCTTATTATTTCTACTAATTATAATAGGATTTATTAGCCCACACAAATTAGATAACTAGTTTGACCCAAATAAATGATAAAGTCCAATTAAAATGTTTTAAAACAAAATAATTTTTTTTTATATTTTTTTTAAATATTCTTTTTTTTTTCCGGGTATTACATCACCTACCCCTTAAAAAGGATTCCGTCCCCGGAATCAAAAGAATGAAAAGTACCTAATTATAAAAAAGATGCGGATATTCCGCTCGAATAGACTCCTCCATCTCCCAAGTAGCTTCCCGCTCTGTAACAAAAGGAATTATCTTCCTCAATTTTAATTTAATCAGTTATTTAATTATTTACTAAAAGAATTTAATTTTCCAAACAAAACAAGGAAGAAAGTGGAAGAAAGTGGGAAACAAAATCATTTACCTTTTTCAATTTAAACACAATTATATGCAATAAAATCAATTAATATTTAATTAATAATAAAATATGGATTATTACAAATATTGTCTCTCATATATATATATATATATATATATGAAATTATTACTATATAGAGGTATAGTTTCTTAATACGGGACTTTAAAAGTATATAACATATTACAATTTAGAGGTTATTTCTATTTATAACTGGCCCAAATTGGGACCAATTTTTTTTATAATATTATAGAGATTATTCTTATATAGAGTATTCCTAAATAGGGGTTTTACTATATGTACATTTTGTTATTTGACTCTCACTAGCTAGGTTCATATATTATTTAATAAAAATAATTATACACAAAATACCTGTAAATTAGTATTTTCACACATTCCAACTATGATAACTTCATGTTTTTAGAGAAAATTAAGTAGTTTTGATTTTTTTTAACAGATTATGCAATATTACTTACCATGCTAAAATCTATTTAGTTATTTTAACACAATCAAAACTTCTTGATTTTCTCTCAAAATATAAAGTTGGACATTAGTTTACAGGAAATCCTTATACAATTTATTATATATATATATATATATATATATATATATATATATATATATATTCCATATTCCATTGGCCTTTACCCTAATTATGAGAATCAATTTACCCATTTCATATAAACTATGATAAATATGTTGTTCACTACAAGAAAAATGTTTATTTATGACCGCCTATCAGCGACCGTACTCGGTCGCAAATGTGTATCAGCGAACTACTTCTGTCGTTGATAGTAGTCGCATATAACAACAGAAACAACCTTTGCAAGCAATGAACTCTCAGGGAATAGTTGAAAAGTTTATATAGACTCAAGTGATTGATTCTTCTGTTGAGCGAAAGTGTCTGGTTGATCTTCGACATCAAGAATATATGATGTACATCAAGAAATAATGGGAGTATATTGAAATATAATGTCCACTTTAGAAACAAATAGATTCATTTATTTGTATTTATTTATCTATACACAGAAATTGCAGAAGAAACGCCTAAGAATGGTGGGACTTCCTTAATTAGTTTAATTACAATGCACTAACAACTTTGGGACTGGAAGAGCTAGCTCTAAATGGCTGAGCTCAATTTCATAAGTAGGGATGATAATATCATCCTACGTCGAATTGTACCCCCCATGAACTGCACTGGATGAAGACCACGCCTGATGGATCATGATGTGACCTTAGAGGTAGTTTAAAGCTAAATTTTATTTTATTTATGCTTATAATAGTCTGAGATAGTTATGTTGTCAAAACTCTCCCTTTGTCTCTCATATTTCCCAATAAGTCTGATTTTGCAGGAAATTCAAACGGTCTTTGTTGATTAATTATCTTATCAATGATACCTTGGGTACAATCTCTACTGCACATTTAGTACATGCAGACCTTGAGTCAGATAAAGCTATGAGTAAAAAATGTCTTCAGTTGGCAACCCTTCACTCTATGGCAGTTGATTTTGAAAAAACAAGAGCACCAACTGAAAAGCTTAGGGCTTCAAAATTGGAAGAGATCAAGCCAACTATAGGGAAAGAATCGATATGAGTAATCCTAGGTTGATTCTTCTGGTTCAAAGAGATATGATTTTATTGGAGAATTAGATTCCGTTCTTTGTTCTCTAGGGTTTATTCCACTTAGGCTTGAACAACACTCCCGAGGATAAGTTTCTTAAGCTTTTGATGAAATATTTTTCTAGTCTAGTATCTACGATAATAGAGGATGAAGATACAGACAAAGTGTTTAGAAATGTGAAGCTTAACCAACTATATTGTCAGGTCTAAGTACATGTCACTATCCATTTTATAGTTACATAATCAATTATATATTTTTTATGGACATGTTTATCGACACTACTACAGATGTGGATTTTCTCTTTCAAAAGGAAATTATTTTGAACGACATGAGTGATAGTACTGCGGTGGCTTCCCTATTTAACTCTTGGAATGAAAACTTCATTATTTGGTTCCTATTACTTTACGAGTATATCTAATAGCATGAATGTATATTACAAAGTTCCTTGACACAAGTGGAAAGCAACTTTCAAACGTGATTATTGCAGTACATGGATGATTGCTTCTATTGTAACTGCTATTATATTACTTGTGCTTACTCATACAAACCATATGTTCTATAATTTTACTATTTTAATTTTTTTTTTATTTTCGTCCTTGTGTATTCTAAATTTATCATCTTAATGAAACTATATATTCTTCTCATTTATATGTTTGTATTGAAATAATGAATAATAGGTTTCACTATTATTGTCTATCAATGTTAGTATGTTACTAATAGGCTTTACTTTTTATTCTCTTTAATTTTTTCTTCATTCTTTACCAAAATAATTCATTTTATTTTAATTAAATCATTGCCAATTTATTTATTTTAATTAAATAATTTTCATTATACTTTTTTTATTTTGTATTATATTATATGATATTATACTATTTAAATTAATAAATTTAATTAATGTAATTAATTAGTTTCATTTTATTTTATTTTATAAATTAATTTATTTTCTTTACTTTATTTTGTATTATTTTTTGTTATATTAACTATTTTATTTTATTTATATGTTATTATATTTAATTTATTTATTTTATGTATTTTAGTTTAGTTTATTATAGTTTTTATTATATTATATATTAATGGATATTATATTATTTTAATTAATTTATGTTCAATTTAGGAAATATATTATTTATTTTATTTTAGTTTATGTTATATAGTATACTCAATATTTGCATACATAGTGGATACATATACATAATTTAGAAGGGCAATCGAGATACAAATTGAAGCTCTACCAAATCAAAATGATAGTGGATACACATAAATAATTCAAAATGATAGTACCAAATATTTGCATACATAGTAATAGAGTTAAAAAATTAAAGCTCTACCAGTTTTTAGCCCCAAATCCAATTGACAATAATAAATTGATACACATATTGAACAAAAAACAAGCCGAAAATAGCGACAGACAAAATCGTCGCTATAACATAGAAAATCGACTTTCTATGCTATAGCAACGATTTTGTCCGTCGTTATAGCCGGTTCGTTTTTGGTTCACTGCTTTTTAATTTGCTGGAAAGCCGGACCCTATATATATATATAATTGTATATACATAGAGTGACTGAGAGAGGGGTTTACCACGAAGATAGTGGAGGAAGGACGGGATTGCAGACGCCGACATCCACCCAAAACCACCGGTAGACATCGCTCCTTCTTCTCCCTCTTCCCCTTATTTTCTTTTTCTTTTTTTTGCTTCTGCTCGACTGATCGTCTTCTCTTGATGGACTTAAAAAAAGGATCAACGACCACATGCGGTTGTTGTTTTTAATTGATGTGGAAGTATTAGCGACAGATAGCGGTCGCTGTTAGTACTTGGTCGCAATAAGTCTCTCACGCCAACATCTGTGCCAAATTTATGGAGGCAAAAATAGAATAGTGACCGATCGGCAACCGTGTGCTGGTCGCTACTAAAACTAGCGAGTGATTTGGATTGCAATCGATGATAGCGGTCACTATTATCGTAATTAGCGACCGAATAATGTGGTAGCAGATAAATCTGGTCGCTGATGAGTTATTTTCATGTGATTTCTCTTTTGCAGTTAATGAATTCATGGTAAAAATAAAAAGGAAAAAAATACTCTTAAAAATACCGTGGTTAAATTTATATATTTTATTAAATTAAATATATTGTTCTAAAGTCGGCTCCCAATAGACTTAAATCATGGGTCTTTCCCTGCTCTTCATCCATATTAATGCAATTCACAGCATGATTAATCTTAAAACGTACACTCACCCAGTACAAACATGAGTTATTGATATCGACATTAATTGGTGCCAATTTTTATTCAGAATGATGTCGACCTGAGCTGGACCTCAACTTGTCAGCGGAGTCTACTGTCATTCACTACTAGAAAAACAAGAATACGTTACGGAATTTTGTGATAGTTTTTAAAAACAATCACAAAAGATAATAATTTGTGATGGACTTTTTAAGCAATTACAAGATAATAGTATATATGATGGCTCTTAGTGATGACTAATTTTGCCATCAATGTATTATAATTGTGATGGCCATGTCAATCACACCAATTTTTTCACACAAAATAAAAAAAAATTTGTGACGCACTAAGTCATCACTTATAGATATACCCTTTTCGTGATTGCATTTAAGTCATCACTAATATTTTAATATAAGAAATAATCAAAACAATATTTTATGACGGTCGTGACAATCATTAAAAAGATAGATTTTTGTGACGACTTTTATTTGCAATTACAAAAAGAAGGTATTTTGTGATGGAATTTTCAAGCCGTCACAAAATAATAAAATATATGATGACTCTTAGTGATGACTAATTTCACTATCATTATAGAGTATTTGTGGCTGCCATTGCAATCACCAAATCTTGTTTGGAAGTAATTTTGTTTAGTAAGTAAACTCACATATGTTTCCTATTATATTTTGTTTTAAAATTATAATCATGATCTGGACTTTGGTGTAGTGGTAACACTCGTTATTTAGTTTGCAAATGGGAGACGGTTCGAATCCTACAAAGTGTCATTTGATACAATTAATATAGATATAATTAATATAATGAAATAAATTATACATAAATAGAGATTCACGTTCTTACATTTGATCCCTAAAGTCTTATTTTTTTGTGATGACTTTGACAATCACAATAGATTATATGTTAATGTGATTGTATTAATCATCACAAAAGCACTAAGCGTTTGCGTGATTGTCAAAACCATCACGTAAAACTTTTCATGATGGGTGTATACAAGACGACCATTGTGATGCTTAAAGCCATCACGTAAACCTTTCGTGATAATTTTCCTACTTTTTGTGATGGATTTTGGCCATCACAAATGACCATTTTTTAGTAGTGATTTTAATCCAAACGTGAATAAAGCATTATTATTCTTGGTCGGATTAAGACATACAACCAACTCTCAGGTCCTCAGCCATGTGGTTTTGCATAACAATTGAGATATAATATAAAGAAGGAAGTCTCGGGTAGTCCTTGATACCAGTGCTTGCATCCGATTCCGAGATTTAGCAACATTTCAACCCATTTTTAGGCATACGTATCAAAGTATACACACATGTACACACATTAATTTCAATCTTACTGTTGACATTGTTTAAAATGAAAGGGATCGCTATTTCCACATGTGTTTTTAATATTTTAACATGATTTCTTCTCACATGAAGGTGAGACTCACTGTATGATCATGTGAGAGAGTACCATGTGAAAATATTAAAAATACATGTGAAAATATCAATTCCTTAAAATGAAACTCAGTCTAATTTCGGATACTTGACTGTAATACACTTTACTTGATGTTTCACAAAGCACAAGTTAAACCACTTTATAAGGAATTCTTAATTCAATAAGACATTGGCATGCATATCTCACACGAGTTATGTTTGTTTGTAAAAAGTATGTTTTGGATTAGATTATTTGTATTAATTAACACTAATTTGAACTATTTTTATTTCATAATAAGGGATTAATAATGTTTTAAATAGTCCTATTAACTATTTTTTATCATTCCCGGCCAAAGTTATTTAATATATTAGGTAATTCATAATGAATGTGGAATTAATAGTACTTCCTTCATTTTAAGTTACCAAATTACTATATAATTAGTACTGACTATAATTTTGTCTCAGTTAACATACATATATATATATATATATATATATATATATATATATATATATATATATATATGACTATATGTATATACACAGCTGTGTACGTAGTACACAGTCGCTTATGACGACGATAATTTTTTTGAGTTATAGCGACGGTTCACTATCGTCGCCATAGACCAGAATAACTATAGCTACGGTGTACTATATAGCTGTATACACACACACACACACACACACACACACACACACACACATATATATATATATATATATATATATATATATATATATATATATATGCTGGTTCAGGAACAGATTAGTCCGTTAACGGATCAGCCTTTAGTGACGGATTGTCCGTCACTAAATCCCATAACCGACAATGTTATGGGCTTTAGCGACGGACAGTCCGTCGCTAAAGATTGGTCTGGTCCGTTAAAGAACGATTGTGTATGTATATATATATATATATATATATATATATGTATGTTTTTTAAATGTTTTTGAAATCACTCTACTATAGGTCAACTTAGAAATGGGTCATTAAACTCTTATTTACTTACAAACCGTTAAAAAATCCGTTAACTTTAACCGATTTGCCACATAAGCAGCTGACTTGTGAAAAAAGAAGCTTATGTGGCAAGAATTATCCCATGTGGACTTGATGTAGATTTGGAAATTTTTATGGAGTAAATAAAAGAATTATTTTAAAGTAAAATATAAATTAAAAAAAATAAAATAAATTAAAAATATATTTAATTATTTTTTTAATTAATATCAAATTAATTTTTGTTTAATTATTTACAAATATAATAATATAAATTAGAAAAATTATCCAAAAAATAAGAAAATAAATGAAAAATATATTTAATTATTTTTGTAATTAATATCAAATTAGTTTTTGTCTAATTATTTATAAATATAATAATATAAATTAGAAAATTAGTCAAAATATAAAAAACTAAATAAAAAAATTAAATATTATTATAATTAAATAATTATTTTTAATTAAATATTATTATTTAAAAATTAAACAAAGAAACTATTTAATTAATTAAACAAATAATTATTTAATTATAATAATATTTTATTTTTTATTTATTTTTTTGACTAATTTTTCTAATTTATATTATTATATTTATAAATAATTAAACAAAAAGTAATTTGATATTAATTAAAAAAATAATTAAATATATTTTTCATTTATTTTCTTATTTTTTGGCTAATTTTTCTAATTGATATTATTATATTTGTAAATAATTAAACAAAAATTAATTTGATATTAACTACAAAAATAATTAAATATATTTTTCATTTATTTTCTTTTTTTAATTTATATTTTACTTTAAAATAATTCTTTTATTTACTCCATAAAATTTTCCAAATCTACGTCAAGGCCACATGGGATAATTCTTGCCACATAAGCTTTTTTTTTCACAAATCAGCTGCTTATGTGGCAAACCGTTTAAAGTTAACTATTTTTTAACGATTTATAAGTAAATAAAAGTTCAATGACCTATTTGTAATTTGACCTATAGTAGAGTGATTTCAAAAGCATTTAACCTGGCTATAGCGACGGTAAACGGCAAAAAGCACCTTTTGGCCACTGTGGTTATAGTGATTTATTGAATTAGCCACTGTGTTTTTAAAATATTCAATTAGCCCACTGAACTTTTTTGAAATGTTTAATAAGCCCATTCCGTCCAATAATTTGGACGGACGTTAAAAAATTGCACACGTGGCATTGAAAAAAAAAACAAAAAAAAATTATTTTCTGATGTGGCAGCATAAAAAAATAAAATAAAATAACATCATTGATTATGTGGCATGTACAATACATGTTGACTTTATATTTAATTGTATAAGACCAATTTGTTTTTATAATTTTTTAGACAAAAAAGAAATAATACAAATTACAAACATAAATAAATTAATATTTATAAACATAAAGAAATAATGATTTTTTCTTTCTTTTTCTTTACCTAAATATTTATAATATTTATTAAAATAATAATAAAATTAATTTTATTCATCTCATTTAACTCTCTTTATCAAAAAATTTGTATCAATGAGATCTAGTACAAAATTATATTATTTTTTTTACAAAAATTAAAAATTAAAAATCATTAATTACGTGACAAAAAATAATTAAAATAATAATACCATTAAAATAAATAGTTTAATTCATTTTTTTATTTGTATTCTTTTTCTTATCTCTTTTCCTTTCTTTTAATAATTATTTTTATTTTAAAAATTAATACTAATGTATATTTTAATGATATAAAAAAATAAGTTCATAATTAACATAAAATAAAATTTTTTATACAATTAACAAAAATTAGTTAAACAAATGACATAAAAATTAAAAATATTTATACAATCAAAACCTCATTATTTTTTTATAATTTTTTCTTTTCTTTTATCTCTTTTCCTTTCTTTTAATTATTTTAATTCTAAATAATTCAAATAATCAAATAATTTATTCCTTTCCTACTGTTCATCTTCTTCACCACTGTTCATCACCACCGCCGCCTACTGTTCATCATCACCGCCGCCGACTACTCCCGGCTCACCACAGACAATCTCCTCCACAAATCCCAACAACTCCGTAGTCATCGATCAGATCTCCCAATCTCCCACTACTGATCAGATCCAGAGGATCTCCGCCCGCCTCCCCCAGTACGCCAAGATTGAAGGCAAGAACGTCTTCTATTGGTTTCAGAACTACAAAGCTCGCGAACGCCAGAAGAAGAGGTTCACCACGGTCGCTAACTCTCCCACTACTAATGCTGCTCCTCAATATGATCATCTTCATCATAATACAAATCCCCCCTTCCAGAGGCATCATCATCATCATCATAATAACAATAATACTCTGAATCCTGCTCATTGGAGATCATCTTGATAGGTCTAGCTCGGTAAGAAAGACTGCTCCGAGATAGAGATTTAAGGGATTTGAATGGAGATAGAGATTTGAGGGATTTGAAGGTGTTGAATGGAGATAGAGATTTGAGGGATTTGAACTAAAATTCGTTGAGAGATTTGCTCCGAGACTTTTGAATTGGGGTTTAGAGATAATGCTTCAGTTATTGGGAATAATGGAGAGCAAAAAGAGTCAAAAAAGTCATGGCGGTGGAGTTAGAATATATGGGGGTTGACCGAAAAAAGCCAGCAGCAAAGACACGAATTTTTTTTTTTAAAAATCCACGTAAGCAAATTTTTAACGTCTGTTACTCAAAATGGACGGAATGGGCTTATTGAATATTTCTAAAAAATTCAGTGGGCTAATTGAATATTTTAAAAATACAGTGGCTAATTCGTTAAATCACTATAACCACAGTGGCCAAAAGGTGCTTTTTGCCGACGGTAAACTGTCACCATAGCCCAGGATAGCTATGATGACGGGTGAAACCGTCGTTATGGCCCAAAAAACCGTTGTCATAGTCGACTGTGTAATACACAGCTGTGTACCTACATTTATATATATATATATATATATATATATATATATATATATATATATATACTCCCTCCGTCCCATAGTTATAGGCTGATTTCTTTTGGTACATAGTTTAAGAAAATCAGTTTATGTGGAAATTTTTAACATAATTTTCCACATATACCCCTTAATATGAAATTAATGAATAAGTTAATTACTCCTTACTTATACTCTCAACTTCATTGATTAACGTGTACTGACCATTAAAGTCCATAACCATATAATTTTAACCAAAGAGAATACAACAACATTAAATGTGGTGATAAAAATAATGACATTGAATGTTGTTTTTTTTAAAAGAGTAATGGTTGAATATTTATTACAAGAGCATAAAAGTAAACTAATGAACCAACTAAATTTTATAAATGGTAAGTAGCCTATATATTGGGATATCTCAAAATAGAAAATCTGTCTATAACTATGGGACGGAGGGAGTGTGTGCGTGTATATATATATATATATATATATAGCTACATATGAGATTGTGGGGTCAATTGACCCCACTGAAAAAAAATAATTGCTTTATAATGTAAGATAAATTTTAAATTTTTTAAGTATTATACATTAATTGACCCCACTAAAATTTTATAAATTTTCTACTATACGGGTCAAATTTAAAATTTATAACTTTGTCAATCAAATTTTAATATATGACTCGTATCCTCTCAATTATATATGAATATCTCTCTATAATATTTTAAGTTAAATAATAATTTAATTTATATTATTTTTAAAAATAATTAATAAATTAATTACTTATGAACATTTGTGATTAAAAAAATCTATTAGGAGTCAATATAGTGTATATATACTATATATTATTACTTATTATATTGTCATTGTAATATATATATATATATATATATATATATATATATATATATATATATATATATATATATATATGGAGCCCTTCCATAACAGCCGGTTGCTATGAGTACTGTTCAACACCCTCTTTTTGGACCGTTGATAAATTAAATTGATGGTTGCGATTAACTTTTCTATTTGATAAGTCGGCACAGGTTGTTGTGCCTAATTATTTAACTATACCGGCTTCTATTTTATTAAGTGAATATTAACTTGTCAATATAGTTATAAAAAGTGAATATTTATTATTAAAATAATCCGGCCGGAAGACCTTGTACCGGCTTACACTTTTTTTTTTAATTTTTTTTTATTTCTCCCGGCCGGTACAGGCTGATACGGCTCGCATTAAAATAATAAAATAATTCGGCCGGAAGAGCTTCTACCGGCTTACACATTTTTTTTAATTTTTTTTATTTCTCCCGGACGGTACAAGCTGATACGACTGGCATTAAAATAATATAATAATCCGATCGGTACAGGCTGATACGGCTAGTATTAAAAAATTGAAAAAAATATCCGGCCGGTACAGCTTGTCACGGCTGATATTAAAAAATTGAAAAAAGTAATTTTATTCAAACAATTCGCTGCTAAACAGATTCGAACTCGCAACCTCAAACTCCAAACACTCGTCATATGACCACTCGAGCACCACGGGCCTAGCTGTTAATATCAACCAAGGATATGTCTTTATATTAAAACTTCACCATCCCCCAAAATCTATATTCTTGCATTATTATTATATTACGATTTATTATTATTAATAAGTCTATATAATACATATGGGGGTTTGATATTTAGAAATAAGTTAATATCTATATTTATTAAGCAATGATTATTAGTAATGATTTTATATATTAAGAAATGATTTTATTATTAAGAAATGATTTTATTATTAATAAAACTAGTTCAATTAGTCCAATAAGTAATGATGATAATTTTTTAAGTCATTTCAGGAAATTAATTTACTTATCGAATTTATAAAAGTAGTGAAATATTATTATAATAATAATAATGTGATTATCATTATTAGAAGTACAGATTATACCAATACTAGTGCTGCATAACATTAAGAGGAATAGTACATATTACATGTTCATTTTCATAAAATAAAAAAAACATAGAATGATTAATACAACCGACGCCTATTTTTTTGGCTCAAGAATCCCTAGCACTCGATAGTGATTTCGCTTATCGTGGTCGGTTTCAAAGCCACAAATTGCACATTTTTGATGAGTCTTAGAAGGAATGATTTTCTCGAGTGCACTCTTGAATCTAGATTGTTTTTTGCGGCCCTTTGTTTGAGAAATATTAGGCGGCAAAAACTCTTCTTCTTCTTCCACCTCTGCATCTTCATTGTCATTATCGTATCCCATATCATGATTTGGATCTCCAACTGTGCAATCAATGTCGTCATCTGCCAGTTCAGTAATATTCTCATCCGGATCATACTGGTCAGCCAACTCTTTTCCTCGTACATTCAGTTTAAGAATAGTTTTGTAACCTCGGACTAAGCAAGCCGCTTTGCTCGCTAACTCCTGGTAATCACCCATCAAATGATTATAGCGCATTGCTTGATTTTGTTCGAAGTCAGCAGATGTGGAGTTAAAGAGTAAGTCTTCACCATTGCTTTTGTTCGCGTCTCTTGTCCACCGATGAAGGATCATGTCGGTCGGTATTTATGAAATACTTTTTGCTATGAAATATCTCAAGATGTGCCTGCATAATTCACCAGAGTGAGAAAACATTTGGCAGTTACATGTTACCGATCCCAGTTGTCGATTGTTGACAACTTCTTTATATCTTCCACCACTTTCAGTTGCATCTGCATTATACACTGCATAAACCTTAGTATCAGTGACACATAACTCACTAAGTTTATGAACATTGTATTTCATGGAATCGACGAATTGACGTTGGAAATGTCTAAACATCTCTTTTGTGTACACTTGTGCAGCATGAACTTCTAAAGATAAACCGAGTACTATAATCCTTTTACGATGTTTTGTTATGTAGTCGGCCTTCCTCTCCCTGATAAACTGTCTTTCTACATCCTTTTGACTCTGTAGTACAAAACATAGCATACCTGTTGATGCATTAACATACTCATCAAAAAAGGCATTCATGCTCTCGCTTCTTCCAGTGGTAGTCATTCCCACGGCAAAATATCTCTTTGTATATGCTGGAATCCATTTCTGTCGTACATCATACAATTTTCCAAGCCATTCATTAGTATACAATTCATAGGAACTTATCAGAATATGCCAACGCTCTTCAAATTCCTCGATGGACAATGAGTTATACACACAGTTGTTAAAATCATTTTTGAGCGATGGGTGCTTAGAATAAACATGATGCAATTTTTAAGGAAATTTATTGCTAATATGCCAAGAACACAATAAATGATAACTAGTTGGAAGTACCGTAGCAATAGCATTACTCATGACTCTGTCTTGATCAGTGATGATGGTTGTAGGTGCCTTGTAGTCCATGGCTTCAAGCCATGTCTATAATACCCAAACGAAAGTGTCCTCTGTCTCGTCTCGTAACAGTGCAAATCCAAACAATATAGACTGATAATGGTGGTTGACCCCGGCAAATGGAACAAACGGCATGCCATACTTATTTGTCCGGTATGTACTATCAAATGTCACAACGTCTCCGAACCGTTGATATATAAACCTTGATCGGGCGTCAACCCACAAAATACAAGCTATGCGGTTGTTTTCATCGGGTTTCACATGGGAAAAAAATTTGCTGGCACTTCCGGATGCAAGTTTGTTCAAATGATTGACAGCAGCTTGTGCATCATTTTCATTTGCAGAATCACGCCTTAAATCTCGCACCACATTCTCAACAGTAGCAGTAGAGAAAGGAACATTTTGCAACCCACCTCCCATTGTGCTCAAAACATTCATCATCTTACTAGGACCAATACCGGACTTATTTAAAGTGTCAATTAAATTTCTTGCAACAGGAGTAATATTTCTGTGAGTCTCGATCAAATCTACTTTGGTGGGGGTCACTAAGTGATGATTGTGCTCTAATTCAACAGTAGATATACGCCAATTGTCATCTTTCTTATTGTGGACAACATATATTCTAGCTTTGCACATTGTTCGTCTTATAGAGTTTCTCTATCTAGTTATTTTATTACTACTATCTTCATCATCAGGTAAATTTTTGCCAACAATTGGTGTACCGTCTTTCTTACATACATACTGCCTAGATCTGATATCATTCGTATTAGCATGTTTATGACTAGTTGTAATTCTAATCTCAAATCCATTTTTACGTGCATATGATCTATAAAAATATTCAACCTCTTCCAACGTACAAAATAATTGACCAACATACGGAACAATATCAGATTTATTACTTTCAACTTCAGTGACAAATTCAGATGTATTATATGACATTTTGAAAAAACTTACTTGTGAATAATATTGATGAATTTTGCTCGATCAGAACTTCAACTTGATTTTCTGAAGTGAAAGTGGGCAACCAGATGAAACATATTATGAGTAGAGGTGAAAAGAGAAATTGAAGCGGAGAACAAATTCTATGGAAGGATAAAAAGATAACTTGAGAAAATAGCAGCTTCCTAGACAATATTTAAAAGGTAAAACTAATGTACTTTTTCCATATAATCAATGTCAGTTTTTTTCTATTCCCATAGTGCTTTATTATTATGTTTGACCACTTATTCACCAAACAGTCTTTATAATAATAATAATAATAATAATAATGGTAATAAAATAATAAAAAGTACATAAGCCGCTACTATATGTAACGGCTTTATACTCAATTCGTAATAATAATAATCGATTAATTATAATAAAAAAAAATGAGAACATATAATTTGGGGGGAAATGGAATGTTTTAAGATATATCCAAATCCAAGGTAAAATATGACAGCTAGGCCCGTGGTGCTCGGGTGGTCATTTGACGAATGTTTGGAGCTTGAGGTTGTGGGTTCGATTCTGTCCAGCAGCTATGTAATTTATTTATTACAAGTCGGTATAGCCTGTACCGTCCGAGCGTTTTTATAAATAATATATTTTAATTTTTTATTCTAAGCCGGTGAAGCCTGTACCGGCCGTGCAAAGGGACAAAAAGCACCGGGTGGTCATTTGACATTCTGTCCAGCAGCTATGTAATTTATTTATTACAAGCTGGTATAGCCTGTACCGGCCGAGTGTTTTTATAAATAATATATTTTAATTTTTTATTCTAAGCCGGTGAAACCTGTACCGGCCGTGCAAAGAGACAAAAAGCACCGACTTGCATGTACTGTAGATTGACTAATTTTTCTGTCACATCGCCTCGGGAAAGAACGCTTGCAATCTCGGAAAACTAAAAAGCTGATTTAAACAACAGTATCAGTGTTTGAATTTGGTCCTAAATGTATTTCATGTACCGGCTTGCATGAGCTTATTTAACCATCTATAGTGATCTATTGAGAACACACGTTGTTCAAACTAAAGTTTAGTATATAACTAGATAAAATTACAGTAACATAGAGTGGAGAGAGGGAGTATTTCGGAAGAGAGGAGCAAAAAATTTCAACAAGTTGAAGCGGCTGGATTCCATTTATTAAATTCTAAAGACACCGAACTTCAACAAGTAAGTTTTTATTTATTGTTATTTATTCAGTTTTTAATAGTTTCTGTTGTTGTTATTATTTTTGTATAATAGTAAAATAATATTATTACATTATATAAATGAAAAAAACTTATTACAGTGTACTCAATCAAGCCATTTTTTTATCACTGCATGTTATTACTGAATTAAAGGGGATATAATACCATGTATGTATTTTTTTTTGTTGTCATTAATGCATGTTATCAATGCATGTTATCACTGCATGTTATTACTAGAAATTTTTGTTGTCATTAATGCATGATCACTTTATATTTTATTAAAGAATGATATTTATTTTTAATATATTAATTAGACTAATTGGACATATTTTTACAAAAATAAGAAAAAATATTAAAGGGGATAATAATAAATATAGATATTAACTTATTTCTATTTTAACAAATTCAATTAATAGATTTTGGGGGATGGTGAAGTTTTACTATAAAGATATATCATTGGTAGAAATTAGCAGCTAGGCCCGTCGTGCTCGGGTGGTCATATGACGAGGGATTGGTGCTTGAGGTCGCGATTTTGAATCTGTTTAGCAGCGAATAGTTTGGGATATCGAATTTTTTTTTATTCCAGCTGTCAGCCGGGACAGGCTGTACCGGCCGGGTCTTGTCAAGCCGGATGAAGCTGTACCGGCCGGATGCTTTTTTATTTATTTTTTTATTTTAATTTGCCGAGTCATCATTATACAATGGAGAAAAGAAGATGAATTTTTTTTTTAAAAGCTAAGCCGATTTAAGCTGTACCGACCGGAAAAAAAAAAGAAAGAAAACTTTTGCAGCATAGCATGCATTGATAAGTATTTATTTTATTATTATTTTTCATTTATTATTTTATTTTATTCCAGTGTACTCAATTGTTCACTTATTGTTTTAATTTATTTTTCTTCTTATTGTTTTTGTTTTTAATAGTTTCTGTTTTTACTAGTTTTTAATGCATGTTAATATTATTACATTATATACATGCATGTTGTTCAGTTTTTAATGCATGTTAGTGTGTATTGTTATTACTGTCATTTTGCAGCATGTTACTTTCAACTTTATTTTGTCATGCATCTTAATACTAATATGGAATTGATGTATTTTTTTAGGTAAAAGATGGATAGTTTGGAACATGGGCCAATTGATCCAAGTGTTCTGCATGATCAACAAGATCATGTATCAGATGACTTATATCATGGGAGAGATAGGGGAAAACTAAGCTCCAGTCAATATACTGATCATAAATATAATCAGTGGGCTTTGACAAAAGAACAAAAAATCCTTTTAGATAAATGTGGATTTGGAGTATTTAGTTATCAAGGTGTTGTACACCAAACTGATATTGGTCTGATATCTGCCTTAGTCGAGAGATGGCGCCTGGAGACCAATACTTTTCATTTAAACTGTGGAGAAATAACAATTACGTTAGAGGATGCTCACTTTATTTTTGGGTTACCGGTGGTGGGAAATCCTTTAACGGATCCCCTTGCTGTCACCAATTTGAATTATTTTAGGGATTGTTTTGGAGATAAATTAGCTGGTGAATATTTTAGTTCAAAAAAATGCAGTGCAATTTCATTAGTGTGGTTGCACGAACATTTTAATAAATGTCCCGAGAATGCAAGTAAAGATGTTGTAGGGTGACACACAAAGGCATACATGTTGTGGTTGTGTGGGGTAATATTATTCCCTAATAGGAATAGAAATAGTGTGCACCCACGATATATGTCTTTTATTGCCAACGCTGAAGATTATGTAACTTACTCTTGGGGTGCGGCAGTGTTAGCATGTTTGTACAGATCGTTATATACTGCTACTAGGAAAGGAGTTAAATACATTAATGGTTGTGTTACATTGTTACAAATTTGGGCTTATGAGCGTGTAAGTATTGGAAAGCCAAACCCTTGGCCACAATCATCCTTATGGTTACCTAAGGCTTTAGCATTGTCCTATTTTGGAGCCCACAATTACCCTGGTAGACGTGAGAATCCCCATCACCATTTGTCATTTTACCGAGGAGAGTTAGATATTAAGTCTATGTGGGATGTGGTTTGGCGGCCTTACATAATGTGGGATGATGATATCAGTGGATTTAATTTTGAAGTCAGGTTGTTGGGATCTGGTGGGGTCCCCTTGATCCACTTTGATATTGTGGAATTTCAGATGCCGGACCGTGTGATAAGACAGTTCGGGTTCATGCAAGGCATACCATCAACAGCCACAAACCACGGTGACCTTAGAAAGGAGAAAATGTTTAAATTTATTGATGTCGAGGATTGCATGGCCTTGAGAAGGGAATATATTTCGATGTGGAAGGCATACATGGATCATCTCGAAGGACAACAAACTGAAATTTCTGATTATGTCCCAATAGATGATTACATGGTATGGTATAGGAAAATTACACGTTGGAAAATCCACCGACCTCGACAGGTAAGCGACCACGACAGTTGTTATGAGCCTCGGGCCATTTACAACCAACAACACCTTATTCAAATGGTATAAAATTATATTCTTCTTTAATAAATCATGTATTGGAGTAAATACTTAATATTACATTTATTCATATTTATTGTTAATAATATTTATTTGTGTTTATCTTACATGACAGGTTGAGAGTGCAAAGTCGTTACTTAATAAATTTTTAGTACTTACTCAGCTGCCTCCCGAGTTGGTTCTGCAAAAAAATAATTGAGATTTCCAATACGCCCTATACGACTTCGAAGCAAGAGGTAAACAAATACCTCGACAGGGGGGTCCCACAAATTTTGGACCACAGTCCCAATACACACAACTCAATGAAGGGCTTGGGAAACAAACTGATTATATGTTGTACAAGAGAGCTACATACCCACCCCACAAGTAATCGAGGAGAGCTCCATTCCCACCACCTAAGCCTACGAGGAGTGTTACATTCCAACCTTCCAAACCTATGAGGAGTGTTACATTCCAACCAACTCTTCATTTGCGGGACTTTCTGACGCCAAGGGATCTAGTTCACAAAAGGTATATATAGTTATGTTAATAGTGATGGTTTTTATTATTATTGCTATATAATAATAATGTACATTTGGGTCTCAATCAGGTACAAGATGCGGGAGACCACATCTCTTATGGACCAAAAGGGTCCTTATCCAAAAGACTTAAAGATTGAAAGAAGACATTTGTAAATAAACATATGTTTGGAAACGTGGTGGCACCAAAAGGGGATTTATATCATTTATCACATCCGCGCCAGTTATATAAATTAGAACACAATGCAGTGCAATCCTTAGGGCCTGGGAGTTGGATATTTGAGCATGTCATCGACGCTTATATGTTGTTGCTACGAGACAGAAAAGAATACTACAGGTCGCGGGGAATACAAAGGTGGTCCCAATTTGGTTTCATGAATTCATTCTTCATGCATCTTGGGCAGGGCTATGTGCCCTGCACTAATGTGAATACTGCATGGAGTTTTTGCGATCCGTATGTTAACTAAGATGTTGGTCCACCTTTACACGAATGCAAATACATATTCATGCCGGTGTGTAGTACCAATCAACGCCATTTTGTCTTGTTCCTATTCGCAGTTGAAGATTGGATGGTTACCATAATTGACCCGCACTACAATGACACTAAGTATATTAAGTTACATGAAATGTACTCAGAATTCGTTAAAGTTGCGGTATGTTTAGTTTTAAAATATTTTAATTTTATAATGTCCTTTAATATTAAAAAATTATTAACCAACTACTTTGTACATGCAGGTACATTTGATACCATTTTGTTTGCGAAATGGTAATCCGATGCGTGAGTGGCCCAGCGGTAATCCTACTGTGCAGACCTTAAAGATTCGACCGAAACAACACAACAACTCAGACTGTGGCATTTTTGTATTCAAGTATGTTGACTGTTTTGTTAAGGCCAATGGTAATATTTCTGAAGAGAAGTGGTCCTTGGAAGATGTCACAGTCTTTCGTTACCGCGTCGCATGGGAGCTCTACAAGAAATCCGCAAGATTACTTCAGGCCTCTGAGATATAGAACTTATCCAACGTTATATAATGTACATATTAATTAATAAGAATGTCTATTTGGTTGAACTTTATGGGATTTTCAAATTCATAACTTAGTAATATGAATATTATTGAATCACATAAAACGACTTCATATTATTAATACGAAAAAAAATTATCTATTTTGTTGAACTGTATGGATATTTTTATTCGGACTAATATTAATAATCACATTATTTATATTAATATTAAAAATTATTATTAATATTATTTTTAATAATAGTAATACATGAATATAATAATAATAGTAATACATGAATATAAAATCATTATTTATATTTTATTAAAGAATGATATTTTTTTAATATATTAATAATCCTTTTATTGATATTATTACAAAAATAAGAAAAAATATTAAAGGGGATAATAATAAATATAGATATTAAATTATTTCTAAATAGAAAACTCCCATATGTATTATATAGACTTATTAATAATAATAAATCGTAGTATAATAATAATGCAAGAATATAGATTTTGGGGGATGATGAAGTTTTAATATAAAGATATATCCTTGGTTGAAATTAACAGCTAGGCCCGTGGTGCTCGGGTGGTCATATGACGAGTGTTTGGAGTTTGAGGTTGCGAGTTCGAATCTGTTTAGCAGGGAATTGCTTGAATAAAATTATTTTTTTCAATTTTTTAATACTAGCCGTGACAGGCTGTACCGGCCAGTTATTTTTTTTAATTTTTTAATACCAGCCGTATCAGCCTGTACCGGCCGGATATTTTTTTTAATTTTTTAATACCAGCCGTATCAGCCTGTACTGGCCAGATTATTTTATTATTTTAATGCCAGCTGTATCAGCTTGTACCGGTCGGGAGAAATAAAAAAAAATTAAAAAAAATGTGTAAGCCGGTAGAAGCTCTTTCGGCCGGATTATTTTATTATTTTGATGTCAGCCGTATCAGCCTATACCGGCCGGGAGAAATAAAAAAAATTAAAAAAAATGTGTAAGCCGGTACAAGCTCTTCTAGCCTGATTATTTTAATAATAAATATTTACTTTTTATAACTATACTGACAAGTTAATATTCACTTAATAAAATAGAAGCCGGTACAGTTAAATAATTAGGCACAACAATCTGTGCCGGCTTATCAAATAGAAAAGTTAATCTCAGTCATCAATTCATTTTATCAACGGTCCAAAAAGGGGTGTTGCACAGTACTCATAGCAACCGGCTGCTATGGAAGGGCTCCCATATATATATATATATATATATATATATATATATATATATATATATATATATATATGTGTGTGTGTGTGTGTGTGTGTGTGTGTGTGTGTGTGTGTGTGTGTGTGTGTGTGTGTGTGTGTGTGAGAGAGAGAGAGAGAGAGACAGACCCGAAAATATAAAAGTATCCCCACTAAATTATTTATAATTTAGTAATAATTTTGACCCAATTAAAAAGGATTTGTGGCTTAGCCACTATATATATATATATATTCTTTTATGACCAAAACCATACAACCTACCAAACAAATATATCCTCCCAATTGCAAGAAATTAACTATAGAAGTTCCATGGAGAAGCAAGGAGAAAAGAAAGCATCGGAACAAAGCACAGGCGGGCGGCTGTTACTCTTCCCAATGCCCCTCCAAGGCCACATAAACCCCATGCTTCAGCTTGCAAACATCCTTCACTCAAAAGGCTTCAAAATTACAATAATCCACACAAACATCAACTCTCCTAACAAATCCAACTACCCTCACTTCACCTTTGAACCCATCTCCGAAAGCCTAGTGGAAAACGAATTCGAAGGCTCATCAGCAGCAGATATCGGCAACGTCTTAATTCTCATCAAGTTGCTCAACACCACCTGCGTTGATCCGTTTCGCGATTGCATGGTTCGGTTGTTGTCAGAGGAGCCTATTCTTTGCTTAATTACGGATGCCATTTTGGTATTCACTCAAGCTGTTGCGGACAAACTTAAGGTCCCAAGGATTGTGTTAAGGACTGGTAGTCTCTCTTCTTTTCACGTTTTTCATGCCCATCCTCTTCTGCGTGAAAAGGGTTACTTCTCCATGGAAGGTAAGCTTTTTGAGGTCCTTTGATAACATTTTCAAACTCCATTTTCTAAATTCAAATATGCTTGCTGCTCCATCCCCTAGTTCATGTGCTAGCAATCCCATCTTATTATTGGACAATTTATTTAATCTTGAAAGTACCTGATTATAAATAAATTAACTTGAATTAAGTGATAATTAACAATTCAAAAGAGTGAGATAGTAGATATACAAATTTATAACTAGACTTCCCTTTTCCGATTTCATACTCGCAAATTAAAACTCAGAATGTTTTTGTATGTTTTCTATTTTATTTGGACAAAATTTATTGAACCTTAATCCAAGTCCTTTGGATTTTCTTGTTTGTAGCAACAAGATTTTCTCTGCCTTTTGATAATAGGAAAATAGTTTTCAAAACAACCCGTTTCAACTGTTTATAGATATGGATAGGAAGTATTTGACCTAAAATAACTATAAACATATAGGGAGAGGATCAAGAGTAAAACTCTTAAGTAGTAGAACTCCCTTAAATAATAGAATTGTATCAAAACGACGTAGTTTTGATAAGACGCGGTGACATTTTTGTAAATATGCGGTGGCATGGTATTTACAAAAATGTCACCGCGTCTTATCAAAACTACGTCGTTTTGATACAATTCTATTATTTAAGAGAGTTCTACTCTTGATCCTTTCTGTAAACATATATACTCTAATACATACATTATTGAGTTTTTGATTTTGTGCGATTGAAAATAGAGAAGGATTAATTAAAATCCTCATTTTATATATTCGCAATATAAAATAATTTTCTTAAAAATACAAATGAGACAAGTATATAGTTTGTTTTATACGGGAGTTGTGAGCATGAAATTAATTTTGGTTAATTGATCAATACAGTGTCGACAGACAGATCGAAAAGTGATCTTTTTCTCTGAATGTTAACACTGTATTAATCAATTGACCTACTTATCATGAAATTAACTTCATGACAGATAGGGGTGTGCAAAAATTTCAGTTTTTTCGGTTTTTTTCTAAACCGGCGGTACCGATTTTTTTCGGTACCGATTTTTCGATTTTTTTTAATTTTTCGGTTTCGGTAGCGGTACTTATTTTTTACAATTCGATAAGAACCGAATTACCGACAAAAAGCTGAAACATATTAACTTTACTCTCTTTGTACTTTAGTCTTTAACAGTTAAACACTTAAACTCTCTTATTTACAACTGAACAAGCAGGCAGGCATCACGTGAGGCAGCAGCAGCAGCAGCCAACAGCCAACTAGATAAGGCATAAGTGCATAAGGCTAAAGGCCATAACTCAAAGTCACCTGCAGTCTGCACACATAACACATTAGCAGATTAGCTTGCTTCAGATTAGTAGTCTTTGTAGATGATTTCTTAGTTTAAAAAACAAATGGTAATATATTAAAAAAAATTTATTTAATTATTATTATTTATTAATAATTATAATATCACCATGCATGCGGTATAACCGAAAATCGAACCGAAAAAACCGGTACCGAATTTGTACCGAACCGGTAATTCGGTACCAGTTTCGGTTTTTGTTTTTGCGGTAATTTCGGTTCGGTACCGATTTGGTTTTTTTGGTACCGGTTCGGTTTTTTACCGATGAGCACCCCTAATGACAGATGTGTTTTAAAAATTACTATAAAGTACAAAATCCAAGGTATAGATGGGCATGCATTAGAGGACAATTCAAAATTGAGCTGTTATATTTGTCCTTTGTGAACTGACAGACTCAAAAAGAAGTCGCGTGATCTAATTGCGTTCGTCATTTTCCCTCCTTCCGGTCCCATTTGATAGATACATGTACCTAGACGGCTAGACCAAAGTTTGACTTCTGACTTAACCAAATCTAGTTGGATGTTTTTAGATGGAGTTATTATCTCAATGATTCTTTTTTTCGAACTCGTTTGAATAAGACTCTTAGACATGGTAATATTTTGTATGATTATATCTCATTACTCAACTTAATTAAAGAATTAAATTTATTATTAGGAGAAAATTTTGAAAAAAAATTTCCCATGCATGCAACTAAGAAGAAGAGGTTAGGAAAAAAAAGAAACTCTTATTGTCCATGCATATTTCATCGTATCGGATACTATTACTATTGTTTCGAATCATAGTACGAGAAATAATTACCTTTTGCATTATACAATAAGTAATTTCGGATACTACTGTTAGTACGAGAAATAATTACGAACCTTCTGTATTCTACGATAAGTAATTCCACAATCTTATTAGGATTTTTGTTGGGGGATTTATTTTTTGTTTCAGATTACAAATCAGAAGCACCAGTAGCAGAGATTCCACCCCTTAAAGTAAAAGATATTCCAATGGTGTTCACGCATGAGGAAGAGTCTCTGCATGAGATAATGGAAGCAATGATGAAAGCAACCAAGGCAGCTTCAGGCCTCATTTGGAACTCCTTCGAAGAACTTGAACACTCTTCACTTATAGACATTAGGCAAGACTTTCCCATCCCAAATTTCACAATAGGCCCATTCCACAAATATTTTCAAGCCTCTTCAAGCAGCCTTTTTACTCAAGACCGGACCTCCATTTCTTGGCTAGACTTGCAAAAGCCCGAGTCCGTTTTGTACGTGAGTTTTGGGAGCATTTTAACTATTGATAAAGGTGAGTTCTTGGAAATGGCTTGGGGGTTAGCCAATAGTATGCAAAAATTCTTGTGGGTTGTTCGGCCCGGGGTCATTCGAGGCTCAGAGTGGGTCGAGCCCTTGCCAGACGGGCTCCTGGAGGCAGTGCGCGAAAGGGGCCATATTGTTAAATGGGCTCCGCAACAAGAAGTGTTGGCCCATCCGGCAACGGCGTGTTTTTGGACTCATACCGGATGGAATTCAACATTGGAGAGTATTTGTGAAGGAGTTCCAATGATTTGTTCCCCTTGTTTTGGTGATCAGCCGGTGAATGCCAGATATGTAGAGGGTGTTTGGAAAGTGGGAGTGGTATTGGAGAATGGGCTTGAGAGAAGTGAGATAGAAAATGGTATTAGAAGATTAATGGTTGATGAAGAAGGGAAAGAGATGAAAAGAAGAATGGCATGTCTGAAGGAAAAGGTGAATCTTTGTCTAAAACAAGGTGGCTCCTCAAACCAATCACTACAAAACTTGGTTAGTTATATTATGTCATTATAATCCTAGCTAGCTAGCCAGCTATATGGTTCAATCGATCTTAATCAATAAGTTGTCTAGTTTATCTAGACAGGACATTAGTTAATTTGTATTGTACAACTTGTTAATCAATACCTCTATATGTGCACGTCATCTAATTAAATTCAATTTGAAAATTCTGTGAGTTAACTCGGTTAGTATATGTATTTATTTACTCACAAATTTAAAAACTCAACGAGTTAACTCGGTTGGTTTCATTATGCGAGTGGGAGAAATAGCCAAGCCTAACACTCTGTTTTTGAGTTTTAAAATGGACAGGAAAAAAAAAAGACAGAAAATTTAAGTTTTTTTTTTCTAATTCATATGTTTCTGAGTTTTTTAATAAACGGAAAAGAAAAGAAAAGAAATGAATAGAAAACTTGACCACTTTTTCTGCCAATGTTTCCGTCCAAAATTGGCCTATTTGGATAAAAAAGAAATTGAAATAAGTAATATTTTTATAATTATCATATTATTCTCAAGTTTCAATATAATAAATTTTAAATTACAATTCATGTTCCCAATTTGTTTTTATCTAATAAACCTAAGCTGGTAAAGAGAAACAAACTTTTTTGCGCGAACGACTTCTTCATCTGCCACCACCCGCAGTTATACTATTTTCTCATTCTTCGAATTCTTTCACAATTCCTCTTGTTGAACGCAAAACCCTTTTCTGATTTTCGTCCGAACACCAATGTTTGGTATTATCTCTCTTTTGAATCTCTCACTATATATACACACATATATATTTATTTATATATATATATATATATATATATATATATATATATATATATATATGTGTGTGTGTGTGTGTGTGTGTGTGTGTATTCTTTGTTTGTTATTTGAACTTGAATTTGCTAGTTTATTTGTTACTAGTATCAGATATACATATTATCTTATTTTTGTTTTTCTTGCCACTTATAAACTTTGGTTAATTAACACCCAACAATTATGTGGGTTCAATGGTTATAATTAATAGAAGGGTAAATTTATAAAAGTGATATTTTTTTTCTATTAAAAAACTAAGGAACAACACAAAGGACTAATTTTTCTATTATTTTCTTATTCTAATTTTAGTTTTCTATTCTTTTCTTTTCCGTCCAAAACTCAAAAAAAAAGAGTGCAAGTGTTTGAAATATTTTTTAAAAAAATATTTTAAAATTTGATTTCTAGACCGTTTAATATTTAATAAATGTCTCATAAAAAACAAACTTAATATGAAGTACACACAAACCCACAACCACTATTATATTTTTACCAATAAAAAAAAACCTCCAAAAAATTTGATAGATAAATTTTAAAAGTTAATTCACCATCATTAACCTTCAAATTAACAAAGCCTAAAAATATTATTTTCGACGAAATTTTCGTCAAAAATATCTAAATTCTATCGGGATTAAAATTCCAAAAGCCAATATAATATTAACTTTGTGGGGTTATATTTTTGATGAAATATTAATATTTCGTCGAGTTTAAAATAATTTTTTTTATAAAAAAATCAGGATTTTAATGTACAATTTTGTACCTGAATCTATTTTCAACCAATTTTCCAACAATATAACATTCATATCCCAACAACACAATCAACCAACAACAATCTAACCAGAATAAAATTAAAAATCAAACAAATATTTTACAACGTAAAATAAAACTAAATACAATGTACTATCGCTGATATGTAGGGGGAATATGAAGGGGTCAGGTCGACGTTGCTGTTCCGGTGTATGAAAATCATTGGCAGCACCCGATCGTCGCCGTCATCGTTAACGCGCTCGGTATCGTCACCATGTTGATACAATAACAAATAATAAGTATTAGTTAACATAAATAACAATTAAAGAAAACAGACAAATTATAATGAACAAGCGGAATATACAACTTAAAATAAATAAGATACCTTAGTAGGCTCGAGCTGACGCAGCAGTGGGCCAAAAGCCTCCAAGAATAGGGTAATCACTATCCGTATAATCTCATCGTGTATAGCTACGAACTGCTCCGGTGAGATACTCGTACTCTCGACAGTAACCCTAGTTGCGATGTCCTACACAAGCACGGGAATCGTACCGGTACCGAGGACCTCCGTCACCCGCATCATAACCACTTTAGAAGTGTTCTGTACTTGTACCAATTAACATGAGCCATCAAGTACCTTTTAAAGCAAATTATTACTATTTAAAAGACTATTACTCTCCTATCATGAAATAAAATAATCTCAAATAATGTTAAATACTTTATAATTTTTACAAATAAACATAGTGATGTATCATTTTCTCAAGATAAAGATGTCATAAGACATAGAAGTACATTTATTTATTCATTGATGGTGGAGGGACAACCATTAACTTAATGTCTTTTACCAGCCTGTCCAAATTACAATATGATGTCCCACCTACCCTCAAAGAATCTCTAGCCAAATTGGCCATCTCACTCGCTCTTCCCACAAACTCATCCCTCCTCACCTCCATCAGATCTCTAACCATTTTCTCAATAACCATTCTATCACAACTATCTTTCATGTCCATCCCAATCTTCCATACTTCCCCCACAAACCTACTATTAATCTGTTGATCAGCAAGAAAGGGCCAACATAACATTGGCACCCCTGCCACTATACTCTCCAAAGTTGAGTTCCATCCACAATGGGTCAAGAATCCACCTACAGCCCGGTGGGCCAGGACCTCTTCCTGTGCGGCCCAGCCCACAATGTATCCTCTCGCCTTGGTTGCCTCCTCAAGCTCACCCCAAATTTCTCTCTTCACTTCCTTACTCGCAAGCGAATCGGGCCTAACGACCCATAAGAACCGTTTTCCACTATTCACCAAACCGTGCCAAAACTCAACGTGCTGGTCCCTTGTCATTGTGGTAATACTCCCAAAGCTCACGTATATTACGGAGTTTAAGGGTTGGTCATCTAGCCACGTTAGGCAGCTCTCATCTTCTTCCCGTAAGCTGTTGGAAGAAGTCCTTTTTGTGGGAAGTCTAGCCTTTAGGTGCGCATGGAGTGGTCCAACTGTGTAGATATTTGGACATTTAGCGCCTACTTGTGAAAGAATTGGCCCTTCAAGGTCTTCAAATGTGTTGAGTATGAGCGCTTGGGCTCGAGGGGTTTGCTGAGTTTGGTTCAGAACCATTTGAAAACTACCATCCGTTAAGTCGGCTCGACAAAAACTTGGTAAGTCACGGCGTCGAAGATAACTTTCCATGCCCGGCACACTCGATATTGGTACATCCATATCATCTCCTACTAAGTGAATCAACAACTCATTATTAATTAACGATCGACCTCACTAGCTAATTATCAAACATCAAGAAAATGGTGGATGGTACCTTTAAGAGGGAGCTCGCCGGCTTCAATAAGTTGGGGAATGCAAAAGTAGGCCCAAAAAGCGCAAGCGCTTATGGTGCGGAAATAGATAACAGGAATGGCCAATTCCTCAGCAAGGTCAAGCACATAACTAAAGAGCCCATCAGATATAATACAAGTCACGGGACTGCTACTTTTCCGAGCCGATAGAAAATCTTTGAGAAATGGTTCGGCAATTTCTTTCAAAGAATCAAACAAGTTCATGATTAGGCCGTTGGAGTTTACCTGTCCATCATAAATACCTTCCGGCAGAGTTTCAAAGTGGAAGCCGGAATAGGGACTGAACCGGGATTGAACGTCGGTGTATCGGAGGAGGCGAGAATGGTTTTGGGCGGAGACGAGGAAGGTGACGTGGATTCCGGCGGAGCAGAGGAGCTCGGCTAGCTTGAGCATGGAGTTCACGTGTCCCTGCGCCGGGAGGGGAAATATGAGCACGTGAGGTGGGAGTGTATGTTGATCCATTGAAGTTCTTTGTCCTACAAATTCATACTCTTAATACATAAGGGATAGAAATAATCATTGTGCCAAGATGATTTGATTGAACAATATTACTCCCTCTGTCCCAAATTAATTGCTCAGTTTTGATTTTTTAAAGTCAAATTGACCATTTTTAAAATTAATCTTTTTACTATTTTTGCTAAAATATAGGTGAAGAGATTATAATCAAAAGAAAGTATATACAATTTATTACTAATCCTAATTTTTATAATTTTAGAAATATATTTATATATGCTTAATTATTAATTCGAAAAATAGTCAATTTGACTTAAAAAGGTCAAAATTGAGCAATTAATTTGAGACGGAGAGAGTATATGTTATGTGTTGACGGCTTGTAGTTGCCTTAGCTGACCAGATAATCAAATGGAATTTTTGTTGAAAAAATCAATTTAATATCTGTTCTGAAATTTAAAATATTAATATTGACATGCAACTTCTCTTGGTCAATTGTATGGGTGTAAATGAATCAGGAGTTACTCAGATTTGGTTCACAAAATTTTTTGAGTATATAAAATAAGATTTGATTAAGACTCGTTTAGTTAACCGAGCACGATCTCAAATCGAGTTCGAGCAATTTGAACTTTTCGAACGAATATTATCCGAGTATCAATAGAAAATTAAAATTTAAGGAGGCTCAAATAATTTATCGAATTTTAAAATTTGTTAATATTTGAATTATTTTTATTTCGAATCGAGCTCGATCAAATTTTTAATCGAACAAATACAAATCGAGTTCAAACAATTTGCTCATTTTAAGGCGTTAATCATTTGTCGTCTGGCCTGTGCTCAGCTCATTATATCGGAAGGGAGGTGATTGTGGGTAAAATACATTAGAACCCTTGTGAATTTAATATGACATTTGTTGGTCTTTAATATACTAAAGTTAAGTTATATCTACATTTTAACTTAAAACATAATACAATTAAAATATGTGTCTTACTCTCGAGGCTATGAGCAGGGGCGTCACAAGGATTTTGAGTGGGGAGGGGCCAAATTGTTTTAAAAAAAGTAGCCAAATAAAAAATATAAATAAAACAATATACATTTAAATGTAATTTTTTTATCAACTATAAGACCCTAATTTTTTATAAATAAAAATTTAATTTTTTTTGAATATTATTCTAAATAGTAAGGTGTTAATTTAATAAATGTTATATTTATGGGTGATATGTGCAAATTTTACAAAATAAATAGTTGTCGAAAAATATTCGTTTTGTCGTGAAATATTCTTTTTATCGGGTAATATTCGTACGACGGCACAATCATTGGTGGACCCCACAACGGAATAACTGACGGATATAAAAAATGACAGAAATAACTTTTTAAAAAAGTGACGGCAAAACTTTTACCGTTAAACTGTTCAAAATATCTGGTGATAAAAATACAGTAATATATGTTGTTCCACAGTAGTACGCGATATTGCACAGTAACACACGATATTACACAATATTTCAAATTATTGATTCTTACGTAAGAAGTCACTCAGTATTTCATTCAATAATTGTCACAGTAGTTGTTACATAGTATCTTATATTATTGATTAAATAATTGTTACAGTAACATCTGTACAATATTTTATATTATTAAATCAGTAATTGTCACGACATAGTAATTCATATTATTGAATGATATTATTTAATTGCGCGCCGGTAAGGAAAAATCTTTATCGAAAAATCCCTTCTTTTTCTAGAAACGATCTGGTTGTAAGACCCCAACTTATTATTAATGAAATTTAATTTTTTTCTATTTATTATTTTAAAATAGTAAGAGTTGATTTGATTAATGTGGATAGTTATGAGTAAAATACACTAATATTTCAAAATAAGCAAGTGGTTATAAAATATTCATTGTTGTCGGAGAATATTCGTTTGGTCGTGAAATATTCGTACTGTCGGAGAATATTCGTACGACGGCGCAGCCATGTGTGGGCCCTATAACGGAAAGCGATTGGATGAATAAAACGATAAATATAAATTGTTTAAAAATAACGGCGTATTTGTTACCGTTAATACTGTTAAAATACTCAGTGGTTAAAACACAGTAGCACACGGTATTGCACCAATTTTTGATTCTTACGTAAGAAGGCACTACTCAATAATTGTTACAGTAGTTATTGTTCAGTATTTTATTTTATTCAATAATTATTGTGTTGATATTTTATATTGTTGTTGTTTCAATAATTGTCATTACACAGTATTTTTTATTATCGAAGCAATAATTCATATTATCTGAATAATATTATTAGATAACATTATTGGTAATGTTTTTTGTCATTATTGTGGGTCTTGCATGTGTTAGAAGTGGCTGAATTCAGATATCTAAATATGGGCGTAGGAATAAAAATTAATAAATTAATATTTTATTAAATTTTCTGCTTTGGTGTTCTAAACATTTTCCTATAAATAGGGTGCTTAGATTAAAATTAAAAATCACACCAGAAACTGTAATTTTCTCTCTCTATATTATCGAGCGTATTCTTGTGAGTATTTTGAGTATACTTTGAGTATTGCTATACAGTGCAAGTTCAAGTCCTAGTCTATATCCGGTGTTTCAACTAGAAGTACTGTCTTTCGAGGTAAGGGATATTATTTTTTTAAAAAATGATATTATTTCTTCAATATCATTATGCCGAAGTATTGATCTGAACTTTTAATAAAATTTGAAACTTTTTGTGTTGGAGTTAATATTCACGTATACGACACTATTCACGTATACGACACTATTCACGAATACGGCACTATTCATCGAAAAATGAAAATTTTTCTTTTCGTCTAAAATATCTATTGTAGATACTAGCTTTGATTGTATCCATGTTTTGATCATTCTTGAATTTTACACTACTATGATTATTTTTGAGGTATTTTTGGACATGGTTAAAACAAAGTACGAATTCTTAATCATTAATCCTTGTCATTTTGTTTCACTAGATTCGTTTCTTTAAAAATATTTTTCATCATCCTCAGTCTTAAATAATGATATTATTGAATATCTTTGGCCTGTAGTGCAAAGATGAATGATTTCTGATGAATATCTTTGGCCCGTAGTGCAAAGATGAACAGGTGTTTAGATGAACATGACCAACTAATGAATATCTTTGGCCTGTAGTGAAAAGATGAATATTTGATTCCAGATATATATTGATTAATGTTACAAGGATAAAAGATAGAGAATGAACTTTTAAATTCATATATAGAAAATAGTAATTTGCATTCTTTACTTAACTCTTCTAATGAATTATTATTTCCGCTGCGAATATTGATTTAAAACTTGTTGTCTATTGTATTCTATTAAATTTTTCCCTGTTGAAGACTAACGATAATTTGTTGTATATTATCTTAGTCATAATATTCTTTACTGGGCTAGTTGAGCTCACCCTTTTCTTTTTTGTTCCATTTTTCTTCTCAGGAGGCGAGAATATAGCAAGTACGAGTCGGGGTATGGAATGAAGGTTCTAGAGAGAGTTGTTTAGTAGTCCTCACCATTTTTGTAAAATAATGTATCAATAAATGTGATGAGAATTTATTTGAGTATAGATATTGTCTAGAAGATAATATTTGTATTCAAACTCACAGTTTTACTGTTGTAATAATAAAGTTGTAGTTGTTTCTGTACCATGTATTGACAATTCAGAATGGGTGATGTATACCTATTTTGAGGGCGTCACACTGGTTGTCAGTGTTGTGAATCTATAATATTATGGTGAATAATTGTTGAAAGATTATGTTGATTAAAAATAAGTATAATAATTGATAAGTAGTGGATATTTGTTCAATTTGTGATATAAATAGAGGCGTTTATTGTAAGTTTGATTTATTATTTCATAGACCCCCACTTACCCATTTTTCAAATCGTCGGCAAAAGTTATTTTTCAACTTTTGTTTTATTGTTATAATAATAATAAGAAAATATAAAACTTTTTATATAAAACAAAAACTTTTATAAAGTTGTTTGTTTTATTAAAATATAATTAGAATATATTATATATAAAGATTTGTTTCATTAGAATATTTTATTATTTTTAAAAAAATCAGACGAATAATAAATTGTTCGTCCGTGAATGTTTAACTATTTCGTCCGTGATTATTTTTAAATTGTGGTACACCACCATTCTCCTATAAATAGATTGCTTAGTTAAGCAATGGAACTCATACCAGAATCACAAAATATTTCTTTTATAATATTGTACGTATTTTTTTAGAGTATAAGGATACTTTGAGTGTAACTAATAGTGCAAGATTTTCTCAAGATAATCACTGTTTTACCAATCAGATCTAGTCTTCTATTAAGGTAATTGATGTTATTTTCTTTTAATACTTATAAATGATATTATTTCCTTCCATACTCGTAAGGGATATCAATTACTTTCATACTCCATATTATGTAAGTGATATTATTTCATTTCATATTTCTAAATCTAAACTTACTATAGTAAATATTGCATCTATAATTCCTGAAATGATTAGTAAATCCTTGAGGTTTGTGTTTCATCTAATATCATTTTATTGAAATATTGGTTTGAATTTTTTTATTAAGTTTTAATTTTTTCATGTCAGAGTACTATTCATCCAGGATACTATTTATACTAAAGTACTATTCATTTGGGATGTGACGCCCCCAAAACAGGTATACAACACCCATTTTGAGTCGTCAAAATACATGGTACAGAAACAACTACAACTTTATTAATACAACATAAAAACTGTGAGTTTAAATACAAATATTATCATCTAGACAATATCCACATTCAAATAAGTCCTCATTATAATTATTAATACACTATTTTACAGAATAGTGAGGACTATTAGAACAACTTCTACAACCATCATTCCACACCTCGACTAGTACTCGTTACATTCTCGCCTCCTGAGAAGAAAAATGGAACAACAAGGAAAAGGGTGAGCTCAACTAGCCCAGTAAAGAACATTATGACTAAGATAATATAGAACAAATTATCGTTAGTTCTCAACAGGAAAAAATCTAATAGAATACAATAGACAACCAGTTTTAAATCAATCTTCGCAGCGGAAATAATAATTCATTAGAAGAGTTAAGTAGAAAATGCAAACTACTATCTTCTATATATGAATTTAAAAGTTCATCGTCGATATTTATTCCTATAACATCAATCAATATATATCTGGAATCAAATATTCATCTTTGCACTACAGGCCAAAGATATTCATTAGTTGGTCATGTTCATCTAAACACATGTTCATCTTTGCACTACGAGCCAAAGATATTAATCAGTAGGTCATGTTCATCTCAACACCTGTTCATTTTTGCACTACGAGCCAAAGATATTCATCAAGAAATCATTCATCTTTGCACTATGGGCCAAAGATATTCAGTTATATCATCATTTAGGACTGAGGATGATGAAAAATATTTTAAAGAAAATGAATTCAGTGAAACAAAAGAACAAGTATTAAGGATTCGTACTTTAAATAATCCAAGTTCAAAAATACTTCATAAATAACCAGATTGGAGTAAAATTCAAGAATGAAGATCAAAACATAGATCCAATCAAAGATAGGAATCATAACAGACAATCTTGGACACAGAAAAGAAAATTTAATTTTTCTGTGAATAGTGTCGTATACGTGAATAGTGTCGTATACGTGAATAGTAACTCCGACACCAAAAGATAAAAAATTTACAAAAAAATATCATCACGCTTCGTGAATAGTACTCGTGAATAATAACTCATGAATAATATGAAAGTAGTATGCACACAAGTCAATCATGTTTGATGATAAAGCATATACTTTGTAACAATCTTATTCATTTATTAATAAAAAGTATTAATTTATTAAAGGCTTTTAATTATCTACATGATGCTTTTTTATAATATGTGATAAACCCATAGTTTTAAGCAATGCTTTTAGAATAATGATGATGATCATTCTAATGAGATCTAAATTCTTAGAAAGCTTGAAACTAAAATAGTTCCCAATCGTTGGATTACTAAATTGGGGATTAGTGAATCCGGATAGATTGGTACATACGTTGTTTGCTCATTGGATGAGGATGATTGATCTCATGATCATTTGTGTGGAGACACTAAAGCAAGTATGTAGGTGCTTATTAGAGAATAAGTTCACTGAACGTGACTCGCTAAGGAATACCTAATAGAGTTTTACTTGCATGTCAATAGGAATTCCTGTAGTGATAGTAGTACAAGTGATCCTTGGACTTGAGATCATCATAGTATCTTGTGTATGATGAGTTATACTTTGACTTATTCCTTAAGACCCTTAGGGTATATCAAAGGATATGCTTGGGTATAATAAGTTGTACATGAAGATAATGTATGATCAATAAAGAATCTACCACTTCTAGTAAAAGAAGAGAAATGTCCTATGTGATTCGATAAATGACAACTCAGTAGTCCTTGGCCAAGGCAGAATGAAATTAGAAAGGAGTTTCTAATTTGCATTATTTGGAATTGTGCATTTAGAGTCGAAATACATATAATTAAATAAAATAAGACTTGACAGAAATTCCATGTCTTATATTTAATTGGGACATTGTATGGTGAAAGAATTGAATTGTACGGTAACTATTTACTCAAAGGTTCTTTTATGATTAATGTTGAAATCTATATTATCTGAAAAGTCGTTGATCGCTAGGGAGGCTTATCCCTATTGTAGAATAAATATTATTTATTTAAATAAATTATTAGTTTAATTTATTTATTTAAATAAGATTAGAATTGTTCTAATTGATTTATTCACAACCGGTTTAATATGGAGAACCTAAAGGGTCACACCATAAAAGGAAGAATAAGTATTTAAGAAGTTAATGGCATAATCGTAATAATATGTTAAGTATATTTAATTTAATCTATGGTGATAGAATAAATTAAATAGCTTAATATTTATTATTTAATATTTTGAAAATATTAAATATAAATTAATAAGAGGAGTCTTATTATTATTATTACTATTATTATTATTATTTAATTCCTAAAGGAGTTTGGGAATTAATTAATAAAAGTACTCTCAAATATCCTAATAGGATTAGGAGGTAAATTAATTAAAAGAGTTTAATTAATTATCCCTAATAAGATTAGGGAGCTTAATTAATTAAAAGGTTAATTAATTATTCCTAATAAGATTAGGAGCCTAATTAATTAAAAGAGTTTAATTAATTAAAATAAAACCCAATTCCTTAATTGTTAAGGATGGGTTGCCCACATCTATAAATAAGAGGAGTCTTATTTTGGGTGATAAAGAGGTTGAGAATACGTAATTCCAATAGTTGGGAGAGTACGCCTTTTTCTATAGAGATAGAAAAACTAGGGTTTAGCCAACCACTCATCTTCTTGAATTCTTCTTCTTCCTTGGTGGATCACCTCTAGATGCCAAACACTTGGGTGGCTAACGTTGATCAAAGGAAGGAACCAAACCCGGTGGATTCAAGTTGAACGCAAAAGGATTTGGAGATGAACTTGTACCTGAGGAAGCTCGATCTTCAAGGGTATGATTTTATTCTTTATCTTTTCGTTTAATTAATAATTGTGCATAAAGGGTGATCCGGGTTTATGGTTTGTAAAATTTTAAAACTCTGATTTTACACGCTTCCGCTAATTTTCTGCAATTTGATTGCGATCTTGAATGTTACAAACCTAACAGTGGCATCAGAGCCAAACCTTTATGCGAATTATTAATTGTTTTAATTTGATATGTATATTGATATGTGTTTAAAACAATTTTATTGGGCATAATTTTATTGTATAAAATTTATTTAAAAAAAAAAATTATAAATTTCTTGCAATTTCCGAATGTCTGCGCATGTTTTTGAAATTTCGTGGCCACGTACGATATATATATGAAAAGGAGCTTGTCAGGTGTTTTGTCAAGTGAATTGATTCCTCCAGGATTATCTATGATATCTTTTAATATATATATCACGTGGCTATATAAAAGGATTGCAGTAAGCTTTTTTTTTTTTTTTTGATGATCAGAATGACGAATTTTTAAGGGTGATTTTCCAGGTGAATGATTCATGGTTGCATGTTTCGGTTATTATAATATATATATATATATATATATATATATATATATATATATATATATATATATATATTAATTATTTTATAATTAAAATAAAATTTATTTTAATTTTAAAATAAAAAGTTTATTTTAATATTAAAACAAAAAAGTTTATTTTAATTTTAAAATAAAAGTTTTATTTTAATATAAAAATAAAAGAGTTTATTTTAATATTAAAATTAAATTTCACTCTAACTAATTAGAGTTGGAATTGGATTCCATGATAACTAATTGGAGTTGAAATTGGATTTCATGTTTTCTAAAATAAAGGAGTTTATTTGTGAATAAGAAAGTGAATCCATGTTTCCTTAAAGAAAGGAGTTTATTTAGATATGAAATAGGATTTCATATTATTCAAAATAAAGGAGTTTATTTGTGAATATGAAAGAAAATCCGTATTTCCTTAAATAAAGGAGTTTTATTTTTTTTACATGGAATTGGATTCCATAATTAATTAAAATAAAGGAGTTTATTTTGATTAAAGATTTTGATTAAAATAAAATAGTTTATTTTATTCAAAATTGGATAAATTAAAATAAAATAGTTTTATTTTAATTTAAATTTGGATTAAATAAAGGAGTTTATTTTGATTCAAAAATAGATTTTATACTAACTAAATTTGCCCATTAAATGATATCAATATATATATTAAATGTTTATTATTCATAAGATGAATATTATTTATTGATGCATATGGTGATGTGTATGATAATAAATGGGATTGATTATGGACTATTGACCAATGCGATTGGATTTTATTTTAGTTGGATGCGTGAATGTATGAGTTTTATTAAATGGGGTCTGCGTACCTCGTCTTCTCTAATTTTTCTTAATGTAAATTCTATCTCTCTCCTATGTATTTCCCCTTGACTGCTGATCAAGGTTTCTATTTATTTTAAATAGTTTTGTAATAGGAATAGTTAGAATTAATTTTGAAGAATCGGAGATCAAGGAACAAGGAGCGCGTGAAGACCCGTTTGTAATGGAGCCCGGGTTTAAATGTAATAGTTATATTTAAATATTAATTCTTGCACCCCTAGGGTTTGACCTTTTGGTTCACTTGGTGGCTCTAGTGAACCAAACTAGAATAAAAGTCCATAATCAATCCAGGTAGAATATAGTATTCTATATGTGCATGCTTATACTATATATATTATATATTATGCAAACATGCTTCGCATGTTCATTAATATGACGCGTATTTTATATATATATGTGCATGCGCGCTAAACAAGATGAGACAAATTAATAATAAACCCCTCAAATTTTTATATTAAGTTGTAACGTTCAAAGATATTTGGAATATCGAACGTCGCCTTCTAGCATGATAGAAACAATAGAGTATTGAATATTTAATATGAGTTTGTTGTGCACACACAAGGCGAGTATTAAATATTTAAGATGTTGTTTTTATTACATATGATGTTTATAAGGAATTGAACATTACTGCTTTGTTGTGCACACACAAGGGCTGTAGTTTTCTCTTCACTTATATGGAAATGCTGGGTCTGACTTAACTTAAATTATTTTAGTTCGGATGTGCACACACTTGATCATTATGATTTAAGAGGCAAAATACAAGGAGTTACATAGTTGATGTAATTGACAAAAGTTGTCTACCTATTTATTTATATATAGTTTGTTGTGCACACACAAGGCTATATACATTTGAAATGGGATCCTTATTCTCACTAGCATATCTTTAATTAGATTTTGCCGAACTATATAAGTGAGGGTAATATAGTTTGAAGAAAATAGTGGGAGATACCAATTTAAAATAAGACCTAAATTATTTTGGTAATTAATAAAAGAATGTATGTTAAAATATTGTTAATTACAAATTCATTTACAGAATTTTACAATGTCTAAATTACTATCACTGCGTAGCATATTAGATGCTAAATTAACCGGACCGAATTAAATGGATTGGTTAAGGAAATTGAGAATAGTTCTCATGGCTGAAAAGCTTTCTTATGTCCTTAATACGCCTATCCATGCAATGGTTGCAGACAATGCCTCTGAGGAAGATATTGCTACTTTTAGAAAGTGACTAGATGATGCATAGTTGGCTCAATGCATCATGCTCGCATCCATGAGTAACGAGCTTCAGCGTCAGCATGAAACTATGGATGCTCCTATTATATTCCTGTACATCAAGTAGTTGATGGTGAGGAAAGTAGGACTGATAGATATCAGATATCTAAGGAGCTCTTCCGATCTAGAATGACCGATGACACTACGGTACAGATAAAAGTCCTAAACATAATCAATTTGATTGATCAATTAGGACAACGGGTTTTGTCATGGATGGAGAGTTGAGCCAAGATTTGATCTTGCACTCACTTCCGGACTCCTTTCACAATTGTTGTGAATTTTTCATATGAACGAGCTAGATATCAGCCTCGCTGATTTGCTTAACATGTTGAAAAATGTTGAGAGTCACTTTCCAACCAAGAAAGACCAAGTCTTACTGGTAGGGGCCAAAGGATCTTCTGAAAAGAAGAACGATTCTAAGAAGGTAAATAGAAAGGGCAAAAACAAAGGATAATAAGAACAAAACTGATACGGATAGCAAAGGAGTTTGCTTCCACTGCAATAAGCCTGGACACTGGAAGGAAACTGCAAGAAGTATCTTGTAGAGGCTAACCAAAGAAGCTTAGTGAAGTTTCGGTTACAAATACAATTTTGTTCATGATTTAAAATAAATTTTTCTTCAAGTCAAGGTTCTACTTGGGTATTGGATACCGACTTTGGTTATCATAAATATAGATTTATGAAGGGACCAAGTAGAAGTAGAAAGCTAAACAAATATAAGTAAACCTATGTGTGGGAAATGAAGTAAAGGTTGCTGCATTAGCCATAAGAACTTATAGTTTAGCAATGCCTACTGGCAAATCTATTAAGTCAATAAGTTGTTATTGTATTCTAGTTCTCGTTGGAAACATTATTTCCATTTTATTGTTGGACAATGAAATTTTTGGTATTATATTTAAGAACAATTGTTGTTCTATTTATAATAATAATGTTTTGTATAGAACTGGAATATTACTTAATGGATTTTATATACTTGACTTACGTGAAAAATAATTTTGCAAATTGAACAAACTAGTATGAGAAAAGGAGATGATCATTCAAAGAGTTGAATGTATGTATTTGCTGAAATACAAGTGTGAATTATTTGAAAGTTTCAAAGAATTCAGAAGTGAAACAAATTAGCAAAGTATTAGGATTCTTTGATCGGATCAAGGAATGAATACTTGTGCAATAAGTTTCTAGATCATCTTAAATGGTTTTCTCATAATGGACGCCTCCTGATATGCAATAATTGATTGATGTATCTGAATGGAAAAATCGTACCTTGTTGGACATGGTGCGGTCCATAATGATTTTACCGACATTCCAGTATCCTTCTAGGATCATGTCCTAGAAATGGCTGCATATCTACGGAAAAGGTAACCTCAAAATCCGGCCCCAAGACTCCATAAAAGTTATGGACAGGGAGGATTCCTAATCTTAAGTATGTTAAGATAAGGGGTTGTCCAACTTATGTGAAACGGTTTCAAAGAATAAGCTTGGGACTAAATTTGACAAGTACAGATTTGTGGGACATCCTAAAGTAAGTTTAGGGCATATGTTCTATAATCCTACTTAGCAAAAGGTGTTTGTTGCGAAACATGCTGCCTTCTAAGATAAAGGTGTTTATCATTGAAGGGGCTAGTGGGAGGATAATACATCTTGAAAAGTTCAAGAACCACAAAACACTACAAGTCAAATAAGAGTAACCTATAGATAGACCTATTGTACCACAACCCAATCGTAAATCTGGAATAGTACCGAAGATACCTAGGAGGTATGGATTCATCATAGATGATGATGATGAGGTACACATCATAGAAGATGATGATCCAGAGTTACATACGATGAGGTAAAACTTCTAGTGTGTACAAAAGGGTCAGTGGGAGCGTTGTGACATTCCTAGTATTATATGTTGATATACTACGGATAAGGGATGACATACTAATGCTATAATCAGTAAAGATAAAGTTGTCTAAACATTCCTCCATGAATGATTTGGGTATCTTAATTGGGGATTCAAATCTATATAGATAGATTTAATAGAATGCTCGACTTAACCCAAGAAACGTATATTCATTTGATGCTAAAGTCGTTTAGCATGGCAAACTCCAAGAGATGTCTCATGTTGATGAGCTATGGAGTGTATCTCTCTTAATAGTCCCCAAAGACTGCAAAAGAGAGATCACATGAGTAACTATCATGTATGCAATGAAATATACGAGACCTGATATTGATCAGTCATATTCTGGAGAAGTTCACTGTGAGTCAGTGAAAAACATCTTAAAGTTCTTTACCAGCACTAAGGATGTAATCATATACATGGTGGGTCTGAATTAAAACTAGAGGTCTTAATAGACTCAAGTTTTTTAGACAGACCAAGACGACAGAAAATCCACTTTGAGGTAAAGGGTTACCTTGAACGGTGGTGCAGTGAATTGGAAAGGTTCCAAACAGCAAAGAGTTGTTGATTTAGTGATAAAGACAAAGTATATAGCTGTAAATGAAGCTACAAGTTGATTGTTTGGATGATAAGTTCATTATAGAACTAGGAATAGTTCCTAAGTCTCATCTTGGATCCAAACATGTGTTGTGGCACTTTCATTTGATTATAAGAATCATTGAAAGATGAGAAATCACTATAGAGATAGTGGACTCTCAAGAACAACATTACATATCCATTAACTAAAGCTTATCCAACAGCAGGATGATCGTCACTTAGAGAAGAAGAGTATGAGATACCATGGCGATTGACTTTAGTGCAAGTGGGAGATTGAAAGTAGTATGCACACAATCCAATCATGTTTGATGATAAAGCATATACTTTGTAACAATCTTATTCATTTATTAATAAAAAGTATTAATTTATTAAAGGCTTTTAATTATCTACATGATGCTGTTTTATAATATGTGATAAACCCATAGTTTTAAGCAATGCTTTTAGAATAATGATGATGATCATTCTAATGAGATCTAAATTCTTAGAAAGCTTGAAACTAAAATAGTTCCCAATCGTTGGATTACTAAATTGGGGATTAGTGAATCCGGATAGATTGGTACATACGTTGCTTGCTCATTGGATGAGGATGATTGATCTCATGATCATTTGTGTGGAGACACTAAAGCAAGTATGTAGGTGCTTATTAGAGAATAAGTTCACTGAACGTGACTCGCTAAGGAATACCTAATGGAGTTTTACTTGCATGTCAATAGGAATTCCTGTAGTGATAGTAGTACAAGTGATCCTTGGACTTGAGATCATCATAGTATCTTGTGTATGATGAGTTATACTTTGACTTATTCCTTAAGACCCTTAGGGTATATCAAAGGATATGCTTGGGTATAATAAGTTGTACATGGAGATAATGTATGATCAATAAAGAATCTACCACTTCTAGTAAAAGAAGAGAAATGTCCTATGTGATTCGATAAATGACAACTCAGTAGTCCTTGGCCAAGGCAGAATGAAATTAGAAAGGAGTTTCTAATTTGCATTATTTGGAATTGTGCATTTAGAGTCGAAATACATATAATTAAATAAAATAAGACTTGACAGAAATTCCATGTCTTATATTTAATTGGGACATTGTATGGTGAAAGAATTGAATTGTACGGTAACTATTTACTCAAAGGTTCTTTTATGATTAATGTTGAAATCTATATTATCTGGAAAGTCGTTGATCGCTAGGGAGGCTTATCCCTATTGTAGAATAAATATTATTTATTTAAATAAATTATTAGTTTAATTTATTTATTTAAATAAGATTAGAATTGTTCTAATTGATTTATTCACAACCGGTTTAATATGGAGAACCTAAAGGGTCACACCATAAAAGGAAGAATAATTATTTAAGAAGTTAATGTCATAATCGTAATAATATGTTAAGTATATTTAATTTAATCTATGGTGATAGAATAAATTAAATAGCTTAATATTTATTATTTAATATTTTGGAAATATTAAATATAAATTAATAAGAGGAGTCTTATTATTATTATTACTATTATTATTATTATTTAATTCCTAAAGGAGTTTGGGAATTAATTAATAAAAGTACTCTCAAATATCCTAATAGGATTAGGAGGCAAATTAATTAAAAGAGTTTAATTAATTATCCCTAATAAGATTAGGGAGCTTAATTAATTAAAAGGTTAATTAATTATTCCTAATAAGATTAGGAGCCTAATTAATTAAAAGAGTTTAATTAATTAAAATAAAACCCAATTCCTTAATTGTTAAGGATTGGTTGCCCACATCTATAAATAAGAGGAGTCTTATTTTGGGTGATAAAGAGGTTGACGTATTATTAGAATACGTAATTCCAATAGTTGGGAGAGTACGCCTTTTTCTATAGAGATAGAAAAACTAGGGTTTAGCCAACCACCCATCTTCTTGAATTCTTCTTCTTCCTTGGTGGATCATCTCTAGAGGCCAAACACTTGGGTGGCTAACGTTGATCAAAGGAAGGAACCAAACCCGGTGGATTCAAGTTGAACGCGAAAGGATTTGGAGGTGAACTTGTACCTGAGGAAGCTCGATCTTCAAGGGTATGATTTTATTCTTTATCTTTTCGTTTAATTAATAATTGTGCATAAAGGGTGATCCGGGTTTATGGTTTGTAAAATTTTAAAACTCTGATTTTACACGCTTCCGCTAATTTTCTGCAATTTGATTGCGATCTTGAATGTTACAAACCTAACATAATAATCCCGACATGAAAAAGTTCTAAATTTGATAAAAATTTCCAACCAATATTTTCGGCATAATGATATTGAAGAAATAATATCATTTTCGAATAAAATAACATCCCTTACCTCAGAAAGAATAGTACTTCTAACTGGAATACTGGATATAGTGCTGAAAGAACTTGCACCGTATAGCAATACTCAAAGTACTAAAATACTCACAAATACGCTCGATATTATAGAGAGAGAAAGAGAGAAATCTTTAGTTTCTGGTGTGATTTTCAATTCTAACCTAAGCACCCTATTTATAGGAAAATGCTTAGAACACCAAAACAGAAAATTTAATATAATATTAATATTTATATTATAAATTCTCTACGCACACTTAACATCTGAAATCAGCCACCTAATCACATGTTAAATGAGTCCCAACAATGTAAAAAATGTTTTTGTTAATATAATTATTTAAAACTTCCAAAAATTAATTATTCTGGAACCTCGAAATTTCAATAATTCATAATAAATAGCCCTTTTATCAGAAAATTTGAATCTCGCTTTTTTTTTTATAGAAAATTCAATTCTCTACAACTTTGCAGAAGAAAATTTTTTCAAATTCCAAACAAAAATTGACCGAAATTCATAAACAGACGATTTTACAGGCTATAATCAAATTTCAGTCAAGAAATGAGTCCACCAACATGTTTAACATGTTTTAAACAACTTTTACAACAAAAATACTCTTCCTCCTCATATATTCATATATCCCACATTCATTATAAAAATATCATCGTTATTATATAATGTAATAAAATATTATTTTATCAGAAAAGATAAAATATCAATTTTTAAAAATTGTCACTTTAAAAAATTTTTCCATCTATATCCACATAAAATCAATATTTTCCTCATCATATAAATCAATAATTAATTATTCACAAATTGTAAGACCCCGAAAATTTTTAAATAAAAAGGAATTTCCTTTATTTATTATTCTGAAATAGTAAGGGTGAATTTGATTAATATGGTTAGTTATGGGTAAAATGCGCAAATATTTTAAATAAGCAAGGTGGTTATAAAATATTCATTGTTGACGAGGAATATTCGTTTGGTCGTGGAATATTCTTGCTGTCGGGGAATATTCGTACGACGGCGTAGTCTTTTGTGGGCCCCATAACGGAAAGCGATTGGATGAAGAAAACGACAAATATAAGTTGTTTATAATAACGTCGTAGTTGTTACCGTTAATACTGTTGGAATACCCGGTGGTTAAAACATAGTAATACGCGTTGTTGCACAGTAGCACACGGTATTGCACCAATTATTGATTCTTACGTAAGAAGGCACTACTCAATAATGGTTACAGTAATTACTGTTCAGTATTTTATGTTATTGATTCAATAATTGCTGCATTGATATTTTATATTACTGTTGTTTCAATAATTGTCACTACACAGTATTTTTCATTATCGAAGCAATAATTCATATTATCTGAATAATATTATTAGATAACATTATTGACAATGTCTAGAAAGTTCTGTCTAAGGAGAGGTTTGGTCATCTAATTGCGCGCCAGTAAGGAGAAATTCTTATTGGAAAGCCCCCTCTTTCCTGGGAACGGCTTGGTTGTCAGTATTGTGATTCTGTAATATTATTTGTGAATAATTAAATTATTGATTTATATGATGAGAAAAATATTGATTTTATGTGGATATGGATGGAGAAAATTTTTAATGTGACAATTGTTGAAAATTAATATTTTATCTTTTTCTGATAAAATAATTCATTTAAATATATTATTTTAATAATATATTAACGGTGATATTTTTACGATGAATGTGGGATATATGAGTATATGAGGAGAAAGAGTATTTTTGTTACCAAAAATATTAAAAACAGATTTTGTGTGTCGGTAGACCTGTTTCTTGACTGAAAATTTGATTATAGCCTGTAAAATCGCCCGTTTGTGGATTTCGGTCAATTTCTGTTTGGAATTTGGAAAAACTTCCTTCTGCAAAGTTGTAGAGAATTGAAATTCCTATAAAAACACGCGAGATTCGAATTTTCTTACAAAAGAGCTATTTATTATGAATTATTAAAATTCTGAAGCTCCGAAATAATTGATTTTTGGAAGTTTAAAATATTTTTAATAATAAAAACGTTTTTTATTTATTTTTCTAGAAGGGAGCATGTGTTCAATGACTGATTTCAGATTTTAAGGTTGGCGTAGAAGATTATATATATATATTAATATTATATTAAATTTTCTGCTTTGGTGTTCTAAGCAATTTCCTATAAATAGATGCTTAGGTTAGAATTGAAAATCACACCAGAAACTGAAGTTTTCTCTCTCTATATTATCGAGCGTATTCTTGTGAGTATTTTGAGTATACTTTGAGTATTGCTATACGGTGCAAGTTCAAGTCATAGCCTATATTCGGTGTTTCAACTAGAAGTACTGTCTTTCGAGGTAAGGGATGTTATTTTCTTCTCAAATGATATTATTTCTTCAATATCATTATGCTGAAATGTTGGTTGGAAATTTTTATCAAATTTGGAACTTTTTCTTGTCGGGGTTACTATTCATGAGTTACTATTCACGAGTTACTATTCACGAGTTACTATTCATGAGTTACTATTCACGAGTACTATTCACGAAGCGTGAAGATGTTTTTGTGAAATTTCTATCTTTTGGTGTCGGAGTTACTATTCACGTATACGGCATTATTCACGTATACGGCACTATTCACGAATACGACACTATTCACAAAAAAATGAAATTTCTTCTTTTTGCCCAAAATATCTATTATGGATACTAGCTTTAATTGTATCCATGTTTTGATCATTCTTGAATTTTACTTCAGTATGATTATTTATGAAGCATTTTTGAACTCAGATTGTTTAAAGTACGAATCCTTAATACTTGTTATTTTGTTTCACTGGATTCGTTTCCTTTAAAATATTTTTCATAATCCTCAGTCCTAAATGATGGTGTTACTGAATATCTTTGGCCTGTAGTGCAAAGATGGTTGATTTTATTATGAATATCTTTGGCCTGTAGTGCAAAGATGTACAGGTGTTGAGATGAACATGAACAATTGATGAATATCTTTGGCCCGTAGTGCAAAGATGAACAGGTGTTTAGATGAACATGACCAACTGATGAATATCTTTGGCCTGTAGTGCAAAGATGAATATTTGATTTGATTTGAGATATATATTGATTGATGTTACATGGATAAAATATTGATGATGGACTTTTAAATTCATAGATGTTAGTAGATTTTATTCTCTACTTAACTCTTCTAATGAATTGTTGTTTCCGCTGCAGTTGTTGATCTAAAACTTGTTGTCTATTGTATTCTATCAGATTTTTCCCTGTTGAAAACTAAGGATAATTTGTTGTACATTATCTTAGTCATAATATTTTTTACTGGGCTAGTTGAGCTCACCCTTTTCCTTGTTGTTCCATTTTTCTTCACAGGAGGCGAGAATGTAGCGAGTACTAGTCGGGGTATGGAATGAAGGTTCTAGAGAGAGTTGTTTAGTAGTCCTCACCATTTTTTGTAAAATTATGTATCAATAATTATGATGGGGATTTATTTGCGTGTGGATATTGTCTAAATGATAATGTTTGTATTCAAACTCACAGCTTATGGGTTGTAAAAGTTGTAGTTGTTTCTGTACCATGTGTATTTGACGACTCAGAATGGGTTGTCACACAAATAATATTACAGAATCACAGTACTGGCAACCAGGCCGCTCCTAGGAAAGAGGGGGCTTTCCAATAAGAATTTCTCCTTATTCGCGCGCAATTAGGTGACCAAACCTCTCCTTAGACAGAACTTTTCTAGACATTGCCAATAATATTTTCTAATAATATTATTCAGATAATATGAATTATTGCTTCGATAATGGAAAATATTATGTAGTGACAATTATTGAAACAACAGTAATATAAAAAAATTAACGCAGCAATTATTGAATCAATAAAATAAAATACTGAACAGTAATTACTGTAACAATAATTGAGTAGTGCATTCTTACGTAAAAATCAATAATTGGTGCAATACCGTGTGCTACTGTGCAACAACGCGTATTACTGTGTTTTAACCACCGGGTATTCCAACAGTATTAACGGTAACAACTGCGCCGTTATTTATAAACAATTTATACTTGTCATCTTCTTCATCCAAATACTTTTCGTTATGGGGCCCACACAAGGCTGAGCCGTCGTACGAATATTCCCAGACAGCAAGAATATTTCACGACCAAACGAATGTTCTCCGACAACAATGAGTATTTTATAACCACTTGCTTATTTGAAATATTTACATATTTTACCCATAACTAACCACATTAATCAAATCAACCCTTACTATTTCAAAATGATAAATAGAGAAAATTAAATTTTATTTATTAATAATTTGGGGTCTTACACGGGATGCTATTCATGTCGGAATATTATTTATGACAAAATTTAGTTTCTTTTCCTTGTCCTAATTATCTTTAAAATATGAATTTTAAATATCATTCTTGAATTTTACTCCACAATTGGTTCTCATGTTGATAATTTGGACATTCTTGAACTTGGATAAATTCAATTACAAAACTCTAATATTTATCATTTATCTCACTTTTATTCATCCCTTATATCATTGTCATCATTCCCATGCTTAAATTGTGGTGAAAGTTATTTTTGGCCCATAGTACAAAAATAAATTATTGATTGGTATGATTATGACGAGAAATTGTGTATTTGTATAATCATAATCTTTAATGTTACAGATAAATGTTTGTTGTAAAAGTTCTCTTTGGGCTGTAATGCAAATATGAATTGTGGATTTGCATGATCATGACCATTGGTGTATAAAATGAATATATTTATCCCATAGTGCAAAGATAAACTGTTGGTTGATGATTACAAATGAATATTTTTGGCCCGTAGTGAAAAGATGAATTCTTGATTGGCGTTACAGGGATAAAATATTGATGGTCTATTTGACCCTTCTATGGGATCGTTTATTCCGCTGCAGTTGTTGATTTAAAACTTATTGTCCATTATATTTTATCTGATTTATCATTGTTGAAGGCTTAAGATAATTTATTCTTCATTATTTTAGTCATAATATTTTTTAATGTGCTAGTTGAGTTCACCCTTTTTCTTTCATTTTTCTCCTTAGAAAATGAGAGTATAGCTGAGACTAGTCAGTGAATGAAATAATGGTATGAAATTGTTACTATAATAGTTCTCACTATTCTGTAAAATAGTGTGACAATAATTATAATAAAAATTTAATTTGAGTGTAGATATATTGTCGTATTATATACGGTATAATATTTGTATTGAAACTCCACAACTTATATGTTATCGTATTTTACACGACAGTTTAATAATTGTAAATAAGAAGATTTATATTTGAATTTTGTAATATTATTTAACGACTCAAAATAAGTTGTATGAACCTATTTTGGGACTGTCACACAAACCCTCCTTTAAATTACGAAATTGATCTTTAGATTGAATTCTTAATAAAATCGCAGATTTTTTTTTTTGTTAGTGTACAACACGTCAAAGAGTGATATAAAAAAAATTGAACAAAACTAATGATTTGATCATCAAAATTGACATATTTTATTGAATACACTATTGAATTTTTAATTTTTTAAATTAACTAACTGAACTAATTAAAATTGTCAAATGGAGTTATTCTGTCAAATCTTGCTCACATCTGTTAAAAACTTATCTGACGTGGACGTACTAAAAAAAGAGAAAAAAAAAGGAAATGACATGGCAAGCTTTCTCTCTTTTTCATCTTCACCAACGACCATTTTTATTTCACCCTTTCTCTCCCCTCCGATGGCCTCTCTCTCCTCTCTGTCGCTGGGCCGGAATTTCCTGCTCGAACATCTCCGGCTTCTCCGACCCCAGTGTAGTCGGCGTCGCCGTCTCCGGCAAGAATTACTTTGATAAACATGTCGCTGACCCCAAATAGAATTACTCTGTTGCTTCACTGGCTGAATAAAAAAAACACCCAAAATGGGATCATAAATTATTCAAATTTGGGAAAAGGAGCTAGAGAAATTGTTATTGTGCTTTATAAAAATACTTACACGAGTATTATAGAAACCATTGGTGGGATTTGGAGGGTAGATTCGAGTGAAATTACGAGTTGGAGCAACAAGTCCTCTGTTTTTAATGGCTCATTCGTTCTTCATCTTTAACCCATTAATTTGACCTGCTGCAGCACAATATCAGATCCCATTCGTCGTCGTTTCCGATCAGAGTAGTGGTTGGGTGTGATGGACCCTTAGAATGCCCAGTTGGGCTTCCATTGCCGGACACCGGGCTCAGGGTCGACTGTGGCGAACCAGAGAAACCCCACGTTTTCTGAGACAAGGACACCACATCAGTACACCAATCAAAGTCACAAATAATTATAATTCTTCGAGTGAATCTCACCACCATTTGAAAGAATCATGTGTAAACATCATAAAAATAACACTACCTCATAAAGAAATTGGCACTAGAACACTACCACAGGCTGATTTCGTGGTGGAGCAGATGGGATTTTGTGGGTTTCTGCAGAGTTTTACTGGTGAGTTAACCCAGTGAGGAAATCGTCGTCGCTCTCTGAATCGGTTACCGACTCATTTGGAGAGCGCAGAGCGCAGAAAAGGGGTGGAACCAAAGTAGCCAAACTCAGTGGGGAAGCCGAGATTATAGTTTGAGTTGAGCCCATATTTGTTGACGTTCTCCTTATCCATGAGTATATCTTCATCGGTGAGAAACTCCGATGGTAGCCAAAATCCTCCATCATTAAGACTAGCATCAGCCATTTAATTCTTCCAAAACAGAGTGAAAATAAAAAGGACCCAAATGAAAAATGAAAGGGGTTTTGATAACGAGTGTTTGTTGCTTCTTGGAGAACACTAAATAATGGTGGAATTGTGGAGATTTTGTCGTGCTTTGCAGTGAGGAAACCCAAACCCAACCCAACCGGGGAAAATGAAAGGAGTGGAGAATGTTGAAGAGACAGGCTTGCGTGATCTCACCGACCCAAATCCTCAGACTGATTTCTCGTCGGCGATGGCTCCTGCGTGATCTCGCCGACAGTAGACTCGTATTCCGTCGGCGACTTAGACTGATTTCTCCTCAGAAGAGACGATAACAAATATCAGTTCACAAACTTAACAATAATATACTCATCAAATTTCAAAACTTTAAAGATAAATTATGTAAAAAGTAACAGTAAACGATAGAGTGGTGGAGAGACTAGAGAGAGTCCGTAGTAGATTGAATGTGTATAAATAAAATTTGGAAAGAAAAAAATATAAATAAAGATTAAACACTTAAAACATGTTTGAAAAAAATAATTTTTTTTACTAAATGAGTGTTTGTAAATTAATAAATTGAAATTAACTACATATATACTAGTTGAAAATAAAATAAAAATCAGGGTGAGGCCATGGCCTGACCCGACTATGTAGCGCTGTCATTGGCAATGAGTCAATGACTTGATGTTTATCATACTTTTTTTCGTTTCACAAAAACAAAAAGAGTCTCATTTGTAAATAATTTTTATTTCAAAAAAAGTTTTATGCAATATAAAAGACTAATAGATAAATTACACCCTAAATTTTATTTCGGTGTTGATATTTGCACCCTAAAGTGAAAAAGGTAACCGGTTAAGTGTGTAAAGTGTGTAATTTGTTATCAATAAATAAAGTATGGGGTGTATTTAGACATCTTTTTCACTTTGGAAAACAAATATTAATACCGAAGTAAAATTTAGAGTGCAATTTGTCTTTTAGTCTTTTCATGAATTGTGTGCATAATCCATTGAACTTGGTGCAAATGCGAAAATCAAAAGAGTATGCATACAATTCAAAAAAATATTTTCTTGAACTGTGTGCATAGCATGTGTCCTAAGAGTACATGTTAATAGGACCCATAAATTTATTACGCCTAGGATGTTGACAAACTCATCTTTCTAATGTCCTTAATTAGCCCATCTAGACCAGAATAAGATGATCCACCTTCACAAACACTTTGTCTAGCCAATTTGGCCATCACATTGGCAGATTCCGGAAATTCATCTTCCCTCACCTCCATAACATCCCTAATCATTTTCTCAATTATACCCCTATCACAACTATCTTTCATATCCACTCCAATCCTCCACACTTCCCCTACAAACCTAGTATTCACTTGTTGGTCCACAAAGTATGGCCAACAAATCATAGGCACCCCCTCAACTATACTTTCCAAAGTTGAGTTCCACCCACTGTGAGTCAAAAAGGCACCGATTGAAGGGTGCCCTAATACCTCTTCTTGTTGAACCCAACTCATAATGCAACCCCTTTCCTTCGTAGCATCGGACAGTTCTGCCGGAGTTTCACAATTTTTGTCTTCTCCGATGACAGATCCTAGGCGTCGGACCCACAAAAAGCGCTTTCCGCTATTCACCAAACCGTGCCAAAACTCCAAGAGTTGGTTCCATGTCATGACTGCAAGACTTCCAATGCTGACATAGATGACGGATTTCGGAGGCTGGGCGTCGAGCCACGCAATGCAGCTTCTGTCATTTTCCCATAGGCTATTTGAAGAGTTGGCTTGTGGTAGGGTTTTATCTGCTGAAAGTATGGACTTGTGGAGTGCATGGATTGGGCCTATGGGGTAAAGGTTCGGACATATAGTTCTTATGTGAGAAAGAATTGGACCTTCTAATTCTTCAGATGTGTTGAGTATGAGTCCTTGAGCTTTTGGCAGTTCTTGGTCCTCCTTTAGAACAAGTTGAACGAAAAGGTTGTTAAGGTCATTGGTCCGGCAAAAGCCCGGCAGATCACGGCGCCGGAGAAAGTTTTCCATTCCCGGTACACTTGTTATCTTTGCATCTAAATTATTTCCTAATAATTATACAAGTTGGGAAAAAAATCAAGAATTACATTCGCATTATCACTTTACAAAGTGGGTACAATAAATCTTTAAAACTCTAATGGATGCCTAAGCGTGTAAATAATGAGAAATTCTAAATATTAAAGTCATTAATAATGTCAGAACAATAATTATAGGGCTAGAGCAACTAAATGTAGTTGAAGCGAGCCTAAAACTGTTGCTAAATGCTTAACAACATAAATATGGCCTGAAGTCACTACTTCAAATAATTATATATGATAGATGATTTTTTATATTAATCTTAATTGGGACCACACATGTATATTATTGATGTGTGTTATCATATATAGACCTAAACTATTATTCACTTGTCCTCCCGGCAAAAGCTCGGTAGATCACGGCGTCGGAGAAAACCTTCCATTCCGGGAACTCATGTTATCTTTGCATCTAAATCATTTCCTGACCAATTGGAAAAAAAGTCAAATGCTCACATCTGAATTATGGCTTTACAAAGTGACGCAATAATAAGCATTCAATCCTCAATTTCATACCAATTTGCATAAAAAAAACTTGCATTGTGACAAAAAAAAATTATTCGAAGGAACTAGAATACGATATAGATTATTAGATATTAAATGCTATACTAATTTCCTGTAAAAATTCCCTAGAAGAAATTGAACCATATCATTTATAGACAAATCACTCGAAATTTTAAAGCAGCTAGTGTATACCACTAGTCTATATCACATGCATCGAAAGTTAATTAGGATATATGTAAACCCGGAAATTTCTATAAATATTAATCATCTTCAACTAGAAAAAGTTAAATCTCACTTTCTTATATATATTAGATCATGTAACTTGTGCCTCCGACACTTTCAAGAATTAGATTTATGCAAAATTTTAGACGGACGGAATGATTTATTAAGTTGAGCAGAAATTTTTTTTCCAAAATTATCTGTGTTTTGTATAATATATTAGCACAATTTTCTTGTCCCTTTCAAGAAAATTGTATCAAGTTTCAACAAGAATCATCACTAGTTCACCACAAAAAGACAATTAATTTCTCGCCCAAAAATTATTGACCAAAATGTAAGACTGATCCTTCTTTCATTTATTCACCTTGAAATGAGATCGTCGACCTTCAAATATAATAATTAATTATCACATTAAATCTAGTTTTTCAAAGCAAACCCGTGTAGTCAAACAGTCATAGAGTTCTCCCATCTTAGATGGTACATGCATATTTCCATAGAAACAAGAGTAAACTTTGTATAACTAGATTAACTTGGAGGATATATGGAAGGTGGGGTTTGCCTATTATATATGAAAATTATTATGCGATAAAACAGGAGGATCACTTTTGCATATATAATTTAGTCAATTTATATCACTAGCAAAGGCATATGGACACATATATATATATACACGTATAAAACTCACCTTTGAAAGGAACCTCACCTCACCCAACTCAATCAGTTTAGGAAGACACAAATGAACCCAGAGAGCGCAAGGGCTTATCGTTTGAAAATAAAAAAGTGGTGTCCCAGCCTCTTTAGCAACATCAAGAGCAAAAGTGAAGAACCCATCTGCTATTATGCACGTTATAGGCGTGCCTGACTTAGAACTCAAGCTGCCAGAAGCTAACATCTCTTTGAAAAGTGGTTCTGTTATAAGTTGGTTAAAAGTTGTAAACCATCAACGATGTCGAATTATACCTTTGAAGATCCAAGCTTCCTCAGGTACTAGTTCTACTCCTTGCTTCCTTTTATTCCTCTGTAGTGGCTCCTCCCTTTGATCAATGTCAGCCACCCAATTGTTTGGCCTCCATAGGCGGAGTCATGTAGGGGCTCGGTTGGGCTGTAGCCCAGGCCAATTTTTTTTTATTTATATATCTTATCCCAGCTCAAAAGTCTAAGTAATCTCAAGGAACGGGAACTACCGAGCAAGGAACATTTCCTGCAGGAGGTACTATCGAGCAGGCGAGCAAGGAGCAGATTGAAGAACAATCTAGGGCACACTGCACATCTAGGGCTAAGTTGAAGAACATAACTCAACTTCAGGTAATTTAAATTTATATTGTATGAGCAGAAAATTGGTTAGCATGTGATTAGATAGTAAGTTAATTGAGTTATGTGATAATCAAAAGAATTACTTGAATATTTATGTTTCGTTAATGTTTTGGACTGTTATTGTTTGATATATAGCTAGAGGAGTTTAGGCTGGGCTGAGGAGACATAAGGATGGTGATATAGGTTTATGATGTAAATCAATGGCTGTGAAATTGGTAACCTAAAACTGTGCCTACCAACTGTTTGATAAAAGTTCTAAAAGAATTGTTTTGGCTAAAAACTGAATATCAGAACAAAGTAAAGCATGGGCTTGATTTATTTAACATATGTGATAACAATTAAAGTGTTTTATCATGTTAAACTTTAAAAAAGTGCATTTTTTAGGCTAAAGCTAATAGATGAGTTTCTAACATGTTAAGGCAACTGTGGATATTGTTTTGGGCAGTGTATTATGACTGAAATAGATGAGTTATATATGCTCAAAGTTAGGTGTAAACTAACTAGAGTTAGGTGTAAACTAATGCGCCTTCCACCCTACTGAACCTATTATTGGATCCTGTAGTAGTGATAAACAGATTTATCTTGGGGAGATCTAATCTACACTAGCAATTACCCTTCCTGTAAAACATTATGCAGGTGACATTAGAAGCTACTACTTGCTCAGTTAGTGTTTGTGAAGGTGACATTAGATACTTCTATTATTTTTAAGCTGAATTTAGACATTTCTAGAGGTGATATACATTTACGCACAATTGAAGCATAAAAAATTGGTGCCACTATGCTCAGTGAATTATAAGAGGACTCTATAGTCCGAAAAGGCGTGGGTAAGAGTTCTCTCCCTTATGGGTTCCTTACTGGTCAAGAACTTCCATTGGATCAAGATAATTGAATCCGGGTCTAATAAGGATTCTACGCAGAACACTCCTAGTGAGAGTAGTAAATAGCCGAGTGAATCCTATAAATACTCAAAGGATAACACGGGCAAGGTATGACGTTATTTACCCTACTAAATATTTCCTCCATTGTTAATTGACCTTGAACCTATTACTCACTCTCACACCGGAGAAGTTCTGAAACGGCCCCAGCTGACAGGACTTTTGTGCAGGTACAAGTCCGACGAGTTGGTTTAACGCGCGGACGGAATCGATCGTTAACAACTATATATATTAATGCTGTAGAAAAATATTATGAGAAAATAATAGTTAACATTCAAAAATATAATATATATTATAAAATATATTAGTTATTAAACTGTAGTTAACAAATTTATTTTGGATTGAAGATCTTTAGTTAATTAATTTCAAAAAAATTCCTCACTTATGTTACTAAAATTTTTACCTTTCAAAACTAAAAACTATGGTGGTAACTTATTATACTATTAGTTTGGGCTTTTAGCTTCTACTCATTGTTGAACTCTAAAAAATTATGTATTAATTCAAAAAATTGAAGGAAAAAAAATTAGAATTCAGAACTATGTAAAAAACGAATATTAAATGAAAAATAACAAGAAAAAAACACATTACTATCAATCAAAATATTGAAGATGAACAACAATCATATTTAAACCATGCAGAGATATTAAATCGTATTTAAACCATCATAATCAATCATAAATCGTATGCAGAGTGATACATCAATCAATAAATGTTTTAGTGTTTTTTTTATTCGGTAAGAAGGGGTATGTTTATTAGATGTCTTGCTGCTGTTTGGGGAGACTTGTACATAGCTGCAATTTTTGGAGATCAATCATGTACTTCGGTGAGTCACCTGCATAGACCTGCAATATTTAACCATGGATTAAAACTTAACATGAAACAATTAGGATCACTATTTCAGAAAAAGAAAAAAAACCCCTACATATTTGTAGCCCAATCTGCTGGGGCATTTGGAAGTTGGAACAAAAAACATCAGCAATGAGGTTTCTTCCCTCCACCTGAGTCTGGAGGGGGTCCTTAAGTTGGACGGTGGCTTGTGTGCAGATTGCAAACCCATGTTTAGTATTCTGAAAATGGAACAATGCAAACTGAAATTCTTAGTATTATACATATAATTAATTAATTATTTTTATAAAAAAAAGAAATACAAATTCGATAAAATTTTTGAAAGAAGCAACTCCGCTGCTGCAATTACATTTGAAATACTGCTTTGATCGCTTATGGATAATTTGCACGTCCGACTTGTTCGCCATCTTTTCTCCGTCCACCATTATGGTGTTCTTGGAGAAAATTACCAGAATGGAGGGATGGAGTGCTTTGATTTTTTCTAATAAACTGACTCACAGTTTCTTGATTTTCGATGGGGAAAGTGATCCTCTGTATAGCCTTTCCAAAATCTCCCAAGAACAGGCAAGATACAGAGGCGGTGGGTTCTTGAGTAGTAGGAGAAGGGGCGGCGGCAGTGGGAATGGGTTTGTTGGTAGGAGAAGGTGCCGCGGATGTGATTTCAGCAGTGGCGGTAGTTTTTTGAGTAGTGGGAGAGGGGGCAGAGGCGGTGGGAATGAGTTTGTTGGTGGACGAAGGTTCAGGAGTGGCGGTGGTGCTGGGCGAAGAAAGGGGTGTAGTGGCCGAAGAGGGAGAGGGGGCGGAGGCGGTAGGAATGAGTTTGTTAGTGGGCGAGGATTCTAGAGTGGTGGTGGTGATGGGCGAAGAAGGGGGTGTGGTGGCCGAAGATGGAGAGGGGGCGGAGGCGGTGGGAATGAATTTGTTGGTGGCATAGGTGGAGCCATGTAGGGGCTCAGTTGGGCTGTAGCTCGGGCCAATTTTTTATTATTTATATATCTTAGCCCAGCCCAAAAGTCTAAGTAATCTCAAGGAAAGGGAACTACCGAGCAAGGAACATTTCCTGCAAAAGGTACTATCGAGCAAACGAGCAAGGAGCAGATTGAAGAACAATCTAGGGCACACTGCACATCTAGGGCTAAGTTGAAGAACATAACTCAACTTCAGGTAATTTAGATTTTATATTGTATGAGCAGAAAATTGGTTAGCATGTGATTAGATAGTAACTTAATTGAGTTATGTGATAATCAAAAGAATTGCTTGAATATTCATGTTTCGTTAATGTTTTGGACTGCTATTGTTTGATATATAGCTAGAGGAGTTTAGGCTGGGCTGAGGAGACATAAGGATGGTGATATGGGTTTATGATGTAAACCAATGGCTGTGAAATTGGTAACCTAAAACTGTCCTTACCAACTGTTTGATAAAAGTTCAAAAGAATTGTTTTGGCTAAAAACAGAATATCAGAACAAAGTAAAGCATGGGCTTGATTTATTTAACATATGTGATAACAATTAAAGTGTTTTAGCAAGTTAAACTTAAAAAAGTGCATTTTTTAGGCTAAAGCTAATAGATGAGTTTCTAACATGTTAAGGCAACTGTGGATATTATTTTGGGCAGTATATTATGACTGAAATAGAGGAGTTATATATGCTCAAAGTTAGGTGTAAACTAACTAGAGTTAGGTGTAAACTAATGCGCCTTCCACCCTACTGAACCTATTATTGGATCCTGTAGTAGTGATAAACAGATTTATCTTGGGGAGATCTAATCTACAGTAGCAATTACCCTTCCTGTAAATCATTATGCAGGTGGCATTAGAAGCTACTACTTGCTCAGTTAGTGTTTGTGAAGGTGACATTAGATACTTCTGTTATTTTTAAGCTGAATTTAGACATTTCTAGAGGTGATATACATTTACGCACAATTGAAGCATGAAAAATTGGTGCCACTTCTGTCTACAAATTTTAGTGAGAGTTTTGAATGTTGGTTCTTTTGTTTCTACCTGAATTTTGCTGAATTTTTAGTACGATGCTCCTAAAGTCTGGCTATCTTGTTGATTGTTATATGATTTAAAGTAGTAGTTGCTGCTGTTATTTTTGTTTCTGTTTTGAGAATTATAATGTGGTTTTATATTGTTGTTTTTGGTTCTCCATTGATCATTAGCAACCCTCTTTGACTTGTATTTCTCACAAAAGCAATGGAAAGTCAAGGAAGCAAGAAAGAAAAAACTTTATTTTCTTTCTTTAAACCAAGAAAAAGTGCATCAACGACAACGACAACGACAACTGGTACTTGGTAGCCCAGTAGAAAATTAATTCCTGGCTCCGCCCTTGCTTGGAACAAAAAACATCAGCAATGAGGTTTCTCCCCTCCACCCGAGTCTGGAGGGGGTCCTTAAGTTGGACGGTGGCTTGTGTGCAGATTGCAAACCCATGTTCAGTATTCTAAAAATGGAACAATGAAAACTGAAATTCTTAGTATTATTAATATAATTAATTAATTATTTTTATAAAAAAAAAGAAATACCAATTCGATAAAATTTTTGAAAGAAGCAATTTCGTTGCTGCAATTACATTTGAAATACTGCTTTGATCGCTTATGGATAATTTGCACGTCCGACTTGTTCGCCATCTTTTCTCCGTCCACCATTATGGTGTTCTTGGAGAAAATTACCAGAATGGAGGGATGGAGTGCTTTGATTTTTCCAATAAACTGACTCACATTTTCTTGATTTTCGATGGGGAAAGTGATCCTCTGTATAGCCTTTCCAAAATCTCCAAAGAACAGGCAAGATACAGAGGCGGTGGGTTCTTGAGTAGTAGGAGAAGGGGTGGCGGCAATGGGAATGGTTTGTTGGTAGGCGAAGGTGTCGCGGATGTGATTTCAGCAGTGGCGGTAGTTTTTTGAGTAGTGGGAGAGGGGGTAGAGGCGGTGGGAATGAGTTTGTTGGTGGGCGAAGGTTCAGGAGTGGCGGTGGTGCTGGGCGAAGAAGGGGGTGTAGTGGCCGAAGAGGGAGAGGGGGCGGAGGCGATAGGAATGAGTTTGTTAGTGGGCGAGGGTTCTAGAGTGGTGGTGGTGATGGGCGAAGAAGGGGGTGTGGTGGCCGAAGAGGGAGAGGGGGCGGTGGGAATGAATTTATTGGTGGCATAGGTGGAGCCATGTAGGGGCTCAGTTGGGCTGTAGCTCGGGCCAATTTTTTTTTATTTATATATCTTAGCCCAGCCCAAAAGTCTAAATAATCTCAAGGAACGGGAACTACCGAGCAAGGAAAATTTCCTGCAAGAGGTACTATCGAGCAGGCGAGCAAGAAGCAGATTGAAAAACAATCTAGGGCACACTGCACATATAGGGCTAAGTTGAAGAACATAACTCAACTTCAGGTAATTTAGATTTTATATTGTATGAGCAGAAAATTGGTTAGCATGTGATTAGATAGTAACTTAATTGAGTTATGTGATAATCAAAAGAATTGTTTGAATATTCATGCTTCGTTAATGTTTTGGACTGCTATTGTTTGATATATAGCTAGAGGAGTTTAGGCTGGGCTGAGGAGACATAAGGATGGTGATATGGGTTAATGATGTAAACCAATGGCTGTGAAATTGGTAACCTAAAACTGTGCCTACCAACTGTTTGATAAAAGTTCTAAAAGAATTATTTTGGCTAAAAACTGAATATCAGAACAAAGTAAAGCATGGGCTTGATTTATTTAACATATGTGATAACAATTAAAGTGTTTTAGCATGTTAAACTTAAAAAAAGTGCATTTTTAAGGCTAAAGCTAATAGATGAGTTTCTAACATGTTAAGGCAACTGTGGATATTGTTTTGGGCAGTGTATTATGACTGAAATAGAGGAGTTATATATGCTTAAAGTTAGGTGTAAACTAACTAGAGTTAGGTGTAAACTAATGCGCCTTCCACTCTACTGAACCTATTATTGGATCCAGTAGTAGTGATTAACAGATTTATCTTGGGGAGATCTAATCTACACTAGCAATTACCCTTCCTATAAATCATTATGCAGGTGGCATTAGAAGCTACTACTTGCTCAGTTAGTGTTTGTGAAGGTGACATTAGATACTTCTGTTATTTTTAAGCTCAATTTAGACATTTCTAGAGGTGATATACATTTACGCACAATTGAAGCATGAAAAATTGGTGCCACTTCTGTCTACAAATTTTAGCGAGAGTTTTGAATGTTGGTTCTTTTGTTTCTACCTGAATTTTACTGAATTTTTAGTACGATGCTCCTAAAGTCTGGCTATCTTGTTGATTGTTATATGATTTAAAGTAGTAGTTGCAGCTGTTATTTTTGTTTCTGTTTTGAGAATTATAATGTGGTTTTATATTGTTGTTTTTGGTTCTCCATTGATCATTAGCAACCCTCTTTGACTTGTATTTCTCACAAAAGCAATGGAAAGTCAAGGAAGCAAGACAGAAAAAACTTTATTTTCTTTCTTTAAACCAAGAAAAAGTGCATCAACGACAACGACAACGACAACTGGTACTTGGTAGCCCAGTAGAAAATTAATTCCTGGCTCCGCCCTTGCTTGGAACAAAAAACATCAGCAATGAGGTTTCTCCCCTCCACCCGAGTCTGGAGGGGGTCCTTAAGTTGGACGGTGGCTTGTGTGCAGATTGCAAACCCATGTTCAGTATTCTAAAAATGGAACAATGCAAACTGAAATTCTTAGTATTATTAATATAATTAATTAATTATTTTTATAAAAAAAAAGAAATACCAATTCGATAAAATTTTTGAAAGAAGCAACTTCGTTGCTGCAATCACATTTGAAATACTGCTTTGATCGCTTATGGATAATTTGCACGTCCGACTTGTTCGCCATCTTTTCTCCGTCCACCATTATGGTGTTCTTGGAGAAAATTACCAGAATGGAGGGATGGAGTGCTTTGATTTTTCCAATAAACTGACTCACATTTTCTTGATTTTCGATGGGGAAAGTGATCCTCTGTATAGCCTTTCCAAAATCTCGAAAGAACAGGCAAGATACAGAGGCGGTGGGTTCTTGAGTAGTAGGAGAAGGGGTGGCGGCAATGGGAATGGGTTTGTTGGTAGGCGAAGGTGTCGCGGATGTGATTTCAGCAGTGGCGGTAGTTTTTTGAGTAGTGGGAGAGGGGGTAGAGGCGGTGGGAATGAGTTTGTTGGTGGGCGAAGGTTCAGGAGTGGCGGTGGTGCTGGGCGAAGAAGGGGGTGTAGTGGCCGAAGAGGGAGAGGGGGCGGAGGCGATAGGAATGAGTTTGTTAGTGGGCGAGGGTTCTAGAGTGGTGGTGGTGATGGGCGAAGAAGGGGGTGTGGTGGCCGAAGAGGGAGAGGGGGCGGTGGGAATGAATTTGTTGGTGGCATAGGTGGAGCCATGTAGGGGCTCAGTTGGGCTGTAGCTCGGGCCAATTTTTTTTTATTTATATATCTTAGCCCAGCCCAAAAGTCTAAATAATCTCAAGGAACGGGAACTACCGAGCAAGGAAAATTTCCTGCAAGAGGTACTATCGAGCAGGCGAGCAAGAAGCAGATTGAAAAACAATCTAGGGCACACTGCACATATAGGGCTAAGTTGAAGAACATAACTCAACTTCAGGTAATTTAGATTTTATATTGTATGAGCAGAAAATTGGTTAGCATGTGATTAGATAGTAACTTAATTGAGTTATGTGATAATCAAAAGAATTGCTTGAATATTCATGCTTCGTTAATGTTTTGGACTGCTATTGTTTGATATATAGCTAGAGGAGTTTAGGCTGGGCTGAGGAGACATAAGGATGGTGATATGGGTTAATGATGTAAACCAATGGCTATGAAATTGGTAACCTAAAACTGTGCCTACCAACTGTTTGATAAAAGTTCTAAAAGAATTATTTTGGCTAAAAACTGAATATCAGAACAAAGTAAAGCATGGGCTTGATTTATTTAACATATGTGATAACAATTAAAGTGTTTTAGCATGTTAAACTTAAAAAAAGTGCATTTTTAAGGCTAAAGCTAATAGATGAGTTTCTAACATGTTAAGGCAACTGTGGATATTGTTTTGGGCAGTGTATTATGACTGAAATAGAGGAGTTATATATGCTTAAAGTTAGGTGTAAACTAACTAGAGTTAGGTGTAAACTAATGCGCCTTCCACTCTACTGAACCTATTATTGGATCCAGTAGTAGTGATTAACAGATTTATCTTGGGGAGATCTAATCTACACTAGCAATTACCCTTCCTGTAAATCATTATGCAGGTGGCATTAGAAGCTACTACTTGCTCAGTTAGTGTTTGTGAAGGTGACATTAGATACTTCTGTTATTTTTAAGCTCAATTTAGACATTTCTAGAGGTGATATACATTTATGCACAATTGAATCATGAAAAATTGGTGCCACTTCTTTCTACAAATTTTAGCGAGAGTTTTGAATGTTGGTTCTTTTGTTTCTACCTGAATTTTGCTGAACTTTTAGTTCTATGCTCCTAAAGTCTGGCTATCTTGCTGATTGTTATATGTTTTAAAGTAGTAGTTGCTGCTGTTATTTTTGTTTCTGTTTTGAGAATTATAATGTGGTTTTATATTGTTATTTTTGGTTCTCCATTGATCATTAGCAACCCTCTTTGACTTGTATTTCTCACCAAAACAATGAAAAGTCAAGGAAGCAAGAAAGAAACAACTTTGTTTTCTTTCTTTAAACCAAGAAAAATTGCATCAACAACAACGACAACTGGTACTTGGTAGCCCAGTAGAAAATTAATTCCTGGCTCCGCCCTTGCATGGAACAAAAAACATCAACAATTAGGTTTCTCCCCTCCACCCGAGTCTAGAGGGGGTCCTTAAGTTGGACGGTGGCTTGTGTGCAGATTGCAAACCCATGTTCAGTATTCTGAAAATGGAACAATAAAAACTGAAATTCTTAGTATTATAAATATAATTAATTAATTATTTTTATAATAAAAAAGAAATACCAATTCGATAAAATTTTTGAAAGAAACAACTCCGCTGCTGCAATTGCATTTGAAATACTGCTTTGATCGCTTATGCATTATTTGCACGTCCGACTTGTTCGCAATCATTTCTCCGTCCACCATTATGGTGTTTTTGGAGAAAATGACCAGAATGGAGGGATGGAGTGCTTTGATTTTTCCTATAAAATGACTCACAGTTTCTTGATTTTTGTTGGAGAAAGTGATCCTCTGTAGAGCCTTTCCAAAATCGCCCAGGAACAGGCAAGATACAGAGGCGGTGGGTTATTGAGTAGTGGGATAAGCGGCGACGGCGGTGGGAATGGGTTTGTTGGTAGGCGAAGGTGCCACGGATGTGATTTAAGCAGTGGCTGTAGGTTCTTGAGTAGTGGGAGAGGGGGCGGAGGCGATGGGAATGAGTTTGTTGGTGGGCGAGAGTTCAGGAGTGGCGGTGGTGATGGGCGAAGAAGGGGGTGTGGTGGCCGAAGAGGGAGAGGGGGCGGAGGCGGTGGGAATGAGTTTGTTAGTGGGCGATGTGAGACCCCAGATTTTATGAATAAATATTTAATTTTCTCGAATTATATTTTTGAAAATTATGGTGTGGATTTGATATAATATTATAGTTGTGGGTAATATTTACAAATGTTGCAAAGTACGCAAGTTGTTATAAAATATTCGTTTGGTCGGGGAATATTCTCTTTGTCGGGGAATATTCGTACAACGGTACAATCATTGGTGGACCCCACAATGGAATTATTGTCGGATTGAGAAAACGACAAAAATACTTTATGAAAATAACGGCGGAGGTGTTACCGTTAATACTGTTGAACTACTCGGTAGTAAAAGTACAGTAATACGCGTTGTTGCATAGTAGCACATGGTATTGATTATTGATGCTTACGTGAAAAGTCATTCAGCTATACTCAATTATTGTTACAGTAATTGTTGCATCATATCTCTTATATTATTGATTTAATTATTGTCACAGTATCATCTGTATAATATGTTATATTATTTAAACAATAATTGAGACGACAAGTTATAATGACTAATAATTGTTGAAAGATTAATTATGTGTTGATTAAAAATAAAATGATTTCTGGTAAATTTTTATTCAATCTTTGATGTATATAAAGAGTCTATTATGAGACGTTGGTGATAAGTTTAATTATTTATGGGGGGCCATATGTCGTCATCTAAGAGTCTCTTTCATAAATAGTAATTATTTTCGTAAATAGTAATTATTTTCGTAAATAGTAATTACCTTCGTAAATAGTAATTACCTTCGTAAATAGTAATTACTTTTGTAAATAGTAATTATTTTCATAAATAATAATTACCTTCGTAAATAGTAATTACCTTCGTAAATAGTAGTTACCTTCGTAAATAGTAATTAACTTCGTCAATAGTAATTACCTTCGTCAATAGTAGTTGTCCCTTCAATATTACCAAGAGTTAACTGCTTCTTCGGTGTTCCAAGGGTTAATTACCCTTTCGCAAATAGTAGTTGTCTCTTCAATATTACCAAGAGTCATTTTGACCCTTCGTTAAGACCAAGAGCCACCCTCAGTTTTTCTATAAATAGAAAGCTCATTCCTTCATTATTTCTTACGAATTCGTTCAAGCTATAGAGAGAGAAAGTATAGAGAATAAGAGAGAAAGAAGAAGAGTTTTCTGCTACTTCACTTATATCTAGTTCTTCTAAGGTAGGGAATATTATTTGTTGTACTTCTTTCTTCTTGAAGAGAACTTATGTTATTCCATTCTTTGTTACTCTGTTGGAATAACCTTTAAAAGTGGCATACCCTATACATGACCCGTATACGCGGTATACCCTATACTTGGTGAAATCCTTACGTTATTCCATTTCTTATTATTCTGTTGGAATAACCTGTATACGTGGTTTACCCTATACTTGGTGACATTCTTCTATTATTCTGTCGGAATATCCTGTCTGTGTGTTTTACACCGGACCTGGTTCCATTTACTATTCTGTCTTTACATTTTTTGTCGGAATATCCTGTCTGTGCTATACGCCGAACCTGGTTCCATCATTTACTATTCCGTATTTATTATTCTGTTGGAACATCCTGTCGGTGTGAATTTCACCTGACCTGGTTCCATTATTATTATTCTGCTGGAATAACCTGTTTGTGCGGTCTCTATCGCATGCATGGTGATATCTTTTGTTATTGTATTCGGTATTACTCAGTTGGATAAAACTTTGACTTCTATACTCCATGAAATTAGTGGAATATCCTTGATATTTGCGCTTCATCCAGTATCCTTTCATGAAAATATTCTTCTGATCATTCTTGAATTTTACACCACAAAACAGTATCGTGTTGACAATTTGGACGTTAATAATTTCTGGATAAAATAATTCTTGAACTTGTTTTATTGAATTCTTATAAAATTGTCATCATCCTCTTATTTATATTTTTGAAAGTCATCTGTGGCCTGTAGAGCATGGATGGACTTGGTATGATTATGACCAGGGATTATTCGGTATAATCATGACCGTAATGTTACAAATGATGTGGTAAAAGTCTCATTTGCCGTAGTGCATTGATGGACAGTTGTTGGCATGATCATGACCATTAATGAATACACAAATATTCTTGGCCGTAGTGCATGAATAATTGTGGTCGTGATACTAAAGAATATCCTTGGCCGTAGTGCGGGGGTGATTCGATGATGTGGAATATTTATTAAGCTGAGTCTCAGCTATAACGATGATGAAAAACCTTTTAAATCATAAAAGATAGTAGATTTTATTTTCTACTTGACTCTTTTAATGGATTGCTGGTTCCGCTGTAGTTAAACTTGATGTTTATTGTATTTTATCAGTTTAACACTGTTGAAGGCTAATGATAATTTATTCTGCATTATCTTAGTCATAATATTTCTTACTGGGCTAGTTGAGCTCACCCTTTCTTTCACTGTTCTCTTCAGGAAATGAGAATATAGCTGGGACGAGTCGGGGAACGGAGTGATGGACCAGAGAATAGTATTAGTAGTCCTCACTATTCTGTTAAATAGTGTGACAATAATTGTATTGAGGACACCTTTTGAGTTTGTATGCTCTCTAGTAGACAATAATTGTATTCAAACTCACAGTTATGTTTTGTCGTATTGTACACGACAGTTGTATTAGTAAGTTGTATTTGAATTCTGTACCATGTATCTGACGACTCAAGATGGGTGATGTATACCTAATTTTGGGGGCGTCACAGTTGGTATCAGAGCTTAGGGATATGATCCCTGGCTAAGATGTGAGAATAGTACTAGGAGGGGAGAGACGGGGAATTCCTTCGCTAGTATGACCTACCTAAGTTTATGTGCTATTTTATTGGTCGGTCAGAATATAGAGATAATATGTTATATGTCAAGTAACCTTTTATTTTGTGGCAGTATCTTAAAATGACATCTGAGAATGTTGAGATTATCAATGGAGCACAGGAAACCGTTGATTCTCCACAGATCAATAGTCAGGACAATGTGCAACAGGATGGCGATAATCCTCTTGTAAACACCAACACTGATCAATTGACGAACGACGGTACGTTTAGGAGCTTTTTAGAATTCATGCAACATCAGGCGAAGGCGGCTCCTGTTCATAACGCAGGAGGAAGCAATGGCAATCCACAGTTGGTTACCGCTAAACAGTTCAAGGAGCTGGGACCACCGGAGTTTAAGGGAGAGCCAAAACCACTTATGGCGGAAACATGGATAAAGCAGATCACCAAGATATTTGATGTCTTGGAATGCTCTGAGGAGCAAAAGGTTCCCTTTGCCGCCTTTATGTTGCGCGGAGAGGCAGATTACTGGTGGGAATCGGTAAAACGTACTCAACCTGCTGTACTGAAGATATCTTGGGAGAAGTTCCAGGAGCTGTTCAACGACAAATACTTTCCCGAAAGTATTCGCCACATGAAGGAGGTGGAATTTATCAAGTTGGAACAAAACAATATGACCGTGTCGCAATACGAGGCAAAATTTGCGGAGTTATCCTGGTTTGCGTCCCACTTGGTGGATAATGAAGAGAGAATGGCGCGAATGTTTTTAAGAGGTTTGAAGCCGGAGATACGTCAACATCTTATTTCTCATAAATTGTGTTTATATTCAGATGTTGTAAATAGGGCTCAGTTAGTGGAGCGCGATAACGAGTCAACTCAACTAAAAGAGAGCAGCCGGCAAAATTATAATACCAGCGAGAGTGGTCATCGAAGCGGTGACAACAAGCGTGAAGGAAATCAACAGGCCAAAAATGGTAACCACTTCGGTGGTAATCAGGGCCAAAACAATAAGAATGGACATTTCAAGAAGAGAAGATTCAACAATGATGGAAAGACGTCAGCACCAGCACCTGTCGTTAAGGAAGGAGAAAGACCACCTATCATATGCTTCAAATGCGGAGGGGAGGGACACATCAGTCCAAATTGCGCGATGCCGTCCAAAGCATGCTATAATTGTGGAAGAGAAGGTCACCTAGCCCGATTTTGTCGTTCACCGAAGACAAGTTCAGCTAGGATGGAGGCACCAAAGGATGTCCCAGGTAAGCCAAAGCCGATAGTTTAAGAGAGAGAGCGTTTTTTTTTCCGTGACGAGGAACCTGAATAAAATTATCACGGGTATGTTAGTCATAAACTCTTACGAAATCTATACCGTGTTAGATACCGGTTCTACTCACTCTTTTATTTCACCTAGTTGTGTTCAATGTTTGTACTTAACTTCGGAGAAGTTAAACTTTGATTCATCTATTAAAACTCCATTGAGAGAAACCTTCGTTACCTCCACTATTTATAAATCTTGTTTGATTCAAATCGACACTTTCACGTTACCTGTCGATCTTTTATCTTTGAAAATACCTGTCTTTGATGCGATTTTAGGAATCGATTGGTTAACTACTCATCATGCTTTTCGTAAGGTTGTTAGCTTTCATATTCCTAACAAACCTGTTATGCGAATTCAAGCAATCAAACCACTAAAGTCAATCATTGTCATTTCAAGCCATAAATAAAGAGCCCAGTCCTTTCATTGTTGACTTCCTTATGTGGAATGCACCGAAGACAGACTTTCCGTAAGAGACGTTGTGAATAACGATGACAAGTTGATAGGTATCAATGTGAAGTGTTATCCAAGTCTTGGATGAGGGTCACAATTTTGAATGATATTTCTAGTGTTAATAAATTTTCTGACGTATTCTTGAAGACTTCTTAGCCTACCCTGGAGCGTGAAATCGAATTTTGTATTGACCCCAGTACAAAACCCATTTCTTAAACCCTCAAATATTTTCTTCACCTAAAACGAACGTATAACGTGCCAAAGACGTTGGCTCGAGCTGTTGAAGATTACGATCATATCATTTAATACCATCGTGGAAAAGCGAACGTGGTACCTGACGCGTTGTATAGAAGATCGTATGCGATCACAAGTGCGAATATATGAACTCACGTGAAGATAACGAATATACAAGTAGAATCGACTTTAATCGATAAAGTTAAAGCCGCTCAAGCTACACACTCGGAGCTGAAGAATGTGAAGAATTAAGAAGGTTCAAGAGGGCGTTATTCTAGAAGCAAGAATTGACGAAGAGATGAAATCTAAACCCTCGATTTTAATTGGCCCATTTGAAATTCTTGATCAAGTAGGAATTGTGGCTTATAGACTCATTTTACCGCCAAGTATGTTGCGTGTTCAGAACATTTTTTTTCGTATCGATGTTACGTAAATATGTGGACGATTCGAACCACATTATTAATTTAGAACCGGACGAGATAGCGGATGATTTAACGTTTGAAGAGATACGTGTTACAATCTTTGATAAGAAGGATCATATTCAACACTCAAAAGTTATATCTCAAGAGTTAGAATTTGAAGTGAAGTCAAGGTATCCTCACATGTTCGACATACCAGGTACGTACGTAAATTTCGAGGGCGAAATTTCTTAAGGAGGGGAGATTGTGAGACCCCAGATTTTATGAATAAATATTTAATTTTCTCGAATTATATTTTTGAAAATTATGGTGTGGATTTGATATAATATTATAGTTGTGGGTAATATTTATAAATGTTGCAAAGTACGCAAGTTGTTATAAAATATTCGATTGGTCGGGGAATATTCTCTTTGTCGGGGAATATTCGTACAACGGTACAATCATTGGTGGACCCCACAATGGAATTATTGTCGGATTGAGAAAACGACAAAAATACTTTATGAAAATAACGGCGGAGGTGTTACCGTTAATACTGTTGAACTACTCGGTAGTAAAAGTACAGTAATACGCGTTGTTGTATAGTAGCACACGGTATTGATTATTGATGCTTACGTGAAAAGTCATTCAGCTATACTCAATTATTGTTACAGTAATTGCTGCATCATATCTCTTATATTATTGATTTAATTATTGTCACAGTATCATCTGTATAATATGTTATATTATTTAAACAATAATTGAGACGACAAGTTATAATGACTAATAATTGTTGAAAGATTAATTATATGTTAATTAAAAATAAAATGATTTCTGGTAAATTTTTATTCAATCTTTGATGTATATAAAGAGTCTATTATGAGACGTTGGTGATAAGTTTAATTATTTATGGGGGGCCATATGTCGTCATCTAAGAGTCTCTTTCATAAATAGTAATTATTTTCGTAAATAGTAATTATTTTCGTAAATAGTAATTACCTTCGTAAATAGTAATTACCTTCGTAAATAGTAATTACCTTCGTAAATAGTAATTACTTTTGTAAATAGTAATTATTTTCATAAATAATAATTACCTTCGTAAATAGTAATTACCTTCGTAAATAGTAGTTACCTTCGTAAATAGTAATTAACTTCGTCAATAGTAATTACCTTCGTCAATAGTAGTTGTCCCTTCAATATTACCAAGAGTTAACTGCCTCTTCGGTGTTCCAAGGGTTAATTACCCTTTCGCAAATAGTAGTTGTCTCTTCAATATTACCAAGAGTCATTTTGACCCTTCGTTAAGACCAAGAGCCACCCTCAGTTTTTCTATAAATAGAAAGCTCATTCCTTCATTATTTCTTACGAATTCGTTCAAGCTATAGAGAGAGAAAGTATAGAGAATAAGAGAGAAAGAAGAAGAGTTTTCTGCTACTTCACTTATATCCAGTTCTTCTAAGGTAGGGAATATTATTTGTTGTACTTCTTTCTTCTTGAAGAGAACTTATGTTATTCCATTCTTTGTTACTCTGTTGGAATAACCTGTAAAAGTGGCATACCCTATACATGACCCGTATACGCGGTATACCCTATACTTGGTGAAATCCTTACGTTATTCCATTTCTTATTATTCTGTCGGAATAACCTGTATACGTGATTTACCCTATACTTGGTGACATTCTTCTATTATTCTGTCGGAATATCCTGTCTGTGTGTTTTACACCGGACCTGGTTCCATTTACTATTCTGTCTTTACATTTTTTGTCGGAATATCCTGTCTGTGCTATACGCCGAACCTGGTTCCATCATTTACTATTCCGTATTTATTATTCTGTTGGAACATCCTGTCGGTGTGAATTTCACCTGACCTGGTTCCATTATTATTATTCTGCTGGAATAACCTGTTTGTGCGGTCTCTATCGCATGCATGGTGATATCTTTTGTTATTGTATTCGGTATTACTCAGTTGGATAAAACTTTGACTTCTATACTCCATGAAATTAGTGGAATATCCTTGATATTTGCGCTTCATCCAGTATCCTTTCATGAAAATATTCTTCTGATCATTCTTGAATTTTACACCACAAAACAGTATCGTGTTGACAATTTGGACGTTAATAATTTCTGGATAAAATAATTCTTGAACTTGTTTTATTGAATTCTTATAAAATTGTCATCATCCTCTTATTTATATTTTTGAAAGTCATCTGTGGCCTGTAGAGCATGGATGGACTTGGTATGATTATGACCAGGGATTATTCGGTATAATCATGACCGTAATGTTACAAATGATGTGGTAAAAGTCTCATTTGCCGTAGTGCATTGATGGACAGTTGTTGGCATGATCATGACCATTAATGAATACACAAATATTCTTGGCCGTAGTGCATGAATAATTGTGGTCGTGATACTAAAGAATATCCTTGGCCGTAGTGCGGGGGTGATTCGATGATGTGGAATATTTATTAAGCTGAGTCTCAGCTATAACGATGATGAAAAACCTTTTAAATCATAAAAGATAGTAGATTTTATTTTCTACTTGACTCTTTTAATGGATTGCTGGTTCCGCTGTAGTTAAACTTGATGTTTATTGTATTTTATCAGTTTAACACTGTTGAAGGCTAATGATAATTTATTCTGCATTATCTTAGTCATAATATTTCTTACTGGGCTAGTTGAGCTCACCCTTTCTTTCACTGTTCTCTTCAGGAAATGAGAATATAGCTGGGACGAGTCGGGGAACGGAGTGATGGACCAGAGAATAGTATTAGTAGTCCTCACTATTCTGTTAAATAGTGTGACAATAATTGTATTGAGGACACCTTTTGAGTTTGTATGCTCTCTAGTAGACAATAATTGTATTCAAACTCACAGTTATGTTTTGTCGTATTGTACACGACAGTTGTATTAGTAAGTTGTATTTGAATTCTGTACCATGTATCTGACGACTCAAGATGGGTGATGTATACCTAATTTTGGGGGCGTCACAGGCGAGGGTTCTGGAGTGGTGGTGGTGATGGGCGAATAAAGGGTTTGGTGGCCGAAGAGGGAGAGGGGGCGGAGGCGGTGGGAATGAGTTTGTTGGTGGCATAGGTGGAGCCATGTAGGGGCTCAGTTGGATTTTAGCCCAGTCCAATTTTTATTTATTTATATATCTTAGCCCAGCCCAAAAGTCTAAGTAATCTCAAGGAACGGGAACTACCGAGCAAGGAACATTTCCTGCAAGAGGCACTATCGAGCAGGCGAGCAAGGAGCAGATTGAAGAACAATCTAGGGCACACTACACATCTAGGGCTAAGTTGAAGAACATAACTCAACTTCAGGTAATTTAGATTTTATATTGTATGAGCAGAAAATTGGTTAGCATGTGATTAGATAGTAACTTAATTGAGTTATGTGATAATCAAAAGAATTGCTTGAATATTCATGTTTCGTTAATGTTTTGGACTGCTATTGTTTGATATATAGCTAGAGGAGTTTAGGCTGGGCTGAGGAGACATAAGGATGGTGATATGAGTTTATGATGTAAACCAATGGCTGTGAAATTGGTAACCTAAAACTGTGCCTACCAACTGTTTGATAAAAGTTCTAAAAGAATTGTTTTGGCTAAAATCTGAATATCAGAACAAAGTAAAGCATGGGCTTGATTTATTTAACATATGTGATAACAATTAAAGTGTTTTAGCATGTTAAACTTAAAAAAAGTGCATTTTTTAGGCTAAAGTTAATAGATGAGTTTCTAACATGTTAAGGCAACTGTGGATATTGTTTTGGGCAGTGTATTATGACTGAAATAGAGGAGTTATATATTCTCAAAGTTAGGTGTAAACTAACTAGAGTTAGGTGTAAACTAATGCGCCTTCCACTCTACTGAACCTATTATTGGATCCAGTAGTAGTGATAAACAGATTTATCTTGGGGAGATCTAATCTACACTAGCAATTACCCTTCCTGTAAATCATTATGCAGGTGGCATTAGAAGCTACTACTTGCTCAGTTAGTGTTTGTGAAGGTGACATTAGATACTTCTGTTATTTTTAAGCTGAATTTAGACATTTCTAGAGGTGATATACATTTACGCACAATTGAAGCATGAAAAAATGGTCCCACTTCTGTCTACAAATTTTAGCGAGAGTTTTGAATGTTGGTTCTTTTGTTTCTACCTGAATTTTGCTAAACTTTTAGTACTATGCTCCTAAAGTCTGGCTATCTTGCTGATTGTTATATGTTTTAAAGTAGTAGTTGCTGCTGTTATTTTTGTTTCTGCTTTAAGAATTATAATGTGGTTTTATATTGTTGTTTTTGGTTCTACATTGATCATTAGCAACCCTCTTTGACTTGTGTTTCTCACCAAAAGTAATGGAAAGTCAAGGAAGCAAGAAAGAAAAAACTTTGTTTTCTTTCTTTAAACCAAGAAAAAGTGCATCAACGACAACGACAACTAGTACTTGGTAGCCCAGTAAAAAATTAATTCCTGGCTCCGCCCTTGCTTGGAACAAAAAACATCAGCAATGAGGTTTCTCCCCTCCACCCGAGTCTGGATGGGGTCCTTAAGTTGGACGGTGGCTTGTGTGCAGATTGCAAACCCATGTTCAGTATTCTGAAAATGGAACAATGCAAACTGAAATTCTTAGTATTATACATATAATTAATTAATTATTTTTATTATAAAAAAGAAATACCAATTCGATAAAATTTTCGAAAGAAGCAACTTCGCTGCTGCAATTGCATTTGAAATACTGCTTTGATCGCTTATGGATTATTTGCACGTCTGACTTGTTCGCCATCATTTCTCCGTCCAGCATTATGGTGTTCTTGGAGAAAAATGACCAGAATGGAGGGATGGAGTGCTTTGATTTTTCCAATAAACTAACTCACAACTTTTTGATTTTCGATGGGGAAAGTGATCCTCTGTATAGGCTTTCCAAAATCGCCCAGGAACAGCCAAGATACAGAGGCGGTGGGTTCTTGAGCAGTTGGAGAAGGGGCGGCGGCGGTGGGAATGGGTTTGTTGGTAGACGAAGGTGCCGCGGATGTGATTTTAGCAGTGGCGGTAGGTTCTTGAGTAGTGGGAGAAGGGGCGGAGGCGGTGGGAATGAGTTTGTTGGTGGGCGAGGGTTCAGGAGTGGCGGTGGTGATGGGCGAAAAAGGGGGTGTGGTGGCCGAAGAGAGAGATGGGGTGGAGGCGGTGGGAATGAGTTTGTTAGTGGGCGAGGGTTCTGGAATGTTGGTGGTGATGGGCGAAGAAATGGGTGTGGTGGCCGAAGAGGGAGAGGGGGCGGAGGCGGTGGGAATGAGTTTGTTGGTTGCATAGGCGTAGCCATGTAGGGGCTCAGTTGGGCTGTAGCCCGGGCCAATTTTTTTTTATATATCTTAGCACAGCCCAAAAGTCTATGTAATCTCAAGGAACGGGAACTACCGAGCAAGGAACATTTCCTGCAAGAGGTACTATCGAGGAGGCGAGCAAGGAGCAGATTGAAGAACAATCTAGGGCACACTGCACATCTAGGGCTAAGTTGAAGAACATAACTTAACTTCAGGTAATTTAGATTTTATATTGTATGAGCAGAAAATTGGTTAACATGTGATTAAATAGTAAGTTAATTGAGTTATGTGATAATCAAAAGAATTGCTTGAATGTTAATGTTTCGTTAATGTTTTGGACTGCTATTGTTTGATATATAGCTAGAAGAGTTTAGGCTGGGCTGAGGAGACATAAGTATGGTGATATGGGTTTATGATGTAAACCAATGGCTGTGAAATTGGTAACCTAAAATTGTCTACCAACTATTTGATAAAAGTTCTAAAATAATTATTTTGGCTAAAAACTGAATATCAGAACAAAGTAAAGCATGTGATTGATTTATTTAACATATGTGATAACAATTAAAGTGTTTTAGCATGTTAAACTTAAACAAAGTGCATTTTTTAGACTAAAGCTAATAGATGAGTTTCTAACATGTTAAGGCAACTGTGGATACTGTTTTGGGCAATGTAGTAGGACTGAAATAGAGGAGTTATATATGCTCAAAGTTAGGTGTAAACTAACTAGAGTTAGGTGTAAACTAATGCGTCTTCCACCCTACTGAACCTATTATTGGATCCTATAGTTGTGATAAACAAATTTATCTTGGGGAGATCTAATCTACACTAGCAATTACCCTTCCTGTAAATCATTATGCAGGTGGCATTAGAAGCTACTACTTGCTCAGTTAGTGTTTGTGAAGATGACATTAGATACTTCTGTTATTTTTAAGCTGAATTTAGACATTTCTAGAGGTGATATACATTTACGCATAATTGAAGCCTGAAAAATTGGTGCCACTTCTGTCTACAAATTTTAGCGAGAGTTTTGAATGTTGGTTCTTTTGTTTCTACCTGAATTTTGCTGAACTTTTAGTACTATCTTGTTGATTGTTATATGTTTTAAAGTAGTTGTTGCTGCTTTTATTTTTGTTTATGCTTTAAGAATTATAATGTGGTTTTATATTGTTGTTTTTGGTTCACCATTGATCATTAGCAACCCTCTTTGACTTGTATTTCTCACCAAAAGTAATGGAAAGTCAAGGAAACATGAAAGAAAAAACTTTGTTTTCTTTCTTTAAACCAAGAAAAAGTGCATCAACGACAACGACAACTGGTACTTGGTAGCCCAGTAGAAAATTAATTCCTGGCTCCGCCCTTGCTTGGAACAAAAAACATCAGCAATGAGGTTTCTCCCCTCCACCCGAGTCTGGAGGGGGTCCTTAAGTTGGATGGTGGCTTGTGTGCAGATTGCAAACCTATGTTCAGTATTCTAAAAATGTAACAATGCAAACTGAAATTCTTAGTATTATACATATAATTAATTAATTATTTTTATATAAAAAAAAAGAAATATCAATTCGATAAATTTTTTGAAAGAAGCAACTCTGCTGCTGCAATTGCATTTGAAATACTGCCTTGATCGCTTATGGATTATTTGCACGTCCGACTTGTTCGCCATCATTTCCCCGTCCACCATTATGGTGTTCTTGGAGAAAATGACCAGAATGGAGGGATGGAGTGCTTTGATTTTTCCAATAAACTGACTCACAGCTTTTTGATTTTCGATGGGGAAAGTGATCCTCTGTATAGCCTTTCCAAAATCGCCCAGGAACAGGCAAGATACAGAGGCGGTGGGTTCTTGAGTAGTTGGAGAAGGGGCGGCGGCGGTGAGAATGGGTTTGTTGGTAGGCGAAGGTGTCACGGATGTGATTTCAGCAGTGGCGATAGTTTCTTGAGTAGTGGGAGAAGGGGCGGAGGCTGTGGGAATGAGTTTGTTAGTGAGCGAGGGTTCAGGAGTGGCGGTGGTGATGGGCGAAGAAGGGGGTGTGGTGGCCGAAGAGGGAGAGGGGGCGGAGGCGGTGGGAATGAGTTTGTTAGTGGGCGAGGGTTCTGGAGTGGTGGTGGTGATGGGCGAAGAAGGGGGTGTGGTGGCCGAAGAGGGAGAGGGGGCGGAGGCGGAAGGAATGAGTTTGTTGGTTGCATAGGCGGAGCCATGTAGGGGCTCAGTTGGGCTGTAGCCCGTGCCAATTTTTTTTATATATATCTTAGCCCAGCCCAATAGTCTAAGTAATCTCAAGGAACGGGAACTATCGAGCAAGGAACATTTCCTGCAAGAGGTACTTTCGAGTAGGCGAGCAAGGAGCAGATTGAAGAACAATCTAGGGCACATTGCACATCTAGGGCTAAGTTGAAGAACATAACTCAACTTCAGGTAATTTAGATTTTATATTATATGAGCAGAAAATTGGTTAGCATGTGATTAGATAGTAAGTTAATTGAGTTATGTGATAATCAAAAGAATTGCTTGAATATTCATGTTTCCTTAATGTTTTGGACTGCTATTGTTTGATATATAGCTAGAGAAGTTTAGGCTGGGCTGAGGAGACATAAGGATGGTGATATGGGTTTATGATGTAAACCAATGGCTGTGAAATTGGTAACCTAAAACTGTGTCTACCAACTGTTTGATAAAAGTTCTAAAATAATTGTTTTGGCTAAAAACTGAATATCAGAACAAAGTAAAGCATGGGATTGATTTATTTAACATATGTGATAACAATTAAATTGTTTTAGCATGTTAAACTTAAACAAAGTGCATTTTTAGGCTAAAGCTAATAGATGAGTTTCTAACATGTTAAGGCAACTGTGGATATTGTTTTGGGCAGTGTAGTAGGACTGAAATAGAGGAGTTATATATGCTCAAAGTTAGGTGTAAACTAATGCGCCTTTCACCCTACTGAACCTATTATTGGATCTTGTTGTAGTGATAAACAGATTTATCTTGGGGAGATCTAATCTACACTAGGAATAAATAAGTTATAAATTCTAGGTTATACTTAACCTTAAATCTCTATTGCGGAAACGTAAATAAATAAGTCTTAAGTCATCACAATAGATCTTAACTTTAACATTTTTCACATTCACACAAGGCTTCATCACTTGTTAGCCCTTCCTTTGCCCTTGCTACTAGAAGATTCATTATGTTTAACTGCAATATTATTATGCAAGAGTGAGCACGGAGGCCCACAAGTATAAAAATAAGACAATAATAACATGCGAATGAAAGAAATCTGATTAACAGATAGCTAAAATTTGAATCAGGAATATTAATCGAGAATCAAATTATTCTTTTACACTTGAATCAAGAATATTAATCAAGAACCGAATTACTTCTTCCCTTTTGATTCAAGAATATTAGTCAAGAATCAAATTACTTCTGAGGGTCATTAAGACCTTGAACCCAGTCGTAGGTTGTCAAGTATATTAACCTTGTAATCCTCTATATTAGGGTTGTTCATCTCAGTTTGATATCAGAATCTGCACCAAATAAAGTTGGTTTGGATAACTCAATAAATAGTATTCAATTTGAATATTAACTTCTCAAAGTATACAATCGAATAAGTATTGTACACTTAAATGATACTTTAAAAGAATCATAGCATCTCATTTGAAATTATGGACTTGAATAATCAAGAATAAGAACTTACTCAATTTAAAATTTTGAGTTTAGAAAACTTGCCCAACAATAATAATAAGTTAGGGATAGAAAACTTGTATAATATAAATAACAAGTTTTTAGGGATAAGAAACTTGCTCAAATGTAAAAGTTTGAGTTTAGAAAACTTGTCTCGTGCGCAAGCTACAAATATAATTTACTTCTTTAGTTACCCTTACCTATCAATACATTCATAACATCAATTAATCACAATTCAATATGATTATTGATTTACAATGGTATTCTTTCAATTTCATTATTAGATTTTTCAAATAATGATTTATGTTGACTAATTAACTTTTTAATTAATCACATACTTAAGTTATTAAATTGTATTAATAACTTACTGCATACATAACATGTCTTCATGTTTATTAAATTCAAAATAATGTCTTAATATTTATAACACATTATTTAAACTTTCTAATTAATAATTTAAGTCACATAATTAATTTATAAATTAATCACATAACATAATTTATTAATTAAACTCATATAAACATCTTAACATATATACCACATGTTTTCATGTTTATTAAATTCAAAATAATGTCGTAATATTTCTAACACATTATTTAAAATTTCTAATTAATAATTTAAGTCACATAATTAATTTATTAATTAATAATATAACATAATTTATTAAACTTATATAAACATCTTATCATATATACAACAGGGTTTTATGTTTGTTAAAGCCAAAACATTCTTCTCAAGATCCAACATTTAACAAAACAAAATTTTCTCAACTTTCTGCTTGGCGCGCGGCCGCGCGCCATTTTGCCTTGCAGCCCTCTCGGCCGCGCAACTGCAAAATTCCAGAAATTCTGGTTCCGAAGAACACAGAAATTCGGCCATTCTCTCCCAATTTTCATCAGTACACTGATTAATAATGTTACCCATGAAGTATAAACTTCACAAGAACATTATATAACCCTTGTAACATGTTCTTAACAATTATAATTACATATTTTTACAATCTAACACTTTTAATTTCACTGTTCTTCATAAATTTTACAAAACTTAATGAAAAACATAATTTCTATCACTACGGATTCGTTACTACACCGAATCTGTTCATTTCAATTCTATTCTCTTTGTTTAAACATATATAACTATAATCAAACGTCAATTTTAATCAAAACATATGATTTAATCATTGATTTAACCCATATGAGTTATTCATCCATATTACATACTCTGTTATTTCATAAAACACCATTTAGGCCAATTTGCACAATTATTATCTTTTTAAATCATACATACCAATTGTAAACACTATATAATCATACACCTATACAAATAAAGTTGTATAGTAACCCAATTGGGAAACCCAATTCACAGAAAACCAAAATACATGAAAATGAAAACTTTCAGAAAACTAAATTTTTGAAAACTTGAAAAGAGAATTACCCTTTGTTAGTATGAAACAATCACAGACAATACTATAAGATTTCTCAAATCTCTTTTCTCTCAATCTTCTCTTCTTCTTCCTTTTCTCTCTAAACTTTCCTCTGAAAATTTCTGTGATTTCTAACTTAGTAAATTGTGTTGATACGTATATGTATAAGTATATATATATAACACGTAATAAACTATCCGTTGTATAATTAACGGATTAACCACCCTTAGGGCCTTGTTTGGCTTGCACATTAAATCCTCCTTTGTATTTATTTTAATAAAACTCTTATAATATAGTTAGTTGTCACATTACTTATTAATTAATTAATTTTATTTAATCAACTAAATAAAATAAGATAATTCACATTAAATCACATTGTCACATAATTAATATTTTTATTTATTAATTATGTTAATTCATTAATTCTCTAATTAATTATTAATTAATTAGAGTAACACTATGCTTATTTAATTAATTCAATTAATCAAATAACTCAATTAATTAAATACTTTGAACTATTAGATTACTACACATTAATTCAATTAATGTAACACATATAATTAAATTAATCTACCACAAATTCATGAATTAATTATTTAATTCAATTAATTAAATCATTATCAATATTTATTTATTTCAATAAATATTTAAATATCTTTACAAAAATCTCGTTCGTCACATCTTTCCCTCATTAAAAGGATTTTGTCTTCAGAATCATGGGTCAATTAATAATTTTGTCCTATCACATTCTTCAAATCATAAGAAATACTTATTTATTTCAATAAATATTCAATAATTGTACAAAATTCTCATTTGTCACCTCTTTCCCCCCTTAAAAGGATTCTGTCCCCAGAATTAGGTTCACCTATTTAAGAAAATAAGTGTGGATAATTCTTCATCATATTCTTTTCGAGTTCCCACGTAGCTTCTTCAGCGTTGTGGTTTCTCCAAATTACCTTAAAAGAAGGTATTACTTTGTTCCTGAGAACATGCTCTTTCCTGTCAACAATTTGAACAGGAACTTCTTTGTATGATAAATCTTTCGCAAATTATAGGGGTTCATATTCTATCACATATTTGTAATTGGGTTTATAACGTCGTAACACTGACACATGGAAGACGTTGTGGACATGCTCCAGTGCCGGAGGTAAAGCTACCTCATAGGCTACTTTTCCAATTTTTCGTAGTACTTCAAAGGATCCAATGAATCTTGGGCTCAATTTTCCCTTCTTACCAAATCTAATCTTTCCCTTCCAAGGAGAGACCTTCAAAAATACAAAGCTACCCGATTCAAACTCCACATTCTTGCGGTGTGGATCGGCGTATTTCTTCTGCCTATCTTGAGCTGATACCAACCTAGTCCGTATTACTTTAACTATCTCTGCCGTTTGTTGGATACAGGCTCTTAACTTATCCTCTAAGGTCTGAATTATCCTTTCACTTTGTCCGTCAGTCTGAGGGTGATAAGCAGTACTGATCTTCAACTGTGTTCCCATACATTCCTGTAGTCTTTTCCAAAAATTCGATGTGAAGCGCGGATCACGGTCCGAAACAATCGACACTGGCACCCCATGCCTTGAAACAATTTCTTTTACGTATAGCTTTTCCAATTGTTCTAAGTTAAATTTAATTCTGATCGGAAGGAAATATGCGGATTTCGTTAGCCGATCAACGATAACCCATACTGCGCCGCAGCCTTTCTGGATCGTCGGAAGGCCAACAACAAAATCCATTGTAATATGTTCCCATTTCCATTCTGGGATTTCTAAGGGTTGCAGCAAACCACTAGGTCGCTGATGTTCTGCCTTGACCCTTACGCAAGTCAGACACTTGGCAACACAATTGGCCACCTCCCTCATCATGTTTGGCCACCAAAAGTGTTGTCGTAAATCTTGATACATTTTGGTACTCCCGGGATGGATGGAATACCTCGAACTATGAGCCTCACTCAAAATATCCTCCTTTATATCTGGTACTGGCGGTACCCAAACTCTGTTTTCAAACCTCAACAATCCTTCACCGTCCAGTTTAAACCTAAGTTCAGTCCCTTCAGATATCTTTTTCTTTACTTCTTCACATTCCTTATCTAGGATTTGTGCTTCCTTAACCTTATCCAACAAAGTTGTACCAGATTGCATCTGGAACAGCTTTTCATCAGTCTCCATTGAACATCTTACTTCCAATTCCAGTTTTTCCATTGCTGAGATCAATTCTTCCTATGCTGTCAACATCATTAACTTTTCCCGACCCTTTTTGCTTATGGCGTCAGCTACAACATTTTCTTTGCCTGGGTGGTATAGGATTTCACAATCATAATCCTTAATTAATTCCATCCACCTTATTTGGCACATATTCAAGTCTTTCTGTGTGAAAATATATTTCAGGCTCTTGTGGTCTGTATATATTTCACACTTCTCCCCATAGAGATAGTGTCTCCAAATCTTTAAAGCGAATACTACCACAGCCAATTCCAAATCATGGGTTGGATACCCCTTCTCGTAATATTTTAATTGTCGTGATGCATAATCGATGACTCTGTCATTTTGCATAAGCACACAGCCTAGCCCTTTATGCCATGCATCACTATATACCACAAAGTTTCCTGTATCATCCGGAAGGGACAACACAGGTGCTGTACTCAACCGTTTCTTAAGTTCCTGAAAACTTACCTCACACTTCTCCGTCCAAACGAATTTCATAACCTTCCTAGTCAAATTCGTTAGCGGAGTGGCAATCTTGGAAAAATCCTGAATGAATCTTCTATAATAACAAGCTAATCTAAGAAAACTTCTTACTTTCGACGGTGTTTTCGGCTGATCCCAATTCATCACTGCTTCGACTTTAGAGGGATCCACCGAAATTTCGTCCTTATCAATCACATGTCCGAGAAATTGCACCCTTTCAATCCAAAATTCACACTTTGAGAACTTGGCGTACAACTTCTCTCTTCTCAACACTTCCAATGTTAACTTTAAATGTTCAACATGCTCTTCATTGGTCTTAAAATAGACCAATATATCATCGATAAAAACCACTATGAACTTGTCTAAAAAGGGCTTGAACACTCCATTCATTAGGCCCATGAATGCTGCAAGCGCATTCGTTAGACCAAATGGCATAACCAAAAACTCGTAGTGACCATATCGTGTCCTAAACGCTGTCTTAGGGACATCTTCAGGTCTCACCTTCAATTGATGATAACCACTTCTCAGATCTATTTTCGAGAAATATCTCGCTCCCTTTAATTGATCAAACAGATCATCAATCCTTGGTAACGGATACCTATTCTTAATAGTAACCTTATTCAATTCTCTATAATCGATGCAGAGTCGCATCGTTCCATCCTTCTTCTTAACAAATAATACCAGCGCTCCCCACGGTGATACGCTCGGTTAAATATATTTCTTGTCCAACAGCTCTTCTAGTTGTACCATCAATTCCTTCATTTCTATCGGAGCCATCTTGTACAGTGCTTTCGATATTGGATCCATCTCTGGCACCAAATCGACAACAAAATCTACTTCCCTGTCAAGCGGTAGTCCTGGCAGATCTTCCGGGAAGACATCCAGGAAGTCTCTTACGACTGGTATTTCTTCTAACTTTGGATTCTCTTTACGACTATCGACTATGTAGGCTAAATATCCCACACAGCCTTGTCTTAATAACTTCCTAGCCTGCATCATCGTCAGACAACTCGCTTGCCTAGGTGACTTGCTGCCATAAAACACCACCTTTGACGGAGTCATAAGGTTAATACATTTCTTCTGGCAATCAATTACGGCTCCATAATTGAATAGCCAATCCATTCCCTGGATAATGTCAAATTCCCCAAGTTTAATCGGGATAAGATCTACGTTCATAACATTACCCTTAATATCCCTCCAGTTCTTGTGTACATACTTAACAGGAATCACTTCCTTGTTCGCAATCTCTATGTTCATAGGAATTTCTAATTCGTCTTTATGTAACTCTAAATTCTTTGCAAAGTCGTCAGATATAAATAAACAAGTAGTAACCGAATCAAATAAAACGTAAGCATTGACTTTATTGATCGGAATGATACCTGACACCACATCGCGAGACTGCACCACGTCCTGCACGGTCATGTTGAATGTTCTTGCGGTTGGTCGGTTTATCGAAGTCGATCCAGTAATGGTAAGAGAATTTCCACTATTATTTCCTTTGTTTCCACCTGACCCTGTCCCTCCAGATGCCTTCTTTGGACAGTCCCTAGCCAAGTGATCCTTTGACCCACATGTATAGTAGGCGGCCTTCTTAGGGTTAGGGCAGTTAGGTGATATGTGGTCCTCCTGACCACAATTGTAGCAAACTCTCTTCCCTTTCATACAGACTCCCAAGTGAGTCTTTCCACAGGTTGGGCATGGTTCAAACCTTTTCTTCTGACTATCTTGGTGGCTTACAGACAACGAGTTGTTACTCCATTTTCGTTTATGATTATGGTTTCCTCCCGTATTACTGCCAATAACCTTATTATTCCCTTCAGTTTCATTCTTCCTCTTCTTTTGATCCCAATTGTACTTGGACACTGCCTCGCTTCCACCTTCAGCGAGGATGGCTTTCTCCAAAACTCTAGCAAAAGTGTTCAACTGAAACATTGACACCTTGCTATACAACCAGGGTTTCAGTCCCTGTTCAAAACGCCTAGCCTTCCTTTCATCGGTATGCACCTGATATTGGGCAAACCTATCCAATTCATTAAATTTTGTTGCGTAGTCGGGCACGGACATATTCCCCTGCTTCAACTCCAAAAACTGTATCTCCATTTGATTCTGCGAGCTGGTGGGGAAATACATCTCGAAAAATATTTCCTTAAACCTGTCCCAGGTTATTATACCTTCTCCTCCCCTGGCCTTATTTGCTTGCCACAAGTAGCTGGCTTCTGACTTTAACATGAATGTTGCGTAGGCGGTCTTTTGGTCCTCCCTAACTTGGGGAACCTCAAAAACTTGCTCGATCTCTATCACCCAAGTCTGAGCGTCTATCGGGTTCGTGGAACCATTAAAATCTGACGGTCCTACTGCCTTAAAGTCTTTAAACGAAGTGTTTGGTGGAGCTTGAGGCTGATTATTCATCGCTTCAGCTAATAAATTCACCAATTGCTGAACGGGGTTTCGTATTGGCATCATTGTTGTTATTGTTATTGGTTGACCCTTCTTGGGGTTGTCGACGATTTTGTTTCCTTCTTAGCGGCATATTTCTATTAAAAATATACGTTTGTTAGAATTTTGTTCATCTCTTAAATATTTAAGACTTTTACTCAAATATTTAACATAATCGCTTTAACTCTTTTCTTTTTAACTAACCTTTGATATTTTATTTAAATCAAAAGTTTTAAACATAATATTATAGCATCTCTGCCATTTACTTCAACTATCCCAAGATAAAGAATCTTCAGGATTTAATTTCTCAAAATATTCCTTTGTTCTTTCTCACATCAGAATTTACATTAACTACTCCAAAGAGTGTCACATAATGTTAAATATTTTAACATAATCACTTAATAAACTTTGATATTTTATTAAAATCATAAGTTTTTAACATAGCGCTATAGCATTTCTGCCATTTACATCAACTATCCTGAAATAAAGTTTCTACAGGATTTACATCATCATAATATTCCTTTGTTTATAAACACATCATAATTTATATTATTTACTTATTATTTAAGTATTCACATAATCATACTGTCCTATCACGGCCTGCTAAGACGTCAGACAGCTTCACTACGCTCCTCCTCCATAATGTGGGAAATAGTCATGCGATCTAACATATACCCAGGCAGTCCCTCGAACTGAATAGGATATCTCATATCTCGGTCATGGGCCTCATCCATTGCCCTCAGAAACGTGTAGCACGTCTCTGCAACCTTAACTTTCTTCGCACGTGCATCATCCTCTGCCAGATCTGCATGTCATGCATTTCTAACCCAAGCTTCTCTACTATGGCGAGTCGTTCAGATTTCTCTTTCAACTCATTCTTTAACTTTTCTATCTCTTCTGTCTTCTGCTCAGTTTGACCCCCCTCGTGAGCCAAGTCCCACCCCACATTGCCAAGACAGGTGTGGAGTGCCTCAATCTCGTCATCCTTCTGCTCAATTGTATCTCGTAACTCTACGTTGCGATCATACAATAAAGCATACATATCAGCACTGACAGAGTTCGGTGGGAACTCCTCAAAGTCTTCCTCCTCCTCTCCTTCCTCTTCTTCCTCATCGGCTGCCTCAGCCGGGACCTCAACCTCCTCAGGGTCCTCCTATGAGTCAGTCTTTGGCTCATGCTCCTGACCAAAATATGGAATCACAGGAGATGACTCTGGCTGTACTAACTGCTCCCAGACAGTATGTATGTCTCGGGGCTCCTCATCTCTAGTCTCTAGGGGTACAACATCCCTGGGTGGACTAGCTCCTCCTGTATCTGACATCCTGACAAAAATAAATTTTAAGTCTTAGTTATTAATTGATGTTAATCGATACTCTAACAAGTATGAGCACATAAACACATAGCACATAGGTAATTTTTATTATCTTTCTTAAAACTCAGTCAGAATTATCATTACTATCTTCTCGAAGGCTACTATCCTAAGGTCTTTCCCCCCCCCCCCCACCTAAGGTTCATAACCTACGGCTCTGATACCAACTTGTGACACTCCCAAATCTGGTATCTTACTTTCCACAGGATTTGGTGTTCACTGTTCAAATATCATCAGACTATCTACCCATAAAAATTAGAATTTTATTGAATAGATAAATAAATCATCATTTTACATCATCTGAAATAATAATACATCATAAATCCCAGGTTATACTTAACCTTAAATCTCTATTGCGGAAACGTAAATAAATAAGTCTTAAGTCATCACACATAGATCTTAACTTTAATATTTTTCACATTCACACAAGGCTTCATCACTTGTTAGCCTTTCCTTTGCCCTTGTTACTAAAAGGTTCATCATGTTTAACTGCAATGTTATTATGCAAGAGGGAGCATGGAGGCCCGCAATTATAAAAAAGAGACAATAATAACATGTGAATGAAAGAAATCTGATTAACAGATAGCTCAACTTTGAATCAGGAATATTAATCGAGAATCAAATTATTCTTTAACTCTTGAATAAAGAATATTACTCAAGAACCAAATTACTTCTTCCCTTTTGATTCAAGAATATTAGTCAAGAATCAAATTACTTCTGAGGGTCATTAAGACCTTGAATCAAGTCTTAGGTTGTCAAGTATATTAACCTTGTAACCTTTAATAGACTTTACTTCTCGTACTTAGGGTGATCGGTCCTTCGTACTGGTACTGTGCACATTACCTTAATGCTTATGGTGGTGGGTCAGTGATATTTATGTAGCTGAGATTGTTTTACAATATATATCTTATCTCTAATAGATTTTATTAATTAAAGGAAATTGATCCCTTCTTTCTAAAAAGAGAGCAAATTAATTTTGTAAATATTAAGAATGTTTCTACTTTGTCTCATGCTCACCTCTAACATTATAAGTTATTACTTCTATAATAATGGCATGATAATAAAATTATAAAAAAAACATGACAATAAAGTTGGAATTAGGATCCCCACTATTACACAGATCCTTCCATTTCTCTCAAGACACATTTAGCATTACAAATACTACTTTTAACTATGGTACCAGCAACATAATTATTTGTGACCAATTTTACCATGTCGCTAATATTTGCGATGAATTTTTATTATTTCAATAAATATAATATTTATGTGGCCTAATGTGCATTGGGAGAAATAGGAGAATATGTATAATAAATGAGATACTAATCCAAATTATATATTACTAGTTAATAGCCTGTGCAATGTACGGGCTAGTTTGAATAATAGATTAACTAACCTAAACATGAATATATCTAACAAAAAATACATTCATTATAAATACATTCCCAATAACTCAAATATAAATACTTAAGTTAAATCTAAATTTATATAATAAGGTATCCATTTTGTTACTTTTGTATGTCTTTGCTTTGTTTGGAATGTACTAATACACCCACCAAAAAAGTGGTGTAAAGAAAGTTGAAAGTCGAATCTCTCCACAGAAATGAAAAGTATAGAGCTAAAAGAAAAGAAATTCAATTCTCTGGTCATTCCTTGTAAAAGGATTCCTGTATTGTTGGAAATCCACTACAGTCTGCATACTACATACTACCTTCATTTCCTTGTTTCTTTGGTTGGACATGTACCATCTTTCAAATTGAATGGAATAGAAGTGGAATGAGCAGAAGCCAAAAAATCTGTCATCTGAGCAATGAATGAGAAAGCTTGAGTATATTATTGAGAGGTTTATTTTGGGGTTTACACATGTTCTTCACTCTTTTCTGTCATCTGCATTTAACAAATGTTCCTGTGAGTTAAAAATAAAAATATTCCTACGTGCATGTATCAGTGATGATGCTCTCAGTTGAATCTTTGTACTGTGTCAGAATGCCTGAATGGTTCGAGTCATGACTATAAACGGACAACATACACATTTTCATCGCATAAACATTTACTAAAAGGACTCCTAGAAGAGGTTCAAAATTATCATGCAATAAAATAATTGAAATGGTATTAATTATTACTCCTCAAATTTGACTTAACATACCTGAGACATGCAAAATAGTTCTTAAGAATGTATAGTTTTTTTCAAAAGTCTCAAAGTTCAATGTGATTCAAGTAATCTGAATTCATAACACTTAAATCTAAACTGCGCATAACACCATCCTACTATATTTTGTGAAAGAATGAGTTTTAGTACAACAAAACCTGTAACAATCATAAATATGTATTTTAATAAGATGCTCGATGTATCTAAACAATCTAATTTTAGAATTTCGCAACTTATCAGAAAAGTGTTTTTCTCACCAATAAATAACCAATAAATAAACTTTAGATGAAATAAACATTATAGTCGGCTAATACTTTATACTTTCGAGTATATATGTATATACTATATTACAAAAATATAATGAGTAATAATATATGGTATATATACACTATTCACTCATAATAGACTTTTAATCACAATAAGTATGTAATTTGTTATTTATTTTTAAAAATAATATAATATAGATTATTATTTAGTTTAAAATATTATAAGCTTTATATATTAGATGAAGATAAATATTTGAGCGTGGGAAGAACATGTTGGGTTTGTACGTTACGCAAGCATGCAATCACATCACATAAATAAAGGCGGAAGCGTGAAGAATTAGGTTTTAAAATTTTTTATACAAACACATAACCATGATCATTCTTGTGCAATAATTATCAATCAATACAAAGAGAGAAATCAGAATTATACCTTTGAAGATTCGAGCTTCCTTAGGTACTAGTTCTACTCCTTGCTTCCTTTGATTCCTCTGTAGTGGCTCCTCCCTTTGATCAATGTCAGCCACCTAATTGTTTGGCCTCTAACGGTGATCCACCAAGGAAGTTGAAGAACTCAGGAAGATAGGTTTTTGGCTTAACCCTTGTTTTTATCTCTATAGAATATGTGTACTCCCAACTATTGGAAAAACTCACGTATAAAATCTGATATAAGACCTTCTTATATAGATATTAGGTTAACCCTCCTAATCCAATTAGGATTGAGTTTTATTAATTAATTAATTAAACACTTTTAATTAATTTCTCCTAATCTCATTAGGATTGTGTGAGAGTACTAATATTAAATTAATCCCTATACTCCTTTAGGATTAAAATAATAATAATAATATTAATATTAATAAGACTTCTCTTATTAATTTATATTTAATATTTCTAAAATATTAAATAATAAAAATTAAGCTATTTAATTTATTTTATCACCATAGATTAAATTAATCACACTTAATGTATTATTACCATTATGCCATTTTCTTCCTAAATTGTTCTTCTTCCTTTTATGGTGTGACTCATTAGGTTCTCTATATTAAACCGGTTGTGAATAAATTATTTAGAACAATTCTAATCTTATTTAAATAAATAAATTAATCTAATAATTTATTTAAATAAATAATATTTATTCTACAATAGGGATAAGCCTCCATAGCGATCAACGACTTTTCAGATAATATAGATTTCAACATAAATCATTAAAGAACGTGTGAGTTGATAGTTACCGTACAATTCAATCCTTCCACCACACAATGTCCCGATTAAATATAAGACATGGATTTACTGTCAAATCTTATTTTATTTAATCATATGTATTTCGATTAGAAAATGCACAACTCCAAATAATGACAATTAGAAACCCCTTTCTAATTCATTCCACCTTGGCCAAGGATTCCCGGGTTGTCATTTAACGAATCACATAAGACATATCTCCTCTTTTACTAGAGGTGGTAGATTCTTCGTTGATCATACATTATCTCCATATATAATTTATTACACTCAAGCATACCCTATATATGCCTTAAAAGGCCTTAAGTATTAAGTCAAAGTATAATTAATTATATACAAGATACTATGATGATCTCAAGTCTAAGGATTACTTGTACTACTATCACATTTGGAATTCCTATTTGACAGGCGAGTAAAACTCCATTAGGTATTCCATAGCGAGTCACGTTCAGTGAACTTATTCTCCAATAAGCACCTACATACTTGCTTTATTGTCTCTAAAAAATGACTATTAGATCAGTCATCCTCATCCAATGAGCAAGTAACATATGTACCAATCTATCCGGATTTACTAATCCCCTTTTTAGTAATCCCTCGATTAGGAACTATTTTAGTTTTTAAGCTTTCTATAAATTTAGATCTCATCAGCATGATCTCATCATAATTCTAAAACAATACTTAAAACTATGGGTTATTTACATATTATAAAAACAGCTCTATGTAGATAATTAAATGCCTTAAATGAATATTTTATTAATAAATAAATAAGATTGTTTACACAATATGTGCTTTATCATCATACATGATTGGCTTGTATGCACATTACTATCAGAACAAACCTGGTTTAGAGAGCTTGAGAGCGGGATTTCAAGCCAGTAAAGTCATTTCCTCGGCAGTTTGACGACTGGTGAACTGTGCAGGAACCTAAAAATTGGCACAGAGAATATGGACATTCTGGAATATGGAACCGAGGCTTTAAGTATTGGGTTTGAAGCTCCTGGAACTGTGTTTGAAGCTCCTAGAACTGACAGTAACCAACCCAGGGCATGCTTCAATTTTAACATCACCACGCATTACAAATCAAATTAAAAGGCAAAGATTGATTATGGGTACTTACTAAATAATATGAAATCAAACTTGGTAACCTACAATTAACAAATAAAATTTTTAATTAGATAACGTTGTATTAATCAGACACACTATGCCAAAAAAATCTTTTGAAGCCAGTACCTTGTAGATCAATCATTGGTCACTCTCCCTCATCTTACTCTATTTCATTAAAATCTTTGAAGTTTATGAGGTGTCATTGAGCTTCTTCAATTCAATCAAAAATTCATTAGGCAACATACAATTCAAACTATTCATGAAAGTAATTATTAATTAAAAAACAATAACTACCTTTGTATATGTTTTCAATAGGTAATTATATATATATATATATATATATATATATATATATAATCATATATTAATTATTGGATCAAAACTGAATGAAATTATACTCTTATTTAATCTATATATGTCATACCTGGCTCATTTTTGGACATCTTCTGGCAGAGTGACGGATGCTGGCAGAAGCAGCGGCCGCCATGCGTGCCATTTCCTGATGGACAAAGTTACCTTCTAAGTGCGGATCTACCAACTCATCATAATTGTCATCTTCCAAAGCTTTTGTCAGAAGTGGCCTAGTCTGTTTCATCACATTCATGAAGAATTTTTTAATTCAATTACAAATGAAGTTCTTTTTCAAGAAAATAAGTCTTTATTTGTTTATTATTTGTTTTTTAGAATGTGAAGATTTACTTTAGACACACTTGGACTTAAAATTTTGATCATTTAGTTGACTATCAATGTTAAACTTCAAAGAGTAATTTAACTATTACGAAAAAAATTATTGAGTAAAATTATGTATGGTAAAAAAGATAGACAAACTTCAAAGACGGTTCCCCATATACATATATCATATTTAATTAGAAAAATAAAATTTGCAAACTGTGATTAAGTACATACCCAATCAAGTAAACTGTCTTCCATGATTTTGCTAGTTGGATCAACTGGTCTCTTTCCAGTTAAGAGTTCCAAGTGCATGACACCAAATGAGAAAACATCATATTTGTCTGTTAATTTTCCGCTTGATGCATATTCTAGAGCCAAGTACTTACATAGTTGATCATTTTGGTAACACAACTATAGTCGCAAGTAGTAGAGATTAAAACATGATGCAACATATTGCAAATGTAAAGTATACATATAATTATTGTGATCAAACATATGGAATGTAAAAAATAAAATGTGTAAATAAAGCTAAAAACTATCGAACGTGCACCTATTTTATGTTTTAACCAACCAAGTACAAAAATTTTACGTTAAACTCTAAAGTTAATTATTGTATTTCAGTTCATTTGAATCAACATAGTAAAGGTCTATAGATTAGATAATAAATTTCTAAAAATTAATAAATAAAAGAAATCTAATATGAGCTGTTGGACTAAGGATCCAAGTCTCCAATATTTACCTTTTTCACCAAACTATTTGAATATCTTATTCTCATCATAAAAGCAGTCAGGGTCATAGCAAGGCTAATCTAAAAAATTGAAACACTACCAAATGAATTAAACAAATTGAAATAATTGGTGAATTCGTTGTAGGTGTTGTTACCAATGGCCAAAAAATAGATGAATGAGTAAGATTGTAAGAAGTAGGTATGTATGTGACATTTTATCAAACACCTCATGCACAATATCAAAATCTAAGAGAAAGAAATTTGTAATATGGAAAAAATCCAAACTTACAAGTGATGGTATTTTTTTTCTTTTTTGCGGTTTAGTGAAATCTCCCACCAGACTCCAAAGTTCTTGATGCACGTGAGCTTGGTAAAAAGCTAAATATTTGATCACCAAGAAAAAATCTAATCGGCGGGGATTGAGGGTTTTCTTAAAAATCATCAAGAGAAAAAGTATAAAAAAAAAGAAGAGGATGAATCAATTAGTAGTATAATGAAAGCTTAACCTGGTCTTCGAAAACAAAATTCATCGGCCTAATTGGAGGCTAAAATCCTTCATAAGACATCGGATGGTGGTGATCTGCGATTCAGTGAGGATTGAGACGATTTCATGTTGGTAGTTAAAATCAGGAATAAAGGAAGAGAAAGAGGAAGACGTGAGTTAAACAAAAACGGAGAAGGAAGAGGAAGAGCGGAACGATTGGTGAGGATAATTATGAGGAAGAGGAAGAGTGACCAACTCGGTAAATAACTCAACAATTGAACGAAATTAACTTAAATTGATTAATAGTAGACTCCAAATTAGGATCGCTTTTTTTGCCTTTATATATAAGTACTAGCTGGGTCCCGTGCCTCCGGTACTGTATGGACAGTGAGATTTATCTCAAACTTAGAACGGTCCAGATGATTTATTAAGTGAGCGGAAAATTTAAAATTATTATTAGATAGATTACATAGATAGATGTATTTTATTAGATAGATGTATGGACGGTGAGATTTATCTCAAACTTTGGACGGCCCAGATGATTTATTGAGTGAGCGGAAAATTCAAAATAATTTGTATTTTATTAGATAGATTGATGACAAATTTAAGATTTTTTGTCATTTTAAATTAATATTTCTTCCTCTTACGTACTTTTTAATTAATGTTTCTCAGAAAGCACATTAATCAAATATTTAGTTTAATATCTCTAATTGATTAAAATTGGGTATACATATTTTTAGTATCATCATTTTAAAATTCATTAAAAGATGAAAAATAAATAAATAAGTATTTAGTGTTCAAGAATAATTTGAGAAATTAATTATTTTTTCAAAAAATAAATAAAAACAAATACAGAGGGTAAGAAAAAATATTTTTTAATAGATTAAAATTTTGATGAAAGAGATTTTTTTGTTTGAGGGGAGTAATAGAGAAAGACAGAAGTGGTTAGCATGAAGTTTATTTTGGGATAAGTTGATCAATTGGCCAATAGAATACTGACACGCAGACAGGGGCGGAGGGGGAGGGTCCAGGGGTTCCGGGGACCCTCCGGCCGTCGGAAAAATTAGTATGTAGTAAGTATGTGGGAGGGTCCAGCCTGAAATCTGGCAATGGCTCGGGGGAGCTCTGCGTGTGCGGGAAAAAAGAAGGAAGGGGAAGAAGACGAAGAAAAAGAAATTAAAAAAATATATAAATTTATAATTAAGTAGCCTACAGATAATATAAATACTGACATATTAATAAATTTTTATCCGTTTGCAATTTTAAAATGGTCAAAGAAATGAATCTCTAATTTAAAAATGAAGAAGTTCTAATTTACCTAGATTTTTTGCTTTTTTGACACTTTTGGAGGTAGGTCGTCTAACAAACATTATTATATAATCTATCTATTTTGCAAGAGAAAAAAAGAGAGTCTCATTTATAAATTTTGCAAACACTAACTACTTTTCATTTTATATCTGACGCACCCAAAATAGGTCCAGTCAACCCATCTCATTCTGAGTCGCTAAATACATGGTACAGAATCTAAATACAATATTTTATAACGCAAGGTCGTGAAAAATACGATCAGACACTATGAGTGTAATACAAACATCTAGAAAATATAAATATTCAACTAAGTTCTCATTACAATTATCATCACATTAATTTATAAAAATAGTGAGGACTACTATTGCCCTTAACTCTGCCCATCACTCTGCTCTCTGGCTAGTCCCTGCAACATTCTCATTTCCTAAAGAGGACAATAGATGAAAAGGGTGAGCTCAACTAGCCCAGTAAAAAATATTATGACTAAGATAATAAAAAATAATTTTTCGTTAGTCTTCAACAAATCAGATAAAATATTATGGACAACAAGTTTTAGATCAACAACTGCAACGGAAATAACAATATATCAGAAGAGTAAAGTAGAAAATGATTTCTACTATCTTCTATGATTTAAAAGTCGATCATTAATATTTTATCCCTGTAACATCAATATATTTCTCAAATCAAATATTCATCTTTGCACTACGGCCAAAGATATTCATTTGTATCACCAGTTGGTCATGTTCATCTCAACACTTGTTCATCTTTGCACTAAGGGCCAAAGATATTCATCAGGTAACCATTCATCTTTCCACTACAGGTCAAAGATATTCATCAAATAATCATTCATCTTTGCATTACAAGCCAAAGATATTCTTTTATATCAACATTTAAAAATGAAGATGATGTAAAATATTTTAAAGAACGAATCCAGCGAGATAAAGGACAAAAATTTGAGATTCGTAATTTATTTTATCCAAATTCAAAAATATTCTATAATAATACTGTGGGGGAGCAAAATTCAAGAATAAAGCTCAAAACCTTGATCCAATCAAAGATAGGACCCATAATAGCCAACTTGGACAAATAAAAAAAATGTTAATTTTTTCTGTGAATAGTGTCATATTCGTGAATAGTGCCGTATACATGAATAGTAATCCCGACATAAAAAGGTAAAAATTTCACAATAAAATTCATACCGATATTTTAGTGAAATGATATTGAAGAAAATAACATCATTTATGAAGAAAATAACATCCATTACAAGAAAAAAAATATCTCTTGCCTCAAAAGAACAGTACTTCAGATTGAAATATCGGATATAAGGTTGAAGGAAACTTGCACTTAATAACAACACTCAAAATATCTAAATATTCACAAAAATACGCTCGATATTATAGAGAGAGAAAACTTCTGATTCCGGTGTGATTTTTAATTCTAACCTAAGCACCCTATTTATAGGAAAATGCTTAGAACACCAATACAGAAAAAATATTCGGACGCCTTCTACCTTTGACTTTTTTTCAAAAATTTCAGTATTATTCCAGTGGGGCCCACTCTTGTTACAAAATTCTCCACCGTTGTCTTTTACATGTTTTTATTTTGTGGGTCCAAGTGCAAATTAGGATTCACTTGACCTAATCGAATTAAATGCACAAATTAAGCTTCACATTATGATTATATGAAAAGACGAAAGAGCCAGAAATAAAGAAGTAAGACCTGAGAGAATCTTCTACGTGTCCCGAGGCAGAAGACACGTGGAGGCAACTCATTTTGGGAACTGATTGAGGGATTGGATTGATGGCTAGAAGGGCAGGACGATCTGGGATTTACTCTGATGACTAAGGGTAAATATGGAATTTCCCTGAAGTTATGTGCCTAGCACATGACCACTCTCCAGAAAACCCTATAAATACCCTTTCCACTCCATTGGGAAGGGGACTTCCCTTCAGACTCAAGAGTTGGACTCTTGGAAGATCAAAGGGACCCTTTTGGTGACTTAAAGGCTTGGAGATTCCACCTAAAAGCACCAAAGGGGTTTGGACATTCTCTCAACTCGAAGGACTCAAGAAGGCTCTTGGAATCCCTGTTACCCTAACACTATTCCCGGATTCTAGGAGTTCTGCCACGCATCGTTGGAGTAATCGCCCACCTGTCGTTCTCCCCTCTTCAATCAATCAATCAATTCCGTACTTTTCGTGGATTTCTCTCCTCCTCAACCAACATAAAACCCTAACCCTAGCAAGGTATGATTTCCTTACCCACATTTCTTTGGCGACTCTGTTGGGGAGGTGTAGAATTCATGAATGGTATGCCCATAACTCGAAGTGGGAGAACAACAGGACGATCTTCACCAACAAATAGCATTACCTCACTGGGTCCAGTTCCAAGGCAATCAAGTCAAGCTTTCCAAGGCGTGAATCTAAATCTCGATCAACCTATCCCTGAAGACGCATCGGAAGAAAGTTCAACATCACCATACATGGATGATCAACAACCAGCGAATGTCAGCCAGACAGGCGCGGAAAGGCAAAGCGAGGAAGAAATCTGAGAGTAGACAAATGATGTGCAACTGGAGATGCTCAAAGCGTTAAAGGAAACACGAGAAAAATAAGGGATGATGATGGCTATGATGATGGAGATGCAGAGGAAGCAAGAGGAAATGGGAAATTTCCGTCAGCAGTTGATGCAGATCCCAGCCTTTAAGGTCATGTTCCCAGATAATTCACAGGGAGAACAAGCAGGAGTAGAGGACAACAACAATGGCAGCAACAACAAAGAAAACCAAATTGTACCTCCATCGACGGAAAGTCAGTCGGTTCCAATCATTAACTTGGAGCCCCAGAATAGTGGTGACGTACCACAACCTAGGTTAGAAACAAGCCAACCTCAGACAAATATCATCCCAACTACTCTCCCAACATTTTCACAGGTGCAAATACCAACCATTCCAAGCCATGTCCAGCGAGTGAGCCAACAACTGCCACCAGTGCTAGCTTTACACGATGCAAGTTTGCATCAACCAATCTCTCTACCATACAAACCGCTGATACAACAGTATATCACAACACCCCAGTACGTGACGAAGGATGATATGATCGACGTGATCAATCAACTTCGTAGACAGACATCTCGACCCTCGGAGTTGGACTTTACACCTCCTTACCCTGCACACATTCGGAGGCAACCCTACCCGACAGGGTATATTGAGCATCCCCCGCAGTTTCTAAAATACAACGGGGAGAAAGGAAACGCCAGAGAACATATTGCCAGGTTCGTAGAGTCGATGTCTCCGTGGCTGGATATAATGAAGTGAACAACCACAACTTGTTGATGCGGGAATTCAACAAAACTTTGACGGATAGTTGCTTCAGTTGGTACTACAATTTGGAGAAGGGGTCAGTCCATGATTGGGATGACCTAAAATTATAATTTTTTAAGAAATTTTTCTATGTGCAAAAATAGGTAACCATTGTAGAACTCATGCGGTTCAAACAGAAGCCGAATGAGGAGTTATCAGATTATGTTGATAGGTTCAGGGCCCAGGCACAGAAGTGCGCAGAGCCGATTTAGGAAAAGAACCTGGTAAGCATTTGCAACAATGGTGCCTTAGACTCCTTCAAGCCCCACCTCATTACCAAGGCGTGCGATTCATTTGCGACTCTTTCATTTTTTGCACAAGACTTGGGGGGAATCATGACATTTCCCACCAGTCATGCGATAGATACATGGAAGAGCAAGAGGACATCAACTGTGGCTTTGGTGGATTCTCAGTCAAAACCACAAGGGGGGCAAGATGGAGAGGAATGAGAAATTTGAACGAAGTAGAGAAAAGCATGGGGACAAGTATACCAGAATGCCAGTTCCAAAGGCTATCACATGCAGCGAGAAAGCATTTAGGAGCCTGTACGAACAATGGGTCGAACACGGAGTGGTGAAACCTCCAAGGCCCCGGTCGGTTGTAACGGAAGAAATGAAAATAAGACCAGACTTCTGCGTATACCACCAATACGCGGGGCACTCCACTATGGACTGTTACAGTTTGCGAAGGATATACCATGAGAAGCTGACAGTCGTGGAGATTGAACTATGAGAAGAAATGTGCAACACTATCACCCATGGTGCAGTCCCTGAAGTCAAGAACCCAAATACTGGCTCTACCATCGAAAGAACTCTGAACTACAAATGAATTAAAAATCCACCCAAGATGGTGGTCCACCAAAAATGGTGGTTTAAGTCCTCAAGAATATCCCTTGCCAAGTAATTGGATGACCAAGGGAGGAGGCACAAGAATTGATGAATTAAAAAAAATCCACCCAAGATGGTGGTCCACTCTAAATGGTGGTCAAGTCCTCGTAGACTGCACTTGCCAAGAAATTGGATGACCCAAGTGACGAGGCACCCGATTTCAAGTCCTCATAGACTACACTTGCCAAAAAATTGGACGATCCAAGTGACGAGGCACCCGAGTGTTACACTTATCATCAAAAGTGAACGAGGCACCTGACTATAAGCCCTCGTAAGTTATACTTTCACCTTCAAAAGTAATCGAGGCACATGACTAACAGCCCTCAGAAGTTACACTTTCAACTTCAAAAGTGCTTGAGGCACCTGAGTGTAAGCCCTCAACCCCGAAAGTTACACTTTATCTTTAAAAGTGGCGAACATTATGCTTTATTTGACAAAAGCAAGCTAGAAAGTTGCACTTTATCTCTAAAAGTGGTGAACATTATGCTTTCTTCGACAAAAGTAAGATTTATTATATGAAACGTTATGCTTTTCGTTAAAAGCAACTTGATTATCAATAAATTTGTCAAACTTTCACTTATTCTTGATTATTTCTTCTGATTTATTAAAAAAAAGAGTATGGATTCAAGTGTTAGTTTGCATGAAATATATGTACATGAATTTTCTGATACAGAAAATGGAAAAAACTACGAAAGCCATGATCTAGAAGCCATGACCTGTCAAACTGAAGAGAGGGGAATAACTAAAGCCTCCAAGTCGACAATGGTGGTGCCCTGAGCCTTCGTATTAGAGGATATCGAGCCTTTAAAGTCTTGAGCAGCTGACTAAATTTCTCAAAAGCTTGGGCTTCAATTTATCTATGGCATCTTGAAGCTCTTAAAGCTCTATATAAAGTAAGTCATTCTCATGGAGACATGAAGTGACTTCCGAACGAAGTGCAACAACATGATGATTGGAAATAAAGAGATCCATCCTAGTATGAAAGGGTGACATGTCCAAGGAGAGTTAGGAGATACCAAGATATCTTTGAAGAGCTCCTCTAGGGCTCGCCCTCCTAGGGTTTGCTCCCCTAGAGGTTTTCTCTCCCAGGACTTTCGTTTTCGAAGCTTGCAAAACATCAAGCCCCACGAAGTGTTCAGAAACTGGAATCAAGGCTTCAGCACTTAAAATATTTTGCGCGATCATCTCACCAAAGGCGTGACTCACGCGCAGGGGCAAAATTCTTACTCGTAGATGGTATAGACATCCTCCAGCATAGAGGTGCATTCCTCCCCCCAGACAGTGACGAATGTGCAAGTAGAGGAGCACCATCGCGAGATCAATACAGTAAGGGCGTTATGGTTCTGTTGGATATATACGTAGGTCTCTGTATAGTTAAACACAACAAAAGATGCTCGCACTCTTGAGTATATCTACGTAATCAGTGTTTCCACGGATCTTGTCGGTTCAATCCTGCCATTCTTGAAGGCGATCAGATGAATCAAACAAGAATCGAAGGGGAATGAAAGGGTATTTTTGCTTCTCTATACATATGCGGGGAATGCGATAGGAATGAGAGAAGTCATCTCAACCTCCACATGCCATTGCATATAGAAGCAAGCCTTTCTTCTCTGGCAGAGAAAGAGTTGTACGTTCATAAGTCTGGACTCGCTCCCAAAAGACGTTGGAAAGACCAAAAGAGGGGAGCCCTTCCTCAATCTTTGAGAAACGGGGCCTCCTTGGTTGTTCCCAAGTCCGCAGAATGTTCAACGGGGAAGACCTATAAGAAAAAAGAATTCAGCATAAGGAATCTAAATAGCACAATCATTAGGATCCATTCAAATAAAAAATAGGGTCAAGGAAGAACGGGAAAATGTGAAAGAGGAGGCCATTAGGTAGGTTCCCCTAAGGTTGGCCCGTAGGGTTTAGCCACCTAAGGAGCTCTCCCCTCTTACATTTAACTTCTCGTTACTCGTTGAATCAACTGATTGGAATAAATGCTACTTCACCGGAATATCCGAGCCAAGATCCTTGTTAGATAAAATGGCCCGGAATAAATTCTTCCTCCTTGTGGTGTTCTCCTTTCTTTCAGAATATCCGAGCTAAGAACCTTGTTAAGGTGAAATGGCTCAGAATAGATGCTTCCTCCTTGCGGTGTTATTTTTTTCTTTAAGAATATCCGAGCCAAGAACCTTGTTAAGGTGAAATGGCCAGGAATAAATTTTTTCCTCGCTATGGTGTTGCCTTTTCTTTGAGAATCCGAGCCAAATATCCTTGTTAAGGTGAAATGGCCCGGAATAAATTCTTCCTCGTTGTAGTGTTGCCTCTTTTCTTTGAGAGTATCCGAGCCAAGAACCTTGTTAAGGTGAAATGGCCCGGAATATATAGTTCCTCGTTGCGATGTTGCCTTTTTTCTTCGTGAATATCCGAGCCAAGATCCTTGTTAAGGTAAAATGGCCCGGAATAGATGCTTCCTCGTTGTAGTGTTGTGGTCCAAAAAAGAAATACTACAATAGCCTAAAAAGAAAAGAAAGAAATGAAATAATCATGAAGAATTGACAAGCGAAATATCAACACATTCACAATTCAAAGTGAACAATGAAAGTTTTTCAACAGCCATTCCATAAAAAGGCTAATGAAAATATTTTCATTTTGTCTAGCAACAGGGCCTATTAGCGCTGAAGAAAATTCTTCGGCCACCCATTTTCTAAAAAGATCCTCCATAAACCAAATCAAGTTAAAAAAAATAATTGGACCTACTCTAGATAGAGTTGCCTGGACCGTGGCTGCCATGGTGATGGTGACCAATGGGTATCTTTTGAGTGTTATTTGGGTTTTTCATTTCTACCGGAACTGCTGCATATGTGGCATTTATTTTCTATCTAATTTTACATGGTGATTGCCTCCCGTCTACCTGGTTTAATCAATTACTTTCCAAGGGGTATGCTAATGTTGGGTAATGACCGAGAAAGAAGCTTCAAGTTATCAGATCCCTGGTTCACCAGACCATTGTCAAATAGCATATATGGAGTGTTGATTTATTCATTCAGAACCAGAGCACCACCTCTAACATTCATGTGTAGAAAATTCAAATGTTGAGAGCATATGTTGGCTGCTCCATTGTGCATACAGGATGGAACAAGATGGGACGTGGAGGCGATTCAGGAATATTTTGTGCTTCTTAAGAATTGACCATCAAGCGGCCTCCTTTTGATAAAGTTGTTTTGTATTACCATTCTTAAAAAAAATTATATACATTTCACGTGATAAAGGCATGATGAAAGGAATTTGGCTATGGGAATAAAGGCATGATAAAAGGAACTTAGCATGATAAAAAAAAAATGCATTCACGTGATAAAAACATGATGAAAGGTTAGCTATAGGAAAAACATATAGTACTACTCCAATCACGTAATCACGGCTGATTCATCATATCACCATAATGAATGAATTTAGGTGATTGCAGTACATTTCTCATTAGGATCACCATAATGCATGAAAAGATCATATACGTGATTGGAGTAATGTCATATTATATCATTATATCATTATAGGACTAGGTGATTTCAGTAATATAGTTACTCATTAATCATATTATATATAATTATTATGGAAACACATATTCTATTTTTAAATGCAAAAGATTTGATCTTGTTTCTAAATAAAATTAAAAAAAATTGATATTGTTTCCAAATAAAAGATGATTTGATCTTATTTATAAAATAAAATAAGATTTAATATTATTTAGTAATATTATATAACTATGACTACTAGGTTTTCATGGGGAAAAAAGATATTAAAAAAAAATTGGCAAAAGCTTGAAGTGGGTTTGTGATTAGTAGTATAATCAAGTACATGATCCTTTGAAAGAGATGAAGTTTACCTTCTGTTGTGCGATTCTGAATTGAAGAATCCACTATGGGTTTGACAGTTTTCGCCTACTTTGTTTTTAGAACAATTATATAAATAATAATAATAAAAATTTTGGAAACAAATATTTTATTTCTTAAATAGGAATGATTTGATTTTATATAAAGAATAATTTTATTCTATTTTCCAAAATAAAATAAGATTTTATTTATTTGGTTATATATATATATATATTATCAAGGAAACAAAGATTGAGCAGGATTTGGGGAGATTTTTGGGAGAGCTCTCCTCCCCCTCCAAAGATTTTTTGTTTTCAGGATTTGGAAGAGCGAGCTACGCGGATTTTTTCAGAAATATGAAACAGAATTCACAGTTAAAGTATTTTTGCACGATCGTCACTCCAAAGGCGTGACTCTCGCGCAGGGGGCAAATGTGTGTCCAAGTACAAATTAGGGTTCACTTGACCTAATCGAATTAAATGTACGAATTAAGCTTCACATTATGATTATATAAAAAGACGAAAGATCCAAAAATAAAGAAGCAAGACCTGAGAGAATCTTTCACGTGTCCCGAGGCAGAAGACACGTTGAGGCAACTCATTTTGGGAATTGATTGAGGGATTGAATTGGTGGCTAGAAGGGCAGGACGATCTGGGCATTACTCTGATGACTAAGGGTAAATGTGGAATTTCCCTGAAGTCATGTGCCTAGCACATGACCACTCTCCAGAAAACCCTATAAATACCCTTTCCACTCCATTGGGAAGGGGACTTCTTTTCAGACTCAAGACTTGGACTCTTGGAAGATCAAAGGGACCCTTTTGGTGACTTACAGGCTTGGAGATTCCACCTAAAAGCACCAAAGAGGTTTGGACATTCTCTCAACTCGAAGGACTCAAGAAGGCTCTTGGAATCCCTGTTACCCTAACACGGTTTCCGGATTCTAAGAGTTCTGTCACGCGTCGTTGGAGTAATCGTCCATATGGCATTCTCCCCTCTTCAATCAATCAATCAATTCCGTACTTTTCGTGGATTTCTCTCCTCCCAGCCAACACAAAACCCTAACCCTAGCAAGGTACGATTTCCTTGTCCACATATTTTTAAAATCAATTATAACACCGAAAATAATTCAGATCCAATTTACTCTCTTTCACCTCATTTTATTCTCATATCGTGAATTTATTGTAAAAATATCACTATTATTATATTATTATATTATCACATTATACACTTATAATGTAATATAAAAATATATTTGAATGAATTATTTTATCAGAAAAGATGAAATATCAATTTCAACAATTGTCTCTTTTGCTAAAAATTCCTCCATTTATATTCACATTAAACAAATATTTTTTTTATCATATAAATTAATAATTAATTAATCACAAATAATATTACAGAACTACAATATTGACAACCATGTCGTTCCTAGGAAAGAAGGGGCTTTCTGATAAGAATTTCTCCTTACTGGTGTGCAATTAAATATCCCCTCCTAGACATAACTTACTTAAACATTGTCAATAATGTTATCTAATAATATTATTCAAATAATATGAATTATTATAATCTGATAATGAGAAATATTTTTCAGTAGCAATTATTGAATTAACAATAATATAAAAATACTGTGTAATACCATGTGCTACTGTGCAATGACGCATATTAATTCATTTTACCCACTGGGTATTCCAACAGTGTTAACGGTAACAACTCCGCTGTTATTCTTAAAAAACTCATTTATGTCGTTTTCTTTATCCGACAGTTTTTCGTTATGGGGCCCACAAATGGTTGCGCCGTCGTACGAATATTTCACGACCAAACGAATATTCCCCGACAATTGTAAGACCCCAAATTATTAATAAATAAAATTTAATTTCCTCTATTTATCATTTTGAAATAGTAAGGGTTGATTTGATTAAAGTGGTTAGTTATGGGTAAAATGCGCAAATATTTTAAATAAGCAAGTGGTTATAAAATACTCATTGTTGTCGGAGAATATTCGTTTGGTCGTGGAATATTCTTGTTGTCGGGTAATATTCGTACGACAGCGCAGCGTTGTGTGGGCCCCATAACAGAAAGCGATTGGATGAAGAAAACGACAAGTATAAGTTGTTTATAAATAACGGCATAGTTGTTACCGTTAACACTGTTGGAATACCCGATGGTTAAAACACAGTAATACGCGTTGTTGCACAGTAGCACACGGTATTGCACCAATTATTGATTCTTACGTAAAAAGGCACTACTCAATAATTGTTACAATAGTTACTGTTCAGTATTTTATTTTATTGGTTCAATAATTGCTGCGTTGATATTTTATATTACTGTTGTTTCAATAATTGTCACTACACAGTATTTTCCATTATCGAAGCAATAATTCATATTATCTTAATAATATTATTAGAAAAAATTATTGGCAATGTCTAGAAAGTTTTGTCTAAGGAGAGGTTTGGTCACCTAATTGCGTGCCAGTAAGGAGAAATTCTTATTGGAAAGCCCCCTCTTTCCTCGGAACGGCCTGGTTGTCAGTACTGTGATTCTGTAATATTATTTGAGAATAATTAATTATTGATTTATATGATGATGAAAATATTGATTTTATATGGATATAGATGGAGAAAATTTTTAAGGCGACAATTGTTAAAAATTGATATTTTATCTTTTCTGATAAAATAATATTTTATTATATTATTATAATATAATAATGATGATATTTTTACAATGAATGTGGGATATATGAGTATATGAGGAGAAAAAGTATTTTTGTTGCAAAAGTTGTTTAACACATGTTTTGTGTGTCAGTGGACCCCATTTCTTGACTAAAATTTGATTTTAGCCTGTAAAATCGCCCGTTTATGGATTTCGGTCAATTTCTGTTCAGAATTTGGAAAAACTTTCTTCTGCAAAGTTGTAGAGAATTGAATTTTCTATAAAAAGTTTCGAGATTCGAATTTTCTGACAAAAGGGCTATTTATTATGAATTATTGAAGTTCCGAAGTTTCGAAATAATTGATTTTTGGAAGTTTTAATTATTTTTATTAAGAGAAACGTTTTTATTGTTTTTAGCACATGTGTGGCTGAAGTTTGGACCAGATTTGTGTGCGTAGGAAATTTGATTATATATATTATTATTATATTAAATTTTCTACTTTGGTATTTTAAGCAATTTTCTATAAATAGGGTGCTTAGGTTAGAATTGAAAATCACACCAGAAACTAAAGATTTCTCTCTCTTTCTCTCTCTATAATATCGAGCGTATTTTGTGAGTATTTTAGTACTTTGAGTATTGTTATACGGTGCAATTTCTTTTAGCACTATATCCAATATTCCAGTAAGAAGTACTGTTTTTGCGAGGTAAGGGATGTTATTTTCTTCTCAAATGATATTATTTCTTCAATATCATTATGCTGAAATATTGGTTGGAACTTTTTATCAAATTTGGAACTTTTTCATGTCGGGGTTACTATTCATGAGTTACTATTCACGAGTTACTATTCACGAGTACTATTCACGAAGCATGATGATGTTTTTTATGAAATTTCTATCTTTTGGCGTCGGAGTTGCTATTCACGTATACGGCACTATTCACGAATACGGCACTATTCACCGAAAAATAAAATTTCTTCTTTTCGTCCAAAATATCTATTCTGGACACTAGCTTTGATTGTATCCATGTTTTGATCATTCTTAAATTTTACCCCACTCTGGTTATTTATGAAGTATTTTTGAATGGGAATTGTTTAAAGTACGAATCCTTAATATTTGTTCTTTTGCTTCACTGGATTCGTTTTTTTTAAAATATTTTTCATCATCCTCAGTCCTAAATGATGATATAACTGAATATCTTTGGCCTGTAGTGTAAAGATGAATGATTTCTTGATGAATATCTTTGGCCCGTAGTGCAAAGATGAACAGGTGTTGAGATGAACATGACCGACTGATTAATATCTTTGGCCCGTAGTACAAAGATGAATAGGTGTTTAGATGAACATGACCAACTGATGAATATCTTTGACCTGTAGTGCAAGATGAATATTTGATTCCAGATATATATTGATTGATGTTACAAGGATAAAATATCGACGATGAACTTTTAAATTCATATATAGAAGATAGTAGTTTGCATTCTCTACTTAACTCTTCTAATGAATTATTATTTTCGCTGCGAAGATTGATTTAAAACTGCTTGTCTATTGTATTCTATTAGATTTTTCCCTGTTGAGGACTAACGATAATTTGTTTTATATTATCTTAGTCATAATGTTCTTTACTGGGCTAGTTGAGCTCACCCTTTTCCTTTTTGTTCCATTTTTCTTCTCAGGAGGCGAGAATATAGCGGGAACTAGTCGGGATGTGGAGTGATGGTTCAAGATAGTTGTTTTAGTAGTCATCACTATTTTGTAAAATAGTGTATCAATAATTGTAATGAGGACTTATTTGAGTGTGGATATTGTCTAGATGACAATATTTGTATTTAAACTCACAGTTTTTATGTTGTATTCATAAAGTTATAGTTGTTTCTGTACCATGTATTTGACGACTCAAAATGGGTGATGTATACCTATTTTGGGGAGTCACAACAACAATGAATATTTTATAACCACTTGCATATTTAAAAATATTTGCGCATTTTACCCATAACTTACCACATTAATCAAATCAACCCCTTACTATTCAAAATAATATATAGAGGAAATTTAATTTTTATTCATAAAAGTTAGGGTCTTACATTATATATGTATACTTTTTAAAATAATAAGGTATTCATTCATTAATAATGACATTATATACATGAATATAACTAAGTGATAGGATTTATTTTTTTTGAAACGAAAGTAGTATTTCTATTATTTAAAAATAATAATGACTTCGTTTCACAAAAAGAACTTTATTTATAAAATTTATCAATATTAAATATGTATTTTTGTTCTACATCTATATCTTAAGTGAATAAGTTATTAGGTTAATATTAACCTCACTATATTAAAATATGATGATAATTTATATTCATCACTACAAAAATAATTATTTTTATACTCTTTTTAAAAGAAGTAATGGACATGTTTGATCTTTTCAATATTTTTTTTATTTGTGAAACGAAGTAAATAACATAAAAGATATGTATATTTGAGGGTCTGATAGAAACAGTCAAAAAGAGGATGAGAGGAAAAGAGAGGAGAGAATAGAGCTGTCACTGTCGGTCGCCGTGCCGACTCCTGCCCGCCGAACCCCGACTTAAAATCTCTAGGGATCTGAGAAAGACCATGTCATGTAGGCATGAATTATTTGCAGCATTTGAAGACATTATCAACGGTCCAAGTCGGCTGCCATGCATTTTATAATACATATGACTTTGAAAGTCTTGCTTTTGGGCCTATATAATTTGAATTAACGTTAGACTACTCTTCATTCATTTTCATTTGCTTATCTCTCTCTCTCTATATATAATACATTTTCTTAATTCAAAAACTCTCCCTTATTTTCTCTCTTTTTTCCTTCACAACGGAATTCATGGCAAACCCTAAAGCATCAACGTCGCTGCCCCTAAAAACCCGAATAGCCGTTACCGCACTTTCCACATTTTTGAATCTTTTTCAGCGCCGTGATGACACCGTCAACCGAGGCCTCTACAATCTCCTCACAAAACCCTTAAACACTTCACCAAACCCTAAACCTATCAACGGAGTCAAGACTTACGACATCACCGTTGATCCCTCACGTGACCTTTGGTTCCGGGTCTACGTCCCCACGGCTCCAGCCGGTAGCGCTCTTCCGGTTATCGTGTTCTTTCACGGCGGCGGATTCATATATAATAGTGCCCGCTCAAAGCCTGCTGAGGATCTTTGCCGCCGTTTTGCTAGAGAGTTTCCGGCCATTATTGTTTCGGTTGATTACCGACTTGCACCAGAACACAGGTATCCTGCCCAATACATTGACGGATTTGACGTCCTTAAGTTTTTGGACAAGCAAAACCAAGTCTTGCCGGAAAATGCTGACCTGTCAAGGTGTTTCTTGGCTGGAGAGAGTGCTGGTGGGAATATAGCCCACCACGTTGCTGTAGCAGCTTGTAACTCCATATTTGAACAACTCAAGGTATGGATCGAGCTTCATTTTACTGTTTATAATAAAGAATAGAGCTATGGACCGAAAAAGTCATTAAACTATTTTTTTTGCACTAAAAATATTAAACTTTCAAAAAACTATTACGATACAAATTAAAATTTGTTATATGAGTTAATGTGGTCATTTGATCAAATTTAATTTGAGCACTTTTAATACACACAAAATAATTTATATATAAATCTATATATAAGAGTTTATTAATTCTTTTAGTTATTAAATTTAAAGATATACTACCTCTGTCCCATAATAAGTGTCTTTTTAGCTTAAATCACACATACCAATACACAAACTAAAATGACAAAAATACCCTTAATATATTTTTTTGAAGCTGAAAAGTTAATGTGTCATTTAATTGTAGTGATGGTAACATGCAATAAATACCATTGAATGCATAAGGGCATATATGAGAAAATATTGCAAAAATTGTATTGGAGTTCTAACACATCACTTCTTTTAGAAAAAAAATATTAAGTCTAAAAAAACACTTATTATAAGACGGAGATAGTAACTAGAAAAAAAAATGCATCACGCATGTTAGTTGTGCATATAAAGCACCGGTTATATCTAATTGTCGTATTCTTCCACCATCCATCAATCAGAGTGTTAATGTTCCACGTTTCTAATTTAGTTTAATAATTCATCTTATTAAGATTTAATTACATTGGATATGCAAGTGCATGTAAATAAAGAATACGATTAGTATAAAGTTTATTTTTTGATAAATTAGTTAATTGGTCAATAGAGTGTTGACACGCAAGGAGAAAGAATATCTTCCCACCTGTATGTCAGTACTCTATTGACCAATTGATTAATTTACCAAAAAATGAACCGTACGCTAACCACTCTTGGAAATAAATAAGGTTCCACCTTTGTAGTAGTAAATATTTTTCCCTCCGTCCCAGGATAAAAATCTTTATTATTATTTTGGGTTGTCCCATGTTAAATGTCATATTTCTTTTAATAACCAAATTTTTACATATTTTTTTCTATTATGCTCGTAGCATTAAATATCTCATACTTTTTTATTATAATTCTCTCTCCATATTTAATGACATTATTATGGGCAATTTTGTTATTTTATTCCTCTTCTTAATATGCGTGACGGAGGGAGTATATGATATGCCGCTTGTTTAGGGGTATAAGGGGAGAACTTAAAACCATCCGTAAACTCAGAGATTTCGTTATATTTCCATCGTACTAAAAGTTTGTACCTTAATTTAAAAGGTAATTGGACTAGTGGGACTTCAACCGTTCTTCGGTGGAGAGGAGCGAACGGAATCGGAGAAAAGAATAGTAAGGCCTCTAGTGGTGACGGTGGAACAGACGGATCACTTCTGGAGGGCATTCTTACCAGCCGGAGGGAAATGGAACCGAGACCACAAGGCAATCAACGTGAGCGGCCCTGAGGCGGAGGACTTATCGCCGTTAGATTTTCCGGCAACAATTGTGTTCGTTGGTGGATTTGATGTGCTACAAGATTGGCAAAAGCGGTATTATCAATGTCTACAGAATTCGGGAAAAGAAGCTTATTTAGTGGAGTATCCAAATATGTTTCATGGTTTCTATATGCTTCCAGAGTTGCCCGAGTCCGCTCAGCTAATATCGGAGATAAGAGAATTTGTTCTCAAGTCCAAATAATTTCCTTGTCTTACATTGAAGGTATGGAAAGAAAAATTATAGGGTGATCGCTATTTACTGACCTGTGTAGCGACCGGTTGCCTCTTTTTTTACGACATTCAAAAAATTAATAATATTTATTTTAACTCAAATTATTTATTTGAATACATATACGAATAGAGTTACAGAGAATGTATTTATGTGTAATTTAGATACATATAAAAAATAGAATTTAGAGTTTAGTATTTTGGATATAGAATTTAGTATTTTAGGAATAAAAAAAAGAATAAAAAAGGAGAGCGTGGAGGGGGGTGGGGGTGGGGGTGGGGGGTGGGGGTGGGGGGGTGGGGGGGCGGCGGGCGCTAACCGGTCAGTAAAGACCGGTAGCCCTTGAATCTCTCGTGTGGAAAATACTTTTTTTTTATAGTTTGATAATATTTATGTTTGTTTTCATCAAGAGTATATAATTCTCTTATTTTATCTTTATTGACTTTTTAAACTTGATATGCGATATTTTTTAATTTAAAACTTACGAACTTGCAACTATGAGGTATGTAACACCCCTTTCTGAAATAGTAAGGGAGATTACTCAAAACACAATAAAATTAAACAAAAGCTCTATGTCACGAAAGATAATCCAATAAATATCAAAAGGTCAACCATAATAAATGTCAGTCTGGCCCATACATAATCTGAAATCTTTTTTACAACTCCAAACAAACGAATGTATCACAACCTAAACAAAATATATCTAAACCATTTGGATAAAAGGAAGCTCTCGTCACACTTGCCCTTGATCCCCTTGAGTACTTGCCGGAAGAAAAATACAGCATGAGCCAAATGCCCAGTATGGATATAGAATACAAAATAGAGAACTGAAATAACTGGCTCAATAAATAAACTGAAATGTAACGAACAAAACTAATACAACGAAATAATAGACTAAATCAAATGGCTGGGGTTATTTCATACCGAGCTTAAATAAAACAGAAATATATCTTGCCACGCAGGCAATGTCAAATAATGTCACACGGGCAAGTCACACATATTGAGTGACGCCCCCAAAATTAGGTATACATCACCCATCTTGGGTCGTCAGATACATGGTACATAATTCAAATACAACTTACTAATACAACTGTCGTGTACAATACGACAAAACATAAACTGTGAGTTTGAATACAAATATTGTCTACTAGAGATTATACAATCTCAAAAGGAGTCCTCATTACAATTATTATCACACTATTTCACAGAATAGTGAGGACTACTAATGCTATCCTCTAGACCATTACTCCATTCTCCGACTCGTCCCTGCTATGTTCTCATTTCCTGAAGAGAACAGTGAAAGAAAGGGTGAGCTCAACTAGCCCAGTAAGAAATATTATGACTAAGATAATGCAGAATAAATTATCGTTAGCCTTCAACAATATTAAACTGATAAAATATAACAAGATCAAGTTTAATAGCAGCGGATCAAGCAATCCATTAAAAGAGTCAAGTAGAGAATAGAATCTACTATCTTTTATGATTTAAAAAGTTTTTAATCACTTTTATCGCTGAGACTCAGCTTAATAAATAATCCACATCATCCCTGCACTACGGCCAAGGATACTCATTAGGGTCACGACCACAAATTCCATGCACTACGGGCCAAGGATATTTGTGTATTCATCAATGGTCATGATCATGCCAACAACTGTCCATCAATGCACTACGGCAAATGATACTTTTACCACATCATTTGTAACATTACGGTCATGATTACACCGAATAATCCCTGGTCATAATCATACCAAGTCCATCTATGCACTACAGGCCATAGATGACTTTCAAAAATATAAATAAGAGGATGATGACAATAATATCAGAATTCAATAAAACAAGTGCAAGAATTATTTTATCCAGGAATCATTAACGTCCAAATTGTCAACACGATACTGTTTTGTGGTGTAAAATTCAAGAATGCTCAGAAGAATATTTCCATGAAAAGATACTGGATGAAGCGCAAATATCAAGAATATTCCACTAATTTCATAGAGTATAGAAGTCAAAGTTTTATCAAACTGAGTATAATAAAGAATGGAATAACAAAAGAAATCACCATGCATGCGATAGAGACCGCACAAACAGGTTATTCCAGCAGAATAATAATTGTGACGCCCCCAAAATTAGGTATACATCACCCATCTTGAGTCGTCAGATACATGGTACAGAATTCAAATACAACTTACTAATACAACTGTCGTGTACAATACGACAAAACATAACTGTGAGTTTGAATACAATTATTGTCTACTAGAGAGCATACAAACTCAAAAGGTGTCCTCAATACAATTATTGTCACACTATTTAACAGAATAGTGAGGACTACTAATACTATTCTCTGGTCCATCACTCCGTTCCCCGACTCGTCCCAGCTATATTCTCATTTCCTGAAGAGAACAGTGAAAGAAAGGGTGAGCTCAACTAGCCCAGTAAGAAATATTATGACTAAGATAATGCAGAATAAATTATCATTAGCCTTCAACAGTGTTAAACTAATAAAATACAATAAACATCAAGTTTAACTACAGCGGAACCAGCAATCCATTAAAAGAGTCAAGTAGAAAATAAAATCTACTATCTTTTATGATTTAAAAGGTTTTTCATCATCGTTATAGCTGAGACTCAGCTTAATAAATATTCCACATCATCGAATCACCCCCGCACTACGGCCAAGGATATTCTTTAGTATCACGACCACAATTATTCATGCACTACGGCCAAGAATATTTGTGTATTCATTAATGGTCATGATCATGCCAACAACTGTCCATCAATGCACTACGGCAAATGAGACTTTTACCACATCATTTGTAACATTACGGTCATGATTATACCGAATAATCCCTGGTCATAATCATACCAAGTCCATCCATGCTCTACAGGCCACAGATGACTTTCAAAAATATAAATAAGAGGATGATGACAATTTTATAAGAATTCAATAAAACAAGTTCAAGAATTATTTTATCCAGAAATTATTAACGTCCAAATTGTCAACACGATACTGTTTTGTGGTGTAAAATTCAAGAATGATCAGAAGAATATTTTCATGAAAGGATACTAGGATGAAGCGCAAATATCAAGGATATTCCACTAATTTCATGGAGTATAGAAGTCAAAGTTTTATCCAACTGAGTAATACCGAATACAATAACAAAAGATATCACCATGCATGCGATAGAGACCGCACAAACAGGTTATTCCAGCAGAATAATAATAATGGAACCAGGTCAGGTGAAATTCACACCGACAGGATGTTCCAACAGAATAATAAATACGGAATAGTAAATGATGGAACCAGGTCCGGCGTATAGCACAGACAGGATATTCTGACAAAAAATGTAAAGACAGAATAGTAAATGGAACCAGGTCCGGCGTATAGCACAGACAGGATATTCTGACAGAAATACAAAGGCAGAATAATAAATGGATGTCACCAAGTATAGGGTATTCCGCGTATACAGGTTATTCCAACAGAATAATAAAGAATGGAATAACATAAGTTCTCTTCAAGAACGAGTACAACAAATAATATTCCCTACCTTAGAAGAACTGGATATAAGTGAAGTAGCAGAAAACTCTTCTTCTTTCTCTCTTATTCTCTATACTTTCTCTCTCTATAGCTTGAACGAATTCGTAAGAAATAATGAAGGAATGAGCTTTCTATTTATAGAAAAACTGAGGGTGGCTCTTGGTCTTAACGAAGGGTCAAAATGACTCTTGGTAATATTGAAGAGACAACTACTATTTGCGAAAGGGTAATTAACCCTTGGAACACCGAAGAGGCAGTTAACTCTTGGTAATATTGAAGGGACAACTACTATTGACGAAGGTAATTACTATTTACGAAGGTAATTACTATTTACGAAGGTAATTACTATTTACGAAGGTAATTATTATTTATGAAAATAATTACTATTTACAAAAGTAATTACTATTTACGAAGGTAATTACTATTTACGAAGGTAATTACTATTTACGAATGTAATTACTATTTACGAAAATAATTACTATTTACGAAAATAATTACTATTTATGAAAGAGACTCTTAGATGACGACATATGGCCCCCCATAAATAATTAAACTTATCACCAACGTCTAATAATATACTCTTTATATACATCAAGGATTGAATAAAAAAATTACCAGAAATCATTTTATTTTTAATCAACACATAATTAATCTTTCAACAATTATTAGTCATTATAACTTGTCGTCTCAATTATTGTTTAAATAATATAACATATTATACAGATGATACTGTGACAATAATTAAATCAATAATATAAGAGATATGATGCATCAATTACTGTAGCAATAATTGAGTATAGCTGAGTGACTTCTTACGTAAGCATCAATAATCAATACCGTGTGCTACTATGCAACCACGCGTATTACTGTACTTTTACTACCGAGTAGTTCAACAGTTTTAACGGTAACACCTCCGCCGTTATTTTCATAAAGTATTTTTGTCGTTTTCTCAATCCGACAATAATTCCGTTGTGGGGTCCACCAATGATTGTACCGTTGTACGAATATTCCCCGACAAAGAGAATATTCCCCGACCAAACGAATATTTTATAACAACTTGCGTACTTTGCAACATTTATAAATATTACCCACAACTATAATATTATATCAAATCCACACCATAATTTTCAAAAATATAATTCGAGAAAATTAAATATTTATTCATAAAATCTGGGGTCTCACAATAATAACGGAACCAGGTCAGGCAAAATTTGCACCGACAGGATGTTCCAACAGAATAATAAAGACGGAACCAGGTCCGGTGTAAAACACACAGACAGGATGTTCCAACAGAATAATAATAAAGACGGAACCAGGTCCGGTGTAAAACACACAGACAGGATGTTCCAACAGAATGATAGAAGAATGTCACCAAGTATGGGGTAGACCGCGTATACAGGTTATTCCAACAGAATAATAAGAAATGGAATAACAACAGTTCTCTTCATGAATAAGAAAGAATAACACCCCTTACCGTAACAGAAACTGGATATGGGAAAAAAAAAGTTAAGTAGCAAAAAGCTTTTCTTCTATCTCTCTATAGTTTCTCTCTCTAGAGTTCACTGAATTCGTAAGAAAATAATGAAGGAATGAACTTCTATTTATAGGAAAATGGAATGCATAGTAACTAATCCATGAACGGTCCAGATTGATTTACTTTAATCTGACGGTCCATATTTAAAGAAAAATCTTTTAAATAAAATATAATATATTCTATTTATATAAAAAGATTTTTACTATGCAAACACTATGCAACACTATGCAAAATACTATGCAACACTATGCATAATAAAATATAATATATTCTATTTATAAAATAACTTTAATAAAGTATTCTGTTTTATATAAAAAGATGTTTCTGTTTTATTACGTTAATAATACGAATAAAACAAAACGTCATCATCGCTATAATAATTCATATTATTAATCGACAATAATTGAATCAAACTGAACGACTTCTCACATAAATATCAATAATCAATACCGTGTGCTACTATGCAACAACGCGTATTACTGTACTTTTACTACCCAGTAGTTCAACAGTATCAACGGTAAAACTTCCGCCGTTATTTTCAATAAAATATTTTGTCGTTTTCTCAATCCGACAATAATTCCGTTGTGGGGTCCACCAATAATTGTACCGTCGTACGAATATTTTCCGACACAAAGAATATTCCCTGACCAATCGAATATAATATAACAACTTGCATACTTTGCAAAATTTATAAATACTACCCACAACTATAATATTATCTCAAATTCACACCATAATATAAAAAATTATTTCGAAAAAATTAATTCTTTATTCATAAAATTTGGGGTTTCACATATTGGACCGCAAATCCAATGTATACAAAATCGGAAGGCGTGTTTGGCACAAACATCGCCAATCCGCAGAACAGAACAGAAAACTAGGGTCGACCCATACGCCTTCCACAACAAAATACCAAATGACCAACTCCCACCGGAGCACAAAACGGAGACGCCGTGGACTGATCACACCGCCACGAAAAGTGTCATGCCTCTCGTGCCAAGACGACATGCCTGTGGTACCCCCACATATAGTTATAGCTCAAGTATACCTTACGGTATATTACAATAATAATATCATGTCACAATACATGCGACACAATATTAACACAAAGGGGTTCTAATATGTACATGTTCAATCGAAACGAAATAACACAAGTCTCCAAAAATATTAACATGTACATTACTACAAGTATCAAAATAAACTCTAAACATGACACACTAGTCTAAAGAGTACAAATATGAGTTCTAAATATCAACTCTAAATGAAACTTTTATATGAATTTCACAAGAAACAATTATGTGAAATAATAACGAAATTCGAAATAAGAAACAAAACGAACAAATCAAATTTAACAAGAGTATCGCTGAAAGAATACGGAATTCATACCTGAAGCAAGCAATGTAATACCCAAATTATATTCCAGAAATTATTCGTTAAACTCTTTCCGTCCGAACTAATTAAACAAAATAATGATTAATGTAAGTACACTTATAAAAATATTCTTCCACCTTTTTTAATACTACACACACACACACACACACACACACACATATATATATATAATAGTAATTGTCCGTGCCTGAAGGCACGGCGTAACGAAAAATTAGATTAAAATTCGAAAAATACTTTATTACCTAAAGACTCTTTGCAACTTAAAATCAAACATAATAATTATCATAATTTACCACACTACCACAATAATTAATTTTATTTAAAAATAGATATCCAGAAAAAATTAAACTTGTCTGCAAAACTTACAATTATCAATAAAAATTATCATAATTTACCACACCACCACAATAATTATTATTATTGTTATTGTTGTTGTTGTTGTTGTTGTTATTATTATTATTATTATAATTTTAATTTTAATTATTAATATTAATATTAATATTAATTTTATTATAATTATTATTACTTTATTACTATTATTATTATTATTACTATTATAATAATAATATTATTATATTATAATTATTATTATTTTGAATTAAAATTAGAATGAATCTGAACCGTACTTATGCTTTTCCGCTCAAATCAATTAGAATGAATCAGAATCTTTATTATATAGATTACTATTATTATTATTATTATTATTATTTCTATTACTATTACTATTACTATTATAATAATAATAATTATTATTATTATTATTACTATTATTAGTACTATTATAATTATTATTAGTATTATATTTATTTTTAGTACTATTATTATTTGTTTTTGTGTGTGTGTGAAGAAGAGAAGAAAGAGAAAGATTTTGTGTGTGAACATGAGAGAAAGTATGGTGTATGAGTGAATTTGATTTGGGCGGGAAGAAATATGAGCCTTTAGATTAAGTTGGAAGAATTAAGTTAGAATGAATCTGAACCGTTCTTGTGTTTTGTCAAATGAAAGATTCAAAATGAGTTCTGTTTTATTATATAGATATATATATATATGTATATATATATTGAATCCACACCAATCAACCCGCCACATGGCCAATTCATTATTATGCAACAAGCTTTGGTGGAAAAGTGGATTTGAAGTTCCCTCAATATTATTATTATATTAACATTACATGCATACTTCAGAATACAGAACATGTCTCACTTTGCAATATATACAAGCTTACTTGTAGCCGAAAGTAGGTATCAAGTTTCTTGTTCCTTTACCCAATACAAAGCACAAATCAATCTCTCCTTTTTCTCCAAGGCAGCCGCCTCTGTTCTGTTCCTCTTCTTATTTAGTTTGTATAATGAAAATAAGATTAAGTTTAATTATTTATTTACTTATTAACAGATTTATTAACTCTCCTAATCCTAATAGAATTTTATTATTATCCACATATAAATTAAACTCAATTAGTTTTAAAGTCTAATTAATGTAGTCCACATAAATTAAATACAATGTTTGACCCAAACACAAGAAAAATCCAATTAAAATATTTAAACTAAAACTTTAAAATGTCATTTATTTATTTATTATTATTATTATTATTATTTTTTCTGGTATTACAAGGTATATAGTAACTTTTAAAATAAATAATAATAATTAAAGAGAGTGAATGAGTACTGTTGGGCCGTGACTATTTGGGTCGTCGGGTCATTATTTTGGGCTTTTGGAGTATTGAGCTATTATTTAAATGGTGATTTATTTGGGTTTGGGCCGGATAATTGTGTTGGGCACGTGATGGACAGGTGGCAGCTTTTGGGCTATTCCCTTAATTATAAGGGTTAGACATAATCTTGACTCAGTGGCGTTAACAGACTTTTGATAAAGCCTTCATGTAATTAGTTGACGTCACCGACGGGATTGCATGCAAGATGGTGAGACTAATATATGAATACAGGGTATTACACAAAGAAGGTACTGAACATATTTTACTTGGAGAAACACTAGAGCACACAACCCTCTTACTGACCAGATATCTCAGAAATTTGTCAGCTCCAAGCCCGAAGGTGCACTTAGTCGGATTCAGTTTCAAATCATAATGGCGAACCGTCTGAAAATACTCATCTAGATCATCCAGATGACCACGAACTGACATGCTCTTTACTATCATATCATCAACATAGACCTCCATATTTTTCCCCAGCTGCTTTGTGAAGACATGGTTCATCATTCTTTGATATGTAGCTCCCAGATTTATCAAGTCGAACGTCATCTTCTTGTAGGCGTACACCGACCGATGAGTAATAAAAGCCTTTTTCGGGATGTCTTCTTTGCACATGGAAATCTGATGATACCCCAAAAAAGCATCCATGAATCTCAGCAAGGTATACCCCGAAGTTGCATCAATAAGTTGGTCAATATAAGGTAGAGGAGAGAAGTCCTTCGGGCACACCTTATTCAGATCAGTGTAGTCTATACAAACTCGCCATTTTCCATTATGCTTCTGCACCAGAACCACATTTGCCATCCACTCCAGGTAGTCAATCTCGAAGATAAAATCTGCAACCAGTAACTTCGAAACCTCTTCGTCAATTATCTTTTGTCTTTCTGGTGCGAAAATCCTCCTCTTTGGCCGAACAGGCTTCTTAGATGGATCCACTTGCAACCTCTGCTCGGCTATTTTTCGGCTTACCCCAGGCATATCACTAGGAGCCCAAGCAAAGATATCTGCACAACATCGAAGTAACTCTATCAGATTCGTCTTGAACGATTCCGACAGTCCCGAACCTATTTTCACAATCTCTTCTTTCTTTCCTGGCATCAACTCGAACTCTTCGGTCTCCTCTACTGGCATGACTAATGTTTCTGTGCCACTCTCTGTAAGTGATTCAATCTCGATAGCCATAGTTAGTTTCTGCTTGCTGACTCCAACACCCGAATTGACCAGAGCATTCCAGTAACATCTCCTAGCCGGATCTAAATCTTAAGCAACTTCTCCCACACAGTGGGGTGTGGAAAATTTAATTTTGAAATGGGGGATTGAAGTGACTGCTTGCAAGACTGTTAAAGTAGGTCTCCCAAAAATAGCATTATATGCAGAATATACATGCACAACATAAAATTTACACATAATTTGAACTTGTTGGGGGTGCTGTTCCAAAGACCACAGGCAGCTCAATAGTCCCGCCACATTGACTGGATCATTGCTGAAGCCATATAGGGGGGCCTCCTGTCCAATTTCCATCATCCGACCGTCCAAAGGCATTCTGTAATAAGCATGAGCATATAAAATTTCCACTGAGGAGCCATTGTCGATCATCATCATCTTCATATCCACCGAGCCAACTTGTGCAGTGATTACCAAGGCCCCTTCATGCTATTCGATTGGTTCCGAAGGGAAATCTTCATCAGTGAAAGAGATCACCGAACCCGGGTACGCCCTTTCAGCCTTCGGAGGCTTGCCTGCCAAAGTCATCACCACGTCTAAATATCCCCGTCTCTTCTTCCCTGCATCCTTGCCCATGCAACTAGAAATATCATGTCTACAACATGCCTTGTCGGTTGTTTCTGCACTGGTTGAATTGGTTGAGCGGCCTGCACTGGCTCACTATTCCTTGGTTGTTCTCTGGGCTGCTCTCGCCTTGCTACATACTGTACCAAAGTACCATTTTAAACTTTTTCTTTCGATGAACTTCTTCAGATGTCAGCAAGAATTCGTAACATGCCCGACCGTCCGATGGTAGTTACAATACAAAGCGGGATCCCCAGATCCTGGTCTAGGATTGTTTCTAGGTGGTTCGAAGTATGGCTGGTTCTTTATCTGCTCTAGAATAGTGGCCCGATCTATGTTGAGTTGCGTGTACACTTTATACACCTTCTAAGTCGGAATAGGCGGACGATCTCCTCTGGGCGTCCAATTACTGTTATACTTTTTCTGACTCCCGTCAAACCTGTCATATTTCGGCCGTCACTCCTCCTCTGATCACCATATAACTTTTCCTTGTCTTTCTCCCTTGACTTCTCTGAAGAACCCTGTTTTAAACTAGCCATCGCCTCTTCTACCACGATAAAACCTTCCGTTTTTTTGAACGTTTCGGCCAAACTCTTCGAATGTTTGAACATCAGTTTCTTCACCAGCTTATCTGATTTCACCAGATCCAAACTATTCTGAAGCAACCCCACTGCTTGAAGATCATTGAGATCTGAAACTTGCCCTACAGCTTCTCTGAACCTCTTCACATATTGGCCCAGAGTCTCGTTCGAATATTGTCTCACCCGTGCCAACGATCCCGTGGGCTTCCACCTTCTTCTATTGCTTCCGAAACGAGCATGGATCCGTCACATAAGTCGGCCCATGATGAAATTGAACCCGAAGCCAGAGTCCCCATCCACTGTCTAGCGTCTCTCCTCAACGTCATCCCAAAGGTTTGACACTTAGCCGTGTCTGAGTAGTCATAATAGTCCATCAGCCTATCAAATGACTTACTATGATCGTATGGGTCTCCAGAATCATCGTAACTTTTCATATGAGGCAGTTTCTTACTAGGATCCATTTTCTCTTTAAGAATTTCCGATGAGAAAGAAGACGCCTTTTTACCCGGAGTCTCCTTCTCTTTTTAAACTTCTGCCAACTGCCTCCAAAGCTCCCTCATTTCTTTCGCTAGGTCTTCCACCCCTTCGGTCCGTGAAGCAACTTCTTTTCCTAGTGAGCTCTTCTTCCTTGGTTCATTTTGATCTTTTCTATCCGAATGGGTCGTTTCTGAATAATTGCGGCTACTATTTCGGCTGAGGCGAGAATCTATAGGACGGTGTACCTTCTTCGCATCCTTAGGAGAACGATCTTTTGAACCACTTCGGTGTCCATCCTTTCTAACGTCTTGATGATACTCAATGCGCGGTATCTTCCTTGGGGCTTCGGGAGAACGTCTTCTTGACCTGCTTCGTCTTCTGTCAGGAGAACGGCTCCGAAGCTCACTCTCTGACTGTCTAGAACCTTCATCACTCCTTACTCTTCGGACTAGTGATTTGCCCCGCTTTTTGGGTCGAGTATAACTGGAAGCCTCATCTTTTCTTCCAGCCACAAGAACCATATGTCTAGAACTCTCTTCCCTCTGTTGTAGGATTGCCTTCGAAGGCATGTCAGTCTCTTGCACCATTTTTGCCAAAGAAGAAACCTTATCCACCCGACCTTCTCGGTGTTGGGTTCTAGGTAGCGTACTTACCACTTCTTTCCGATCTTTGTTACGTCATTTGCTTGCTGTGGAAAATAACTTTCTCTTGATATCCCCATGATCTCTAACACGAGATCCTCCCGGAACTTCTTGGGATCCAAGTCTATCATGAATACTCATCGAAGGGCCCAGCCTATCCTTCACCGAAATTCGCTGCATAGAAGAACTTGTAGTCGTCGGTTGCCCTTCGGCCGTGACCGTCATGCACTTCACCATAACCTCTGATTCAGGACGTTCAATAAATTGTGATTGAAAACCAGAAACACTAGAAAAAAAGCCCATTCCTGTAGCGCTAATGTTAACGCCAAGATTTCGCCACGCGTCTCAATCACCAAAACGCGCTTCTATCCTGCACAGTGAACACATCAGCACCGAATCTCGACGGCTTTAGACCGTCGGAGACCGCTCCGGTGTGAGAATAAGTACAGGCTGAAAAAGAGATTAACAATAGAGGTTGTGTGTTCTAGTGTTTTTAGAGTAAAAATGTTCAGTTACCTCTTATGTGTTACGGCCCTTAGCCTTATATTATCTCTTGCATGTATCTTCCCCCTGACGTCAACTGATTCTCATGCAGGCTTTATCAAAAGTTAATCCCCACTAAGTCAACATTGTGTCAATTCATCATTAACGCTAGACGGTTTAAAACGATTTAGCCTATCTAATTAATCAACCACCTGTTAATCACTTTTTAGCTAGCCCTTCTCTAATAAGTAGGGGTGAGCATGGTGCGGTTTGGTGCGGTTTGAAGTCCAAATCACACCCGAAACCGCTTTGGTGCGGTTTAAAAAATTCAAAACCGCATCCGAAACCGCTTGTGATTGGTGCGATTCGGTTTTAAAGTGTGGTACGATTTTAATTGGTGCGGTTTCAGTTCCAAAATCAATTGAAACAACAAAAAAATTTAAGCCTTCAATAAAATTTAACATAAACCTTACATCAAACAATTAACTTAGTGACAAAGTCGACAATGAGAATTATATCAAACATGTTTTAAAACTAAAATATGCGCTATATAAAACGGAGACTATTCGATAACAAGCAAGAATGATTATGTAGTTCCCCAAAAATTAAAAATATAAAAGTCCATAGCCCGCGAGCTCACAGGCGGGTCGAGCCGGCCTGCGGGCCGAAGGTGATTTATGCCTATTTTTTATATTTTTTCCAGCCAGCTAAGCCTGCGGGCGGACCGGCCACAAAAAGCCCAATTTTTTGTGGGTCAGGCCGAAGGTGATTTATGCCTATTTTTTATATTTTTTCCAGCCGCTAAGCCCGCGTGCGGACCGGCCACAAAAAGCCCAATTTTTTGTGGGCCAAAAAAATGCGGCCCAAAGCCTGCTTTTTAACGGACGGGCCGACCTGGCCCGCGGGCTTTAGGCCCGTTTGCCAGGTCTACTTCCACCACCGCATCCAGCGTTGATAAGCGATTAGATAGTAGCCTAAATGCTCCAAGAGTAGAAACGGATATAACCCGACCAGTCCAATTAGTCTTGATCCAAGCGGCCCAAAAGGTTAAGGCCCAACAGATGGGATTTGAGATCCCATATTCAGCAAAAAGATTTCTCGAGCAGGAACTATCAGAGTTACCAGGCTGCTTGCACCCAATGTTTATACATTACAAAAGTTCTCGGTCCAACTATGATTGTGACAGCTAAATGCTCCGTAAGCTCAAGATAACAAACATAATCACTTTTACTTCACAGGAATTTCCATGGCAGAAAGCCAAGTAAATTCATAACTCAAAAACACATTCATGACAATATATTTACTTTATTATATATATTTATATTATCAGGTTCATTTAGGAACATTTACATACAATAAACCTATGTAGCATAAACCCACAAGACTCCATCATCAAACCCACAGTCATACCACCAAAATCCACACTTCATACCAAACCCTAACTCAAAAACAGAGACGGTCAAATCAAAACACGGAAATTAACCAGAGATTTCAATGGATTTGACATCAGGCTTCTTCGCCCCCTCTTTGGGGACCGTCACAGTCAGCACACCATTCTCCATTGCCGCCTTGACCTGATCTACCTTGGCATCCTCCGGCAGCTTGAACCTCCTCATAAACCTGCCGCTGCTCCTCTCCACGCGGTGCCACGTGTCTCCCTTCTCCTCCTTCTCACGGTTTCTCTCCCCGCTAATCTGGAGCACACGATCGTCCTCCACTTCCACCTTCACCTCCTCCTTCTTCAGCCCCGGCACGTCCGCCTTGAACACGTGAGCCTCCGGAGTCTCCTTCCAGTCTATGGTCGCGTTCGCGAAAGACGAAGACTCGCCGGATCTGAAGAGATGGGAGAGCGGTCGGGAATTGTTGAACGGGAAGCCATCAAAAGGGTCCCACACATCGAGGGAGAACGGATCGAAGACGTTTGATCGGCGGCCAAAGAAGTGTGGAATGATCGACATCTTGTTAGGGGGCTAGAAAATATCTAAGAATATTGCTGCTTTTGCAGAGAAAAGCTATCTATGATCAATTTCTTAGGGTGGAAGGTTTATATTTAGGGGGGAATTTGTGGATAATATCGTGAGGGTTCCAGAGTGTTCTAGCTAATTCAATTCTATATGCTTATTGGAATGTTCTCGATTCACGCGCGCTAGTGACGGATTTCACTTAATTGCTACAAAGGACCTTCACTTGTGGAATTTATGTTCTACGAACTCTCTCTTTTAGATTTTGCATACTGTGGCCAATAAAACAAAAAAAAAACTACGGAGATAAAAAGTAGTGATATATAAGCTAAGCAGTTTAATTTATAAAAATTACTTTCTTCCTTTCGAACGTTCTAATTTGACTTTCATAATTATATTTACCATTTTTTAAATTAATAAATCTTAAATAAACGTCAAGTGATTCTGATCATAATAAACTACAGAGAATTTACGACAAGTGCCAAATTTCAAAGTTTCAAATTTTATTTAAATATTAATAAATAATTTTAAAAATTATCAATTTTACCATAAAAATTAAATTATGACGTTTATTATAAGACGGAAAGGATATTACACAAAATATCATCATTGGGATAATATATCACCTAATCAAGTAGTATAACATGTTGTAAATTGTCCTAATTTTATGTGTTATTTTTTAAACTTATTTAAAGAATCTCGTGGGGATCTGAAAGTTTGGAAAATTTAAAACAAATTAAATAAAACGAAAGACATAGACCCAGATTTCTATCCTTTTTGCCCTTTACCGAATTATTGATTGATTTAATGTTTTTAATTGTTTGAGCGGCATGCACAAATTGATACTCACTCCGTTCCTAAATAAGTAACGTTTTAGAAGAAAAAAAATTATTTTAATTTATTTGTAATTTACAAATTTTTAGGAGAATAAATTATTTATTTTCCTATATTACTCCTATCTTCTCTTATTGTATCAACAAATTCTCTCTTTTGTATTAATAGTTTTCAGCTTCCCATAAAGGGGTAGTGATGGAATTTCACACAAATTTTAATTTTTAAATAATAGTATTAAATGAATTTTTTAATCCATGTGCAAAAACCTTAAATGACACTTATTTAGGAGTATTGTGTTTGCAATGGTCATAAATCTTATTCGGTCTTGTTTCCTAATATATGACGTTTTAGATTTGTATACTTTTAAGGGGAGGGGGAGGGGGATTGTTCTGTTTTAGGAACCCAATACAGTTTTTGTATGTTTTTTCCAAATATATCCTTGTTTTAATTTTTGCAGCAAAGAGTTATTACGTTCAACAACAATTTCTCTCTTCATATTTTGACGCTTCGATTGTCGTACTAAAGGAAGAGAAATGCTAGCTTTGTCATTTTATCCCACTTATTGATTTGTGTGTTTTTTTGCTAAAACTGTTGTTTTTAAGGAACGGAGGGAGCGTTAAATGTAAAACAAGAAAAGTGAAAATGCCAACAAAATTAAGTTTGTGTGATTGGGTATGTACAATTCCAATCACAAACCCAAATGTGCCAAGGACTTATGCTCTGGACACTAGTAGCCTAGTAGCCCAAAATGAATAGCCTTGCACACTTTGAACTATGGCGTCTCTCCTTTTCTTTATTTTCCTTTTTTTTGTTCTTTATTTAAATCTCTAAACTTGAATTTGGATAGAAGGTTAATGAATTTATAGAATAACTTATTAGAGTTTCTTAACATGTGCTCATAGGGCACATGATAAGTGAAAGTAGTATGCATACAAGTCAATCATGTATGATGATAAAATATATATTTTGGAGACAGTCTTATTTATTTATTAATAAAAATATTCATTTGTTAAAGGCATTTAATTATCTACATGGTGCTGTTTTTATAATATGTAAATAACTCATAGTTTAAAGCTATATTTTTAGAATCATGGTGATGATCATGCTAATGAGATCTAAGTTCTTAGAAAACTTTAAAACTAAAATAGTTCTCAATCGTGAGATTACTAAAAAGGGGTTAGTAAATCCGGATAGATTGGTACATATGTTATTTGGGCATTGGATGAGGATGATTGATCTCATGATCATTTGTGTGGAGACACTAAAGCAAGTATGTAGGTGCTTATTGGAAAATAAGTTCACTGTACGTGACTCGCTATGGAATACCTAATGGAGTTTTACTCACTTGTCAATAGGAATTCCTAATGTGATAGTAGTACAAGTGATTATTGGACTTGAGATCATCATAATATCTTGTATGTAATGAATTATACTTTGACTTATTCCTTAAAGCCTTTTAGGGTATATAAAAGGGTATGATTGGGTGTAATGAGTTACATATGAAGATAATGAATGATCAATAAAGAATCTACCACCTCTAGTAAAAGAGGAGATATGTCCTATGTGATTCGTTAAATGACAACCCAAGAATCCTTGGCCAAGGTGAAATGAAATTAGAAAGGAGTTTCTAATTTGCATTAAATGGAGTTGTACATTTTCTAATCGAAATACATATAATTAAATAAAATAAGACTTGACAGTAAATCCATGTCTTATATTTAATTGGGACATTGTATGGTGGAAGGATTGAATTGTACAGTAACTATTTACTCACAGGTTCTTTTATGATTAATGTTGAAATCTATATTATTTGAAAAGTCGTTGATCGCTAGGGAGGCTTATCCCTATTGTAGAATAAATATTATTTATTTTAATAGATTATTAGTTTAATTTATTTGTGACGCCCCCAAAATAGGTTCAATACCAACCCATTCTGAGTCGCCAATTACATGGTACAGAAATTCAAATACAAATCTTTTATAACAAAAGGTCGTGAGAAATACGACCATACAACTGTAAGTTTGAATACAAATCGTATATAATACGAAATTTAAACATTCAAATTCATCATTTATTCATTACAATTATTAACCCACTATTTTATAGAATAGTGAGGACTTCTACAGTTCTAACTTTGACCATCACACTGTTCCCCGACTAGTTCCCGCAACATTCTCATTTCCTGAATAGGACAATAGATGAAAAGGGTGAACTCAACTAGCTCAGTAAAGAATATTATAACTAGGATAATAGAAAATAAATTATCGTTAGTCTTCCACAATTCAGATAAAATATTATGGATAACAAGTTTTAGATCAATATTCGCAGCGAAAATAACAATTCATTAGAAGATTTAAGTAGAGAATGAAGTCTACTATCTTCTATGATTTAAAAGTTTATCATCAATATTTTATCCCTGTAACACCAATCAATATATATCTTGAATTAAATATTCATCTTTGCACTACGGGCCAAAGATATTCATTTGTATCACCAGTAAGTCATGTTCATCTCAACACCCGTCATCTTTGCACTACGGGCCAAAGATATTCATCATGTAATCATTCATCTTTGAACTACAGGCCAAAGATATTCATCAAAAAATTATTCATTCAGTTATATCACCATTTAGGACTGAGGATGATGAAAAACAATACGAATAACGAATCCAGTGAAATAAAGGACAAATATTAGAGAATTTATCCAGAGTTCAAGAATGAAGATCAAAACCTGGATTCAATCAAAAAAAATATTTTTTTTACCGTGAATAGTACCCCGTGAATAGTATCTCAACATGAAAAGATAAAAATTTCACGAGAAAGTTCAGAAAATTATTCCGGTAAAATGATAATAGATGAAACGCAAAACTCAATAAAAATTCTTATCATTTCAGGAATTATAGAAGCAATACTTACCGTAGTAAGTTTAGAGTTAGGAATATGAAACAACATACGAAACTGCAAATGGATTTTCACCCGTCAGGCGGTAGTCCGTGCTGACAGATCATTTCCACAATTTAATAACAAATGAATACGGAGGGTTATTCACCAGTCAGGCGGTAGTCCGCGTCGACAGATTATTCCCACATAATAATAAAGAATGGAATAACAACAGGATTTCACCTTGCATGCGGTAATCCGCGTAGACAGGTTATTCTAACAGAATAATAAAGAATGGAATAACAACCCTTACGAGTATTGAAAGAAAATAACTCTTCATGAATACGAAAAAAATAATACGCCTTACCTTAACAGAAATTTGGAGACTGCACCAGTATAATAACAGAATACTCTTCTTATTTCTCTTTTATTCTCTCTATACTTTCTCTCTCTATAGTTTTATGGAATTGGTGAGAAATAATGAAGAAATGAACTTCTATTTATAGGCTTGACAGAGTAAGGGTAAAATAGTTTTTTCGCCATAATTAATGACATCATCGCTTACATCATGGATCCTATGACATCATTGCTTACCTCGTTGTTCCGATGACATCATTACTTACCTCATCGCCCGATGACATCATTGCTTACAACATAAGAATTCAAATTCAATTTGTTCTCTTCCACCAAAAATTAGTTAGACTCAATATTTCGGAACTTTAATAATTCATAATAAATAGCTTTTTTATCAGAAAAATATGAACCTTATGTCCATTCCATATAAAATTTAATTATCTATAACTTTGTAGAAGAAAGTTTTTCTAAATTCCCAACAAAAAAATGACCGAAATCCACATACGGATAATTTTCCACACCAAAATTACTATAAAAATACATCAACACTAATTCCTTCTTTTATATCCACAAAAATAAATCATTCCTTATCATATAAAATAATAATTAATTATTCACAAATAATATTAATTATTGATTTGATAATTAGAAATATTGTGTAATGACAATTATTTAATCAATAATCTAAAATATCAACGTAGCAATTATTGAATCAATAAAATAAAATATTGAACAGTAATTACCGTAACAATTATTGAGTAGTGACTTCTTACGTAATAATCAATAATTAGAATTACTGTGCAATACCGTGTGCTACTGTGCAACACAGTGAATTACTGTACTTTAACCACCGGGTATTTCAACAGTCTAACCGTAACAGTTTTACCGTTAATTTTATAAAAAGTTATTTCTGTCGCTTTCTATATCCGACATTCATTCCGTTGTGGGGCCCACAAATGACTGCGCCGTCGTACGAATATTCTCCGACAACAAGAATATTTCACGACCAAACGAATATTCCCCGACAACAATGAATATTTTATAACCACTTGTTTATTTTGTAAAATTTGCACATTCCACCCATAACTTACCACATTTATCAAATTAACACTTTACTATTTCAAAATAATATATAAAGAGAATTAAATCTTTATTTATAAAATTTGGGGTCTTACAACCTCCCCTCCTTATGAAATTTCGTCCTCGAAATTGACGTACGTACGTGGTATGTCGAAAAGGTGAGGATACCTTGTTTTCATTTCCGATTCTAACTCCCGCGTCATTTCCTCAATAGCATGGTTTCTGCAAACTGATCCAAAATCGTGAAGTAAATCTAGGGTCACGATCCGAAACTATGGATACTGGCATGCCATGCAATCTCACAATCTCATTGACGTACATACGAGCAAGACGTTCAAGGGAATAAGTCTCTCGTATCGGCAAGAAATGAGCAGACTTGGTTAATCTATCAACAATAACCCAAATCGCATCTATGCTCTGAGAAACCTTGGGAAGACCCGTAACAAAATTCATTGTAATGTGTTCCCACTTCCACTTTGGAATCTCAAGTGATTGCAATGGACCTTTTGGCACTTGATGCTCCGCCTTGACACGTTGACACGTTAAACACCTTGAGATGAATTTCGTGATCTCTCTTTTCATATTGCTCCACCAAAATGTATGTCGAAGATCAAGATACATTTTGGTACTCCCAGAATGGATTGCAAACGGTGTGTTGTGTGCCTCCATCATGATTGTATACTTCAATTCAGAATCGTTAGGAACACAAAGTCTGGAGTTGACTCTAAGTATTCCTCAATCTTTGCTTCTGTAATAGCACCTTCTTGCTCCTTCTTCCTTATATTCATCAGTTCTGGGTCTGTAACTTGAGTAGCTTTAACTTTATCAATCAAAGCTGGTTCTACGCGTATACTTGACATCATTTCATGTGTCCCCAGAGTTTTGAACTTTATCTCCATCCTTTGTAAATCACACAAAATGGACCTTGATAGCATCACATTCGTTCCCGCATATGATCTTCTACTCAACGCGTCAGCTACCATGTTCTCTTTTCCAGGATGGTATTGGATGGTATGATCATAATCTTTCAACAGCTTAAGCCAACGTCGTTGCCGCATATTGATTTCCTTTTGAATGAAGAAATATTTGAGGCTCTTATGATCCGTATAGATCTCCAATTTCTCTCTATACAGGTAGTGTCTCCAGATCTTCAACGCGAAAACGACAGCTGCTAACTCTAGATCATGAGTAGGATAATTCCTCTCATATTCTTTGAGTTGTCGCGAGGCATAGGCTATGACTTTCCCATGTTGCATGAGAACACATCCTAACCCTTTGCCCAAAGCATCACTGTAGATAACAAATCCATCCGGACTAAATGGTATTGTTAGAACAGGTGCCGAAATGAGTCTTCTCTTGAGCTCTTGGAAACTCTTCTCGTATTCCTCGCTCCATACGAATTTTATATCTTTCCGAGTCATCTGAGTTAATGGAGTAGCGATTCGAGAAAATTCTTCCACGAATCTCCGATAATAACCAGCTAAGCCCAGAAAGTTACGTACTTCGGTCACCGACTTTGATTGCTCCCAACTTTGTATTGCTTCAATTTTCACCGGGTCCACAGATACTCCACGTTTTGATACTACGTGCCCAAGGAATACTACCTCCTCAAGCCAGAACCCGCATTTCTTTAGCTTAGCATATAGCTTATTTTCACGAAGCCTTTGAAGTACCAGCTTCAAATGGTGTTCATAATCTTCACGGCTTTTGGAATAGATGAGGATGTTATCAATAAAGACAACCACGAACTGATCTTAATATTCCTTGAATACACGGTTCATCATATCCATGAAAGCAGCAGGAGCATTAGTCAATCCAAAAGACATTACTAAAAATTCATAATGTCCGTACTGAGTTCTGAAAGCAGACTTTAGAATATCCTCAGTTTTAATCTTCAGCTGATGATATCCAGAACGAAGATCGATCTTTGAAAAGAATTGTGCACCTTGCAACTGGTCGAATAGGTCATCAATACGAGGTAGCGGATACCTATTCTTGATCCCGATAGTCAATACAAAGTCGCATACTCCCGTCTTTCTTCTTTATAAATAAAACGGGAGCACCCCAAGGAGATGTACTAGGACGTATAAAACCAATGTCTAACAACTCCTGTAGTTGGACCTTTAACTCCTGAAGTTCAATAGGAGTCATTCGATATGGGGTTTTAGAGATGGGTTTTGTACCGGGTTCAAGGTCAATAAAGAATTCAACTTCACGTTTTGGGGGTAGACCGAAAAGTTCTTCGGGAAATACATCAGGAAACTCATTAACAACGGAAATATCATTCAAACCTAACGTATTCTAGTTTAGATCAGTGACATGTCCTAAGAAATCTTGACATCCGTTTTTCAATAAACGAATAGCTTTATGACTTGAAATGACATTGACTGATTTTAGTGGTTTGGTGGTTTGAATTCACACAACAGGTTGGTTAGGAATATGAAAACTAACAACCTTACGAAAACAATCAATTTTGGCATGATAAGTGGTTAACCATTTAATTCCTAAAATCACGTTAAATGCAAGTATTTTCAAAGATATAAGATCAACAGGTAGGGTGAGGGTACAAATTTGAATCAAGCAAGATTTGTAAACTGTGGATATAACAAAGGTTTCTCCCAACGGGGTTTCAACAGATAAGTCAAAGTCTAATTTCTCAGGTCTCAAGTTTAAACGTTGAGCACAAGTAGGTGAAATAAAAGAATGGGTAGCATCGGTATCTAATAAGGTGTAACTTTGCAAGAGTTTATGATTAGCTTACCCGTAATAACCTCATTCGGGTTCCTCACTTGTTGTGTAGTTACGACAAAAGCCCTTCCCGGAACCACTGACTTCGATTTGTCTGGAACAACTTTAGGAATCACCAACCCCGTTGGACTTGGTTTCGCTACAGGACACACTCGAGCTATATGTCCTTCCTTTCCACAGTTATAGCATACCTTGGACTGCTGTGTGCAGTTGGGACTGATGTGTCCCTCTTGGCCGCATTTATAGCATACGACCGATGGTCTTTCTTCTCCCTTAGAAACAGTTGGTGCTGTTGTCTTCACGTTATCATTGTTGTACCTTCTCTTTTTGAAATCTTCCCTCGACTCGCTTCTTCTACTATCATAGCCACGATTACCACCAGAATGGTTACCGCTTTTGTCCGAATGTTTTCATCCCCGCTGGTTGTCATTGCTCCGATGACTGCTGCCACCAGTATGACCCTAGTTGTGGTCCCTCGGTTGAACATACTCATTATATCGCTCTAATAATTGAGCCCTGTTTACAGCATCTGAATATAGAGAAAATTTATGAGAGATAATATATTGCCAAATTTCAGGTTTCAGGCCTCTCAGAAACATCCGCGTCATACGTTCCTCATTCTCTACCAAATGAGGTGCAAACCTGGATAACTCTGCGAACTTAGCCTCATACTTGGACACAGTCATGTTATTCTATTCCAGTCTAATAAACTCTACCTCCTTCATATGACGAATACTTTCAGGAAAGTACTTGTCATTGAATAGTTTCTGAAACGTTTTCCAAGACATATTGAGTGCGGCTGGCTGGGTACGCTTCACAGACTCCCACCAGTGGTCTGCCTCACCACGGAGCATAAAGGTGGCGAATGGAACCTTCTGTTCCTCCGTGCATCCCAAGACATCAAATATCTTAGTAATTTGTTTAACCCACGTTTCTGCCTTGATAGGATCCGGCTTTCCCACAAATTCTGGTGGTCCCAACTCTTTGAACTGTTTGGCAGTGACAAGCTGCGCGTTGCTATCATTTCCACCCGTATTATGAACACGAGTCTCCATCGTCTGGTTTTTCATGAACTGCAAAAAGCTTCTAAACATCCCATCATTCATCGTCTGATCGGTGGTGTTGTTTACAAGAGGAATATTGCCTTCTTGTTGCACGTTCTCCTGGTTGGTGATTAAAAATGTCTCAACGGTCTCATTCACTCCATTGCTTAGATTTTCAGCTGTCATTCTCAAATATTGTCATAAAACAAGGGTTAATTAAACAAATTAACATATCACATATTAACCCTATGTTCCGACTGACCAATTAAATACCACATAAGCTTTAGTAGAACACACTAGCGAAGGTTTTACTCGTCTCTCCCCTCCTAGTTCTATTCCCAGATCTCCGCCAGATATCATATCCCTAAGATCTGATACCAACTGTGACGCCTCCAAAATAGGTTCAATACCTGTGACGCCCCCAAAATAGGTATACAACACCCATTCTGAGTCGTCAAAATATATGGTACAGAAATAACTATAACTTTATTATTTCAACAGTAAAAATGTGAGTTTAAATACAAATATTATCTTCTAGACAATATCTATACCCAAATAAATCATCATCACAATTATTTATACATTATTTTACAAAAATGGTGATGACTACTAAACAACTCTCTCTATAACCATCATTCCATACCCCGACTCGTACTCGCTACATTCTCGCCTCCTGAGAAGAAAAAGGGTGAGCTCAACTAGTCTAGTAAAGAACTTTATGACTAAGATAATATAAAATAAATTATCGTTATTCTTCAACAGGAAAAAAAATCTAATAGAATACAATAGACAACCTGTTTTAAATCAATATTCGCAGCGGAAATAATAATTCATTAGAAGAGTTAAGTAGAGAATGCAACTACTATCTTCTATATATGAATTTAAAAGTTCATCGTCGATATTTTATCCCTGTAACATCAATCAATATATATCTGGAATCAAATATTCATATTTGCACTACAGGCCAAAGATATTCATCAGTTGATCATGTTCATCTAAACACCTATTCATCTTTGCACTACGGGCCAAAGATATTAATTAGTCGGTCATGTTCATCTCAACACCTGTTCATCTTTGCACTACGGGCCAAAGATATTCATCAAGAAATCATTCATCTTTGCACTATAGGCCAAAGATATTCAGTAATATCATCATTTAGGACCGAGGATGATGAAAAATATTTTAAAGAAAACGAATCCAGTGAAACAAAAGAACAAGTATTAAGGATTCGTACTTTAAATAATCCAAGTTTAAAAATACTTCATAAATAACCAGATTGGAGTAAAATTCAAGAATTAAGATCAAAACATAGATCCAATCAAAGATAGGAATCATAACAGACAATTTTGGACACAGGAAAAAAAATTTAATTTTTCTGTGAATAGTGTCGTATTTGTGAATAGTATTGTGTACGTGAATAGTAACTCCGACCTCAAAAGATAGAAATTTCACAAACAAATATCATCACGATTCGTGAATAGTACTCGTGAATAGTAACTCATGAATAATAACTCGTGAATAGTAACCCCGACATGAAAAAGTTCCAAATTTGATAAAAAATTTCCAACCAATATTTCGGCATAATGATATTAAAGAAATAATATCATTTTCAAATAAAATAACACCTCTTACCTCAGAAAAAATAGTACTTCTGACTGGAATACTAGATATAGTACTTAAAGGACTTGCATCGTATAACAATACTCAAAGTACTAAAATACTCACAAGAATACGCTCAATATATCGAGAGAGAAAGAGAGAGAAATCTGTAGTTTCTGGTGTAATTTTCAATTATAACCTAACCACCCTATTTATAAAAAAATGCTTAGAACACCAAAGTAAAAAATTTATTAAATATTATTATATTTTTTCCAAAATCTCATACGCACACTTTTGCCAACTGAATTCAGCCCCTATCACATATTAAATGAGAGCCACAAAATGAAAAACACATTTTAGTAAATAAAAATATTTAAAACTTCCAAAAATCAATTATTTCGGAGCTTCAGAACTTCAATAATTCATAATAAATAGCCCTTTTGTTAGAAAATTCGAATCTCGCGAATTTTTATAGGAAATTTAATTATCTACAACTTTGCAGAAGAAAGTTTTTCCAAATTCCAAACAGAAATTGATCGAAATTCACAAACGGGCGATTTTACAAGCTATAATCAAATTTCAGTCAAGAAATGGGGTCCACTGACACACAAAATATGTGTTAATCATTTAATGCAACAAAAATACTCTTCCTCCTCATATACTCATATATCCCACATTCATTGTAAAAATATCATTATTATATTATAATAATATAATAAAATATTATTTTATCAGAAAAGATAAAATATCAATTTTTAACAATTGTCACTTTAAAAATTTTCTCTATCTATATCCACATAAAATTAATATTTCCCTCATCATATAAATTAATAATTAATTATTCACAAATAATATTACAGAATCACAGTACTTGCAATAAAGAGGGGGCTTTTCAATAAAGATTTCTCCTTACTGGCGCGCATTTAGGTGACCAAACCTCTCCTTAAACAGAACTTTTTAGACATTGCCAATAATTTTATCTAATAATATTATTCAGATAATATGAATTATTGCTCCAATAATGAAAAATACTGTGTAGTGACAATTATTGAAACAACAGTAATATAAAAAAAATCAACGCACCAATTATTGAATATTCCACGACCAAACAAATATTCCCCGACAACAATAAATATTTTATAACCACTTGCTTATTTTGTAAAATTTGCACATTCCACCCATAACTTACCACATTTATCAAATTAACACTTTACTATTTCAAAATAATATATAAAGAGAATTAAATCTTTATTTATAAAATTTAGGGTCTTACATTATTTATTTAAATAAGATTAGAATTATTCTAATTGATTTATTCACAACCGGTTTAATATGAAGAACCTAAATGGTCATACCATAAAAGGAAGAATAATTATTTAAGAAGGTAATGACATAATCGTAATAATGCATTAAGTGTAATTAATTTAATCTACGATGATAGAATAAATTAAATAGCTTAATGTTTATTATTTAATATTTTAGAAATATTAAATATAAATTAATAAGAGGAGTCTTATTAATATTATTCCAATTATTATTATTTTAATTTCTAAAGGAGTTTAGTAATTAATTTAATATTAGTACTCTCATTTATTCCTAATTAGATTAGGAGACAAATTAATTAAATAAATTTAAATTATTATTCCCAATTAATGTGGTGGGAAGCCTAAATTAATTAAAGGAGTTTAATTAACTAAATGAAATCTCATATCTAATAGGATTAGAAGGGTTGACCAATATCTATATAAGAGGAGTCTTATAATAGATATTATTTGATACAATTCTAATTATTGGAGAGTACTCCTTTTTTATAGAGGATAGAAAACTAAGCCAACTACCCTCCTTCTTGATAATTCCTCTTCCTTGGTGGATCTCTTTAGATGTCAAACACTTGGGTGGCTAACGTTGATCAAAGGAAGGAATTTAACCCAAAAATTCAAGGAGATCACGAAGAACAAGGAGTTGAACTCGTACTTGTAGAAGCTTCGTTCTACAAGGGTATGATTCCATAACTTCTTATTTATCGTTTTAAATTAATAATTTGCATAAAGGATGATTCGGGTAAGGTTTTGTAAAAAATTTTAAACTCTGATATACCATGCTTCCGCTAATTTTTGCAATTTGATTGCATCACGATTTCGTACAAACCCAACACTAAACACACAGTAAGGGAATATTCCCTTGAATTGTGTGCATATTCCCTTGAATTTGGTGCAAATACAGAAATCAAAGGAATATTCACACAGTTCAAGAGAATATTCTCTTGAACTGTGTGCTTAGCATGTGTCTTAAGGGCACATGTTAAGAGGACCCTAATATAGGACGTTTTAGAGAAATTTTTTTGTCCCTTAATATATGACGTTTTAGATTTTCAAGTAAACATTAATTGCTTAATTTCCAATATTACCCCTGGTATTAAATATAACTTTGGTTCTATCACTATTTTTTGTCCAATAGTAAATAACAATCTCTTTTTGCAATACAAGGACAATATAGACATTTGATATTATATTTAATGCTATACAATCATTTCCTTCATGCTTGTGCACAACTCTAAAAAGTCTTATGATGCGTTTGGATTGAAGGAATAAAGGTAGGAATGGAATGAGTCATTCCTATGGAATAAAAAAAATTATGTTTGGTTGCGATTAGAATGAATTGAACCATCCTTTTTTTTTTTTTGCTATTTTCGACTGAAATTTAACATTCTTCCACAAGATTTCATGCCCAAAGCCTTGTGAGTAGTTTTTTTTATCATTGAGTCATGAGGGTCTTGGGGAAGGAAAAGTATGGAATAACTCATTCCAACTAGAATAGAATGAATCATTCCAATCTTCATTTCATTCCTTCAATCCAAACGCAACATTTATACTCCCTCCGTTCCTAAAAGATTATCGTTTTAAAAGAAAATTTTGTTCCAAAATGCTTGCCGTTTACAATTTTCTAGAAGAATAAATTATTTACTTTCTTATATTACCCATATCTTCTTTCATTGTCCTAATAAATTCTCTCCTTTGTATTAATAGTTTTCAATTTCTCATAAAGGGGTAGTGATGAAATTTCAAACAAATTTTACTAGTATTAAATGATTTTCTTCATTAATGTGTCAAAACCTTAAACGATAATTTTTTAGGAACGAAAATAGTATTAAGGTACGGATGGAGTATAAAGATAACATGAGAGCCGCCAAGGTAGGGGTTTTAAATGAGCTAAATCCTATACAAGATTTTCAAAAATAGGGTTAAGTTTGACGTATTTACCTTGCAAGTATTGAGCTTAGATAATTCAAATACTGGGCACGCTATCTAGTCTTACACTATGTTTGTCAACTCAACTCTAAGTTTTGAATTTAAAACTAAAGGAACATTTAAATTTTATAAAATTAAAATTTCGTTAAAATTTGGCGTTATCAAGAATTCAACAAGTAGCTAACCACTGCAGCAAAAGGACAAAGGATTTTAAAAGATAATCTGCATATCAAATTGAAATACTTTGATAGCAATTACATACTAGTTAATAAATAGCTAAATCTCATGCCCATGGGCAATGTTTGTTTATCTAAACAATTAATACATATATGTATGTTATATTCTTATGCTTCTATATTTACAAAATCAAATGAAAACTGATATATATATATATATATATATATATATATATATATATATATATTACGGCTCTTCATCTCATCTCCTCACACATCCTAACAATCCTATTGCACATCCACGTCAATAGCCACAACCTTTGATATACCAACCCTAGTAGAATTTCCTCTAACTTTAAATGGCAATGTTGCATTTGTTGCATTATTATTATTATTCACAACATTGCTAGCAACAATCCCACATGATCCCTCTTCCTCCTTTTTCAAGTCACCAGGAGGCAAAAAACAATCCATGGACAATCCCTTAATATTAAAACCGACCTCCTCGATGGTCCAAACCTCGTCCATTCGCGTCTTCGAATGGCTCTCGGAGTTTTCCCCGAACCTAAACAACGACACCGACGTTTTGCCGGCGTGCGCTATATTAACCCCGTCGACTGTCCTATAATCTTGGATGAATGACTCCATTGTTGTTTCCCAAAGTACGTTGTCGTTTTCGGGGACTTTGGCTTTGATTCGAAGGAGGTGAGAGTCTTCCAGTTTGACAAAGAGGCCGGTTCTTTGGCTAAAATAGCCCCAAATTGTGTGCTGGATATTTTCTACGTTGTTGCTACTTCTTGCTCTTAGTGCCGATGGCTCTGCTTGGAGCTTTAACACAAAGCAGTCTTCGTGGTTCACTGTCTTTTCACCAACACATATCGAATTGGAGAATAAATTTGCTGTTGATCTTGGATCAAGGCCCTGTTGAGTATGATTAGATGATAAGTGCATGGTTAGATTATGTCAATGTAAATTGTTCGGATTGACTCGTACTTTTGCGGGTTCGACAAATGGTAACTACGACAGAGTAGTCAGGGGTCTCGCTCTCCGGTGAACGAGCGGTTGTCCAACTGCCGGTGAGCTGACGGGGTTGCAAGGGGTAGCGCCCCCGCCAAGCGCAAAAAAAAAAGTAATTAATTGGACTTGGGGATTTATATTAGTAGTCCGGTCTTGAGTTTTATTAATGTATTGGGTCTCATATGTTTGAGCTCATGTTATAACAAATAGAGTTTTCTAGTGACTATAAAAATATTGTTTGGTGTGTAGATCATTGTACAGAGTGTGTGAAACATTTAATGAATACATCAGACAAACAGAGCTAATCAAATTGGTAAACATGAGTATATCGCGTGTTCTTATTTTTTCCGTCTTTCATGTAATATTCTAACATAAATTGAATTGAAACCAGCATAATAGTTTGAATTTTCTACAAAGATGATTTACTCTTGTAGATAAGATAATGGTGAAATCGGCCCAATAATAAAAAACTAAAACTCGAATCGTTTCCAAATTAAATAGTGATACTAGAATTAGCCGATCAACTACACTATATTTTCGGACTTTATGAAACTCTAATTAATACAGACTAGGACAAAAAGGCAATCTATAATCAAAGATAAAAAAGAAAGAAAGAAAGAAAGAAGGGGTTTGTTTGAATTTAAAATGGCTTATGAGCTGGATTGTCATTTGTCCAAGCCAAATATTGTCCAGAGGATGACTTTTAGTTGCAGCAGTTTCCAAAATTTCAAAATCAGACCAACAATTCATATACTTTTTTTACTACTAATCCGGAAGTATGCTCAGAAGGAAAACAGGTAGCCAATTTAATTTGTTGTAACCAATGCATTTCTTTTTTTAAAGTCAAAATGATCCTCATAGAAAAATTTGGTGCACGAGCTTTAACAAATATTGTTCCAGGTAGATTAAAGTAGACCAACACCCGCCCTTAAGCTTAACAAACTAATGACTCATGCTACTATCACCTAACTTTCACATACTGCTGATACGTGACAATATGTGATTTATTGTTCACGTAATACGCTTAACTCAATAACAAATCACATACTGTCACCTTGCAGTACATGAGAGTTGTGTCACCATATTTATGTGATAATAGTATTATTCCAAACTAATTACAAAGAAGTTGAATTTCTCTCACAAAAACTATACGTGAACATGAAAATTGGACACGAGTGTATTTAAATTTCACATATTTAAATTTTGACCCCCAATGATAGGTAAAAATATAAATAAGTAAAGTTCAAATACACTCATGTTCTATTTTCATGTCCACCTAAAAAAAACTCTTTGATCATTGTAAAAAAAGGAGAGCGAAAGTAATACCTGTAAAGAACGACGAAGAGGCCTAGGTGGGCCACGAGATGCATGCGAATGGTGCCATGGGGTCTGTCTCCAAGCCACCTTCCCATCACTACCAGCACTAATCTTGTACCCGGAAACAACCAGCTCCAAGCACCACAGATCAGGCCTCTTTTGCCACAACACAAATCCTCCCATCTCTCCACCTCCTCCATTATTTTTCAAACTCTTAATCATCGTCCTATTTCTAACATTACAATTCAAACCTAAACCATCCCCACTAATAAAATCGGATGTTCCCATCTTCACCTTCCCCATCGCATACATGCTATCCATCGAATTCAATACTTTTTCCACTCCGGCCGCCGCCATGTACTGCTGCACTATGTATTTAGCCATTGCAGCCTCCTGCATATCATACATAATTTACTAACATTACACATGTGACATGAACATTATAACCACTACTGTTACATTTATGTGTATCAACCAATCAAAAAAGTGAAGTTCGAAAAGAATATCTGAAGCGACTTACAATGGGGTGGTCTTTGATGTTCCGACTAATGGCATGATCGGAACAGACCGGAAGAGGGATTAGAGGAGCTCCGATGACACCGAGCAAGAGCTGAATATCCGTGTTCCGGCCGCCATAAACAGTCGGCGACAACAATTTATGATCAGTGTGCGGTTTCATCCATGACTTGATGTTTTTCCATGACATGTTATTGTTGTTAGAATGAAATGTCTCTTCCGGTATAGGCACTTCAAGCACGGTTTCAAGACCATCTTCTCTATCCAAGTTTGGGCACAAAGTCCTCATATATATGAATATTGATAAAAGTTTAGAGAGAGAATTTGGCAATGAAATTGAGTTTTTGGTTGAGCTTTTAATCTAATACTACTAGAGAGAGAGACTTAGAACCAAAGGTCGGGTCTGGTGAAGAAATTGACCTACCGACCGTGGGCCGTTTTCTAACGTGCAACTCTTTGTCTGTGTCGTGACTGAACGCATCTCTTGTTTTTTTTCGTCTCTCCCTCTCTTGGAGTTAATAAAGGGACTACATTTTGCCTATTGTGTATTTGATTTGATTATTTTATGGTGTTTTTAAAGAATTATTTGGGGATTATAATGCAAAGAATAGAAGTTGATAGGATATTAATCAATAATCATCCCATATATAGATCGAATATGTTTATTTCAATTGTCTCACTTATTATGATAGTACCAATTATATATCATCACACGTGCTAGGCATAAAGGTAGATCACACCATATTATAGTAATCGCAACAATGCTACTATCACATAAAAAATCTCACATAATGCTCACATACACACATACATACTGTGAGTCCCCGTGTCTGACATATGAGGCCCGCAATATGTATGTGTGTGTATGTAATATTATGTGAGATTATTTATGTGATAGTAACATTATTTTTAATACTCGTACATAGATAGGAAGTTAAAGGTGCTTACCCTATTTTTATTTTTCACAAGCAAGATCTCTTATATTTAATTGAGGGTAATGTGAAAATATAAAATACTTATAAAAATATTAAAAAATAGTATTACAATAAAAAAAAATTATATTCTCATTTGAACATAATTATGCAAAATAATTCACGGAAGAGAAACTTATGTAAATATAAAATACTAGTAAAAATAGCAACTAAAAAAACTCTTTATATTCTCTTACGAACATAATTATACAATGTTTTTCTACATTTTTAAACAATTATATAAATTTTTAATTAGTATGGTGTAGGGGATATTTTCAACATAATACTCGCAATCTCAACTTTTGATATATATTCTCCTTTCAAAATTGGATATATATATATATATATATATATATATATATATATATATATATATATATATTTTAAAATGTTCTAAAATATGAGATACATTTTTTGATTTTAAACTATAAGGTGATATAAAACTTCTAATGGAAAACATTACTGATATATATTATACGTCTGGAAAAGTAAAAAACACAGTATTATAAGTTCACACAACATGAAATTAAATATATGACATGCTTAATTACTAATCCTTTTGTTTTGTTCACTAAAAATTGTCATGCATGTATGAGAATTTTATACAAATTAAGGAGTAATTTCAATGTTACATATATATGCTTAAGATATTTTAGTATTAAAATATGTGATTACTTTTGAAAGAGTAATTATCATTTGATTTGACAATATATAATTAATTAAACTCAACAGTTATAAGGTAGTTTCGACACTCAGGGGCTGTTTGTTTAAAACTGAATACATCTGAATGGCTGAATCGGTCAGCCATTAAGTGTGTTTGTTTTGGAAAATTTTTTATCTAAATGGCTAAATCGGTCAGATGAGTGAGTTGAATGGCTAAGTCATATTTTTTTGACTGAATGGCTGAATGAGCAGCTGATAAAGTAAAAAAAATTAAAAAATTAAAAAAAAATATTAACTATTATATTAAGTAATATTAAATAAATTTACAACAACTTTGAATTTTTAAGATGGGTAAAATAATAAAATTATGTCATTCAGATGTTTCAGACATGTTAATTATCAAATAACTTTTTTAATTCAGATTCAAATTCAATTCATTCAGATTTAAATTCATTCAGTTTTTATCAAACACTCCCTTCAATCTCCTTGATTCTTAACGTAATTGCAGGCATAGCCGGGGTTGAGTTGGTTATTTGATTTCTTATTCTAATCGACTATTTAAATCTATTAAATTAGAGAATATAAAACTGTTTAAAATGTCTACTTAAAAAAGACTGCAATCATGTAGTGCACGTTCGTACGAAGTTTAATGCCTAAATGAGTTAGTTGAGGTAGTAGTCCCTCCTCCTTTATGCAAAAAAAAAGTCTCATTTAACTATTATTCTAATTAATTTTCAAAATTTTAAAAATCAAATATTAAATTATATATAAATATTTAAAAAAAATTGAAGTAAATATAATTTTAAATTAAAAGAGTGCTACGTTGACAAAAAGGGTTGGGAGGAGAATAAATTTTAAATTAAAGATTGTAGTTGACTTAAAGAAAGGAAGTGGAGGGAAATAACTAAACTTAAATACATAATAAAAATGTTTATATAATTAATTCAAAAAATAAAATTAAAGTTGAAAAAATGCGAAAGGGAGTGCTGAGTGATAAGAGGTGGGATGAAGCAAAGTGCAAAAGGGAAAGAATTAAAATTTTAACATTCCTTGATAATGAGAGAGGACTCCTTTTTACCGTAAGACTTTTTGTATCAATTGTTTAAATGGACATTTTACCTTCTTCTTTTTTACAGTATCTTTTTTCTTTCTGGAGAATACACTTCCAATAGTAAAATCCATAAATAAAAAAAATAATAGTTCACGTTAGGCTAATAAACCGTCAAAATTAAGAGTAGTTACATATAATGACATCGATCCTTATATTTAAAAACATGATAATCTAATTAAATTTATTTAAAAAATTCAGTGAGTTGATGTGTTGGTTCATTTATTTATAAATTTTAAAATTCAGTGAGTTGACTCGGTTACTATATGTAGGGCTGAACAATAAATCAAATTAAACCGAAATCGCACCAAAAATCGTACAAACTGCATCAATTAAAACCGCACCAACAGTTTCAATGTATGTGACGATTTTAGGTGGATTGAAAAATTGAATTTACGATTTCAGTTTGGTTACTAACCACAACCGTACGCATAAAGTCGAAACCGCACCATGTGTGTCTATGCATGCAGGAGCGGATGGAGCTACATTATAAATACTATTTTGAACTATAAAATTATAAAATTTTGTATAAATCACATTTATAGAAAACTTAAATGTTGTAAAGGAACAAAAAGACAGCCATATGTCATTATGATGCTTTCAGAAAAATCAAAAGAGAAGAAATCAAAGCATGGGAATTAGCATGAATGAAAGATTCCTTTTACTCGTCCCATAAACCTTTGACATGTTGATATACATCAACCTACCAAAGCAATCTACCCTTCTCTGTAAATCCACCAAAACCAAAAAACACCTTCAATTCATTAGAACCGATCACACACAAACTGTCCAAAGATAGATTAATACCACCAGAACCTTCGTATCCCCACTTCCAACAACCCGATCGGATGACCCGACCCGAGATTTACCATATATAACAACCCGAGTCATATCTCGAGTCCGGAATAAATCTCGGATCAAATTTCAAGTCCGAATCGAATACATCCAAAATAAGGCCTTAAACCACTGACCCAATAGTATCTTCTTGGGTCATCTTAACCCACCACAGGCTCACCCAAAAGTCATGACTGAAAGTACTATTAATAGTAACTAATTTTCTTATGTACAGACAAATTTTTGCACTATCTTTCTATGTGGAGCTGGGATGGTACAATATGAATCTTATATGCTTATCTAAACCACAAAGAGACCTGAGGAATATAACACAAAAATGATACGAATGCTGCAGCAGGAACAAAGCTACAACAGTGCACAATTAATTAGGCCGAGAGAATGAGAAAACAATACTAATACAACATATATTACAAGCCGGCTGAAGCTCTAACTACTGACTACAATACAGAAAAGCATTTCATCTCTGCCAACCAAGAACCGAGAGCGCCGGAATAATGCTATTTCTAGAAGCCGGTGCTTGCTTCAACTCGGCGTCTGGTAATGGATCTCACAAGCGAACATTGAAATGAAACAACCAGGAGATCACAAAGGCAAATACCATACAAGCCAGTAAGAAGTTAAGGAATCGATGACCCTGCCAGAAGTTTCGAGTCTCTGCTGATGATGGTGCAGCCGCTGTGGCTGCTTCATTTGCTTCATTCCACTGCTCAAGTAACTCGGCCTCATTTGCACCAGCGACATTGTGTGCAATTGATCCACAGATTTCACAAGTTCTGCAGTTGATAAATTCGAGCAAGATTATTACATACACAACAAACATATACTGACCATTTTATGAAGAATGCATATTATAATTTACAAGTCTCAGAAAATAACATTCGAACCCATAGGTCAGGCACAAAATTATTTTAAGCAGACTGCAAACAAAAAACCTCAAAGCATAAGCAAGAATGAAGAAACAGATTTCGATTAATAGGTTTCTCCTAGATTTGGATTCACAAATTAAACACAGAGATAAAGGCAGAGAGAGGTGGAAACAAATCCAAATAAATCTGAATCCTTGTTTAATAGCAATTACAGACTCACTTTCACTAACAAACACTTTTTTTCTTGACAAGTTAAATTCACTTTCATAGATTATGATAAGTAAACAGAGTGGCATAGACATCTGTATATACTTTAATAATAATTGAAGCATATACAACTAGTTCATAAGCACATACTCAAAATGGGATAATTCATCACCAAAAAGAAAGAACTTGAATTAGGTATTGTCAGAAGGCAAATTTACTGTGTACTAAGACGATGCTAAATGTCTGGAGGTAAACCTCTCCACGTTTTTTCGTACACAAATGCTACTGGACTATTCAGCATTGCCGGGGTATAAAGCCTGAGGCAGTTAACAATGGAGGAAAGTAATGTCTAGTGTCTAGAGATAGATAATAATTCTCCGTTGTGTGTATGTGAGAGAATATGAATATGAAAAATGTATGAGAACGTACCTGTTGGTGAAGGCTTCCTTGCTAGGTTATACTATCTCCGCCTGGATTAATGTGCCACCCACTACTACCTGATACCCCCTCTGATCTGATGAGCTCTGCCGACTGTATGTAGTCTATCCACTGCTTTTGGCCACTGTTTTCTAACGCCGGCCCGCTATGATCCCATCCACATTAATGCATGGCAGGAGTTTTAGTCAACCGTCATGCTTTTTCATCATTGCAAGTCAAAACAATAGATATTAAAATGTTTAATGGATCGATCCACTGAACCGACCCAATTTTATAGGTTAGAAATGGAAATAATATGGTGACCGGGCCCAATGACTTTCATAATTAAATAACAAAAGCCCAATAGATTAATTAAACAGGTAGACCCAATTTACCCGGCCCAAAGAGAGGAAATATCACGACCCAACAAGTTGGATTTAAAATCCTTACGCAATTAGCTGGAAATCTTGACAGTGATGTTCGTGGAATAACGTTCTCATTTTTAATGCTAAAATGAAAGGTAGGTAAAGCCAAAGGATGGACATGGAGTCCCCACTATCAAATACAAAGTTCGACACATGGACCATATATCTTATGGATTTGGGACTGATTATATTGAACTTAACTGTGTTCGATTCATATTAATACAGTCTAGATATATAGGTCGGGAGGTAATCAATCTTTCTCTGTGTGTCAATACTGTATTGATTAATTAACCAACTTATCATGAAGTTAATTTCAAATCGGATCTTATGAATTTGCTCACTATGCGGAAAAACATGATGTAAAAATTACTTTATCTGTCCCTTAATATATGTTGTTTTAAAATTATGCATAAGTGTTCAAAAAAAATGATTGTATAACATTAAATATGATGTCAATTATCTATATATTTAATACTTGGGATAATATTGGAAATTAAGCAATTAATGCTTAGTTAAAATTCTCAAACGATAAATATTAAGAGCATTTACAGTAGTTTCCTTTCTCTATCCCTATTTTGCACTGTCATTAGGTTATTCTGCAGGATAGGAATTCAATTTTTTCACTATGTACCCAACACGTTCATTATATTGATTACTTAAATAATGAAATTTAAAAGTTAAAATTTAAAATTTAAAAGTTTCAACAGTCAAAGTATGTTTTGACCGTTGGCCTCATGCGTTAGAGCTTATAATAGATGTAATATACTACAACCTCTTGTTTTTAATTATAAAATTGCTATTAATTTATTAATCTTTTTTGAAGTATGTGATATTTTAAATTTAAAATTAATATAAATTTAATCAATACATATTGCAACTTATTTAGAAAAAAATACTATTACTTATAAAATTTATTATTTTTATAATTCTTAGCAAAATTATTAAGTTTGATAATGCACCAAATTGACTTATAAAAATTAATAATAATTTTATAATTTATAAAAGAGAATATAATTTATCAATTGTATTCCACTGTAAGATAACTTTTATTTTATTTTAAATTTTAAGTAATTTATGGAGTGGGTATTGAATGGTTTGTAGCTGCAAATATACATAAGATAAATATTGTACTTTTAAAAAGTTAATTTGTGATATTTTTAAATTTAAATATGATTCATTTAAAATTTGAAAATAATAAATTTTATAATTAATAGTACTTTTATAATATTTATAATTATATGGACATGCATAAATTAAATAAATTTATATCAATTTTAAATTTGAATACGTTTGAAATTAATTTGAAAAAAATAAGTCCATATTAATTTTATAATTTGAAAATGAAGTAGTAAAAAAGTCACGTGACAATAATGTCAAGATGTGTATGATTAATGAATTGTCCACTTAAGTGAGGGTGTTGAATGTCATTTTACATATATAGAGAACACTGTTTTGACTCCCTCGCCCTAGGGAGTAAAGTCTTATATAGAGCTTAAAATAGAGAGTTGAATGAATAAGAATAAGAAAGCTGTTGGATAATGATTTGTTGATATATTCTTCAAAGTTGGGGATATAGAGTTTATTGAGAAAACGGTTGTGAATGCTCTAAGAAACAAATACTTCTCTAAAACGACATTTAAAAAGGGACGAATGGAGTACTACATAAAATATGTTTTTTTCCTTCTTCAAATATAAGAATTTAATTCCAAAAATAACAATTAGGTTAAATATTCACAAGTTTAGGGGCAATTTTTCATTAATGTCTAATCATTACACAGCTGACCCTTTTTTTCAGTTTTTTGCAATGTACTCCCGCATTTTCAAAATTAAAGATATATTTTTAAAATAACGATTTTTAAAAATAATTTATGTTCTCAAACATATCCTCACTATTAGTAAGAAATTAATAGTGTTACTCTAATAGTGTTTTGGTAGAAAATATAGTTAAAAAAAGGTAATGAAAAAATAGATTATCATGTCTCATAAAGTGAATATCTCTTTTATTAATTAAAATATGAAAATATTTTCCATTTTTTCGAACGGAGGAAGTACGTTTTCGATCGAGAAATTAACATTTTATCTTTAGATGTATGCTTTTTAAAATGGGAGATTATTTGCTTCATGTCAAAAACATGATGTAATCCAAGAAGTGCATATATATATTTTTCACTTAATTGGCTAATCTAATCTACAACGAGTAATATTATGTATAATCTTGTATTTTTTTGGATTGGTTAAGGTGAAGCCGACACCAACTTCACCGAAGTAAGTTTTATAATTTTTTATTACATTGGTTATAAAAAATATTGCATTGATAAAAGTTTTAATTATAACTTTTTATTGTATTGGTTAATGCAACATTTTCTATAATCAACTTACTAACTTTACCCTAACCGAATTTATGTTTTTTTGTTGGTTTATCTCTTTCAATAGGATCCGGTTACCATGAAGTTTATTTTTTGATAAGTTGGTCAATTAGCCATAGAATGTTGACACACATAGAATCTCGCCTGCGTGTCAGTACTATTGATCAATTGACCAACTTACCCAAAAATAAACTTTATGCTAACTACTTCACTTTCAATGGCTTGTTTTTGTTGTCGGTTTATTATATTTTTCATAGCTAGGTTTCACTTACTAGACAAAGAATAATCAGACACTACAAAATAGAGAAGCATGCCATATTTTGTAAAAGAGAAGAAATAATTTCAATTCTGAAAAACCAACAATGGAGCTGATCGAAGAAGCAAAGATCACAACATTCAAAACTAGCTATAATGTAATGTTCAATGCTTTTCTCACCAGCCAAAGTGCATACACTCAAAGAAGGACCACAAAATCAAAGTAAGTGGGCAACAAAATCAATCTATTCTCTCTTCAACATGACTTGGATGCGCATTTTCGGCCGAGACATGGGCACAAGGATTTAGCTCATAACTTTAAAAAAAACCCTTTTTTCTTTGACAATGAAACAAAAGCAAAAAGCTCCAAAATCAAGATTTCCGCGGTAAAAAAATAAAATACTTCATTTAATTCAAAGTATTATAAGATTATTTGACTTCGTATATTTTGGAATAGAGGTAGTAGTACTGATTGTAATATATACACAACCAAAGTTTTCATAAAGGCATAAGAAATCAAGACAAGGAACTATATATTTAAATGAACTTGAAAGGGAATGGATCCAATATGACAGCTAGAGGCATCTTCATTATTATCTGTAATGTAAAATAAAATCCAAAAATGAACCTCAAAAAAAGAAAAGAAAAAGAGAGATGTAGACATCTAGTAGTAGTTTTTTTGTTAAAGAGTCAAGAAGTACTTAGTCCAGATCAAACACAATATGGCCCATTTCACTCACCCTATTCTAAAGCTATAAACTTTCATTTCAAACAAGGTGGCAGAATGAGAAGAGGAGGTGGGATTGGGGTTTGGGTGTTCTTTGGCACTAATTGAATTGTCCACTTCTGGAGTCCCTCCTAATTGCATCCATGTGACATTCAAAATCCATTTGCCAGTTTGAAAACAACAGGTGAATCCCTTTACAAATTCTAGTTCTTGAAATTTGTGGCTCTTTCAAATTCAATTCCCTTTAGTCACTTATAATAATTCTTGATGCTCTTGACCTATGTTACATAAAAATTTAATTTACTTTGTCCTAAAGTACTTGTGTTTGACACTCAATATTTGGAGAAGGATATTGGTACTAAACACTTCATTGTAATGCTAAAAATTGACAAAATTGAGAAGTACCCGCACTTGACTCTTCAAAATACTTCTACCAGACAGTACTCCATCAAATCTGTGTAACGTAGCTCTTACTTACCAGCAGCTAGCTAGGAAGAAACTTGGAAATATCTAAAAGCTGGATCTTAGTTTACCCAAACAGACACTCACATGCTCTCAGTGCAACCCTACTGCTTAGAGGAAAATACATTAATTCAATTCTACTCAAGTTGATTAGAGAAAAAACGAAAAATAGCAGTATAAAAACATGGATGTCCTAATTTAAATCACTTAATTTTATCACCTACAAGAAAATGTTGCCAATATTGAGGAATAGTGGTCCAACCCATAAAAATTTCAGATACAGTAACAGTACTGCAATGGTTAGCTACATTAGGTCCGCTATGTAATAAAAGTTCATATCACTTATGTTAAGTTTGGATTGAAGAAATAAAATGGAAAGTGGAATGATTCATTCCGTTCTAGTTGGAATGAATTATTTTATAATCTCTCCCCCAAGGAATAAAATTCATAAATTTGAGAGGAATAAAAATGGTTTAATCCCTTTCAATCGCAACCAAACACAATTTTTTTCATTCATGAGTCATTCCAATCTTACCTTCATTATTCCAATCCAAACGTAGCATATTAAAATTCACTCAGGTAAAGAAAAATAACAATATCAAGATTAATCCCTGTCCTTGCTTTCAAACTCGTCTCGTCTCGTCTGTCTAGAGGCAAATTGCTACCCTGCTAGGTCCTCGCCATTGATCATGTATCCATCCATACGTCGCATGCAGGAAATTCAAAAAAATTAATGTCATATCACCTACAAGATAATGGCTTCACCTAGGTTGTAAGTCCATTATCACGTAAGGGATCGGAGAGTCTGATATATGCCACTTGAGCTAGCTAGCTAGAGTTTGCTGGCTGGTAACTGTGCTATACGGCCAGACAAAATTAATTAGCTCAACTTGGGTGACAGAAAATTTGGTGGGATGATGAGTACCTACCTCCTGAAGAGTCCATTCCAACCCATGCAATCCTTTTATGACTGTATCAGGACAAGGAAAGAACTGTGAGTGGAAGTTAGCACACTGAGTGAATTCAGTATGGAAGATGACATGAATAGCTAGCTAAATGGGGAAACAAATGCCATGCAGGTTCTGTCAAATTACTAATGCTCTACCACATGGGTAGCAAGAGCTGGGGGAAGTTATAGTAATGTACAATAAAGAACAGACATTTGTACTGTGCCTTAGAGGTGCAACCTTGAGATGGACAAAAACCAAATATAAGAACCAACGTACCCTATTCTTCCATTTAATATCAGACACTGTCTCATTTTACCCTAGTTAGTGTTTTGTATATTTCGAGCTTAATATACATGCATGAAATTAGTATGCAAACAAGCCAATTATATTTGATATGATGTAGCATATACTCTGTAATCTTATTTATTTATTAATAATAAAAGTTAATTTATGAAATACTTTTACTTTATCTATACGGTGTTGTTATATTTAAATGTGATAAACCCATAATTTTGAGCAATATTTTTATGATGCTTTTAGAATTATGATTATCTAAATTCTTAGATAGCTTAAAACTAAAATTGTTTTCAATTGTTGGATTACTAAAAATGGATTAGTGAATCTGGATAGATTAGTACATACGTTGTTTGCTCTTAGGAAAAGGATGATTGATCTCATAATCATTTGTGTGGAGACATTAAAGCAAGTATGTACGTAGGTGCTTATTGAAAAATAAGTTCAGTGAACGTTCCTTGCTAATGAATACCTAATAGAGTTTTACTTTTCTGTCAATAAGAATTTCTCTAGTAATAGTAATACAAGCGATCCTTAGACTTGAAATCATCATAGTATTTTGTGTATTATGGTATATCAAATGGTATGCTTGGGTATAATAAGTTGTACATTGAGATAATGAATTAATGGTCAACAAATAATCTACCGCTTCAAGTAAAAAAAGAGAATGTTCTATGTGTTTCGATAAATGACAACTCAAGAATCCTTGACCAATATAGAATGAAATTAGAAAGAAGTTTCTAATTTGCATTATTTAGAGTTGTGCATTTGAGAATCGAAATACATATAATTAAATAAAATAAGACTTGACAATAATTACATGTCTTATATTTAATTGGGACATTGTATGGTAAAATGATTAAATTGTATGATAACTATTAATTGAAATGTTCTTTTAAGATTAATGTTGAAATTTATATTATCTGTAAAGTGGTTGATTGCTAAGGGGGTTTACACTTTGTACGTAAAATAAATTTTATTTATTTAAATGAATTAAATAGTTTAATTTATTTATTTAAATAAGATTAGAATTATTCTAATTGATTTATTCACGAAGAATGTGAAAGGATGACTAACGTTGATCAAAGTAATGAATTAATCAAATTCGGTGAATTCAAGGAGAACGTGAAAGGATTTGAACTTGAACTTGTACTTGTATCTAAGGAAGCACAGTTCTACGTACGTACAAGGGTTTGATTATGATTCTCATTCTTTTTCGCTTAATTGATAATTATGCATAAAGAATGATTCTAATTATAGTTTGTAAAAAAATTAATATCTAATTTTAGCATGCTTCTGTTGTATATATGCAATTTGATTGTATGTTCATGAATATTACAATACATACATGTACATACACATATATAATATATGGTGGGGCCTACTTAGCACCATGGAAAGCCTGCACTGTTTAGTGTTCCATTGATGTTTCACTAATGTGGACAAAATCTAGCATTATGCATTATGATTATGGAATGGAGGGGAGGGGGAGGGGGAGGGGGTCAAACCAAATACATACTCATCATATTCATATGGTATAAGGATGGAGTAAAGTCTCTATCCAAACAGTAGCAAAGTTTCTGTATTCAACACAGTTGAAATGACCAAAATTTATGCAAAATGATAAAAATTAACTGAGATATGACTAACATTCGAAACCATACCAAGTTGTTGATCCTTGATGGTGAGAGATGTATGACTTCTCAAGTTGTTTTACTTTTTTTGTTGTAAGTCACCTGCTGCCTGATTATCTTTTTCACCTTCCAATCATTTTGACTGTGGTGGGTACGTAGCATACAGAAAATTATATGTAACAGTGACTTTTTTGTGTGTATTTGTAAATATGCAGTAGAAATTATGGGTAATTCCTTCCCTTTCTTTTAGAAACTAACCAAAAGTTACAAGCAGAGGATCATCAAATAATTGTAATATATATATATATATATATATATATATATATATATATATATATAATATTTTTAATATTTAGCAACTTAAATGGTTGATCAACTTGAGGATTATATCATCCAATCCAATTCAAAACTAAATGGCAATGAGTGAAGTATCCACGAGGGTTTATAAGATCACAAGGCTTAGTTTTTCCGAAGTTCGACTTCATATATACTCAACAAATCTACAACTAATATATATATATAGAGAGAGAGAGAGAGCAAGGATCAAGTGCATACCCCTTATCTTACTCACCCGAGCTCACCCCCCTTTAGGCGACGGTTTCGGTCATACAACCGTCGTCTATACTTTTAACGACGGACAACCTATAGCGTCGCTAAAAGTATAGACGACGGTTGTATGACTGAAACCGTCGCCTAAAGGAGGGTGAGCACGGGTGAGTAAGATAAGGGGTATGCACTTGATCCGGACCGTGTATATATATATATATATATATATATATATATATATATATATATATATATACAACACGGATCAGGTCCGGGAGTCCAGACATGATCCAAAATCCGGACCCTATTTTTTTTTTTTTTGGTAGAACAACTAAAAAAATAAATAAATTATGGAACTAAAATTTTTCCACAATACAGTGTTTTGGGTGTGTTTTTAATACCTACACCAACCAATGTATGTACAGTCTGCCCAGACTGTACATATATATTTTGTTATACGTATCCAAATCACACCAAAACACTGTATTATGTAAAAATTCAAGTTCCATAAAAAAAATTTTAGTTGTTTTAAAAAAAAAGCAAAAAAAAAAAAGGTCCGAATTTTGTTAAAATCCGGGAGTCCGGACCTGATCCGGACTCTATATATATATATGTGTGTGTGTGTGTGTGTGTGATAGAAAGTTGTTTGATAAAATTATTTTTCTTTAGTTTCATTTAATAGAAGTTTATGTTATTTTAGAACAAAAGAAAAATAGTGAGACTATTCAAATTCTATTTAACTTCTAATTATTACTAATATGTAACTTACATAATTAGTACTAATAAGTATAGTTAAATATATAATTGAATAGTTATAATGTAACTTATATATATGTGGGTTTGTGTATATATAGATATATATATATACATAAGAGATATGCTTATGATAAAAAGAGAAGTTAATTGAAAGATTTGCACAAATGAACTTTTCTTCTATCTTCTCCATTCTTCTTACAAACAAATAACTACTACAAAATAGTGTTCAATTAGAATTTTCTATGAATTGCTATCACGGATTATTCACCAAGACTTGACATATATCATGGAAGTATATCGTCTATAACTCTTAGCAAACCGATCGTGGTAGGGGCGATAAAAACCTTAAGGACAGGGATCACATGTGTCATGTCTTCTACAATAATTTTTACTTTACGAAACTACGACTCTAACAAACTTAATGTTTTTATTTTATTTGTTGGAGTCATGATTTTGGTGAGATGTAAGACAACAAGGATTTCAAAGATAAGTATCATTTTTCTTATTAATCTATTTTATCCATGGAGTTTAAAGATAATTAGTAACAATTGATTAAGCTAATTATTTTTATTGATAATTCCTATTAGAAGATGGATTCTAGAGAAAAATGATAGTAAAAAAAAACTTGCAATTTACAAGTTTATAAATGATGTGGAGAAAATGAAGAGTCATCATGGAAAAACACCAAATGTTGATGCCTAGAAATTTTTCTAAAGAGATATTACGGTGTTCATCGGATTTAATTCCAAAAGGTATGTTTTTTAACGATTGCCTTTATTTTTCTAAATGATAAGTATATATACATATGCGATGTATATATACATATGCGATGTATTATATCATGTGTTGATGATATTTGCACATGTAAGTATTATTTTGCTAATGATCATATATAATAAATTAATTTGATTATTTTTATTTGATTTGGAGATAATTTGATAATTGTTCATGGTGGAACAAACTTTAACTTGTGCATATTTATTGACTAGAAATATTTTGAGTAGATAATATTGCTAAATGTGTATATGCACGAGTTTTAAGAAAATTATTATTCTTATAAACTAATTCAAATTAATTTATTATTAGTGTTTGTAGTAAAAGTTGTGAAATTTACTTTTCTTTATGTATAACAAATTAGTTGTAAATTTATGTTCTTCTTGAACAAAATTATGCATATAAATTTGAGGTAATATTTAGTGTGTAATATTACTTAGTATTTGTTTGTATGAATTTTGAATAGATTACTTTGTTTGTGTATAATAAATTAATTATAAACTAATAGTTAGAAGAGATATTGTAGAAGTAGATTTGGTTAAGTAAATCTTGTATACAATATGATTTTGATGTTGAGAAAACACTTAGAAATAATTTTCGTAGTGTTTTTGGGATGATCATAATTGATATATATATATATATATATATATATATATATATATATATATTGATTTATTTTTATGTGTACTTCTTGTCCAAGAAGTAGTAAATTTTAATGTGATCATATAAATTTTGTATATTCTAATTGAGATAAATATTTTATTTTTTGAATTTTTATAAATATAGTGAAGTTCAAGTTTTTCATATTAGTATGAGAATTGTCTTGAATTCTATATTACAAATGTCAAAAGATATATTGTTTATGATATTTTCTATCCAAGTTGAGACAAGAAAATTCTTGAGGATATAGTAATTCATGTGTGTGAATTTTATTTGCTTTCTACATAAATTAATTTTGTTTGATAAATTAATTTCTTAGAAAGTAAATAAAATTTTTTATATTTTATATGCAAATAAATTTGTGCAATATGATGAGTTGTGCTATAATTTGTATATAATGAATTTTATACTATTTACATAGAGTCAAGTGTTACGTGTTGGTATACTTGAAAAACAAAGAGAGTACATGTATAGTTTTAAGTTCTCATGTTAAATAATTTTTTGATTTGGGATTTTATGTCATTCAGAAAAAATAAGAGCTTGTTTTCTTATGTGGGGTATTCTAAAAGATTCTTATGTTGAAGAAATCTTTATATGAATTACTAATACATAAAATGTATATATAAGAACTTATTTTTTGTTCTGAGAAGTGTTCCTTAATATTCTTATGTAGAAGTAATATTTATGGAAACATTGTCACATAAAATGTTAAGTAATCTAAAATTTATTTTAGTAGTGAATGTAAAACCCCAACTTTTTGAATAAAGATGAATTTTCTATAAATATTATTTTTGAATATTATGGAGTGAAATTGATATAATGTTATAGTTGTGGGTAATATTTATAAATTTTGTAAAGTACGCAAGTTGTTACTCCCTCCGTCCCAAATTAATTGCTCAGTTTTGACTTTTTAAATTCAAATTGACCATTTTTAAAACTAATTTTTTTTACTATTTTTGCTAAAATATAGGTGAAGAGATTATAACCAAAAGAAAATATATACAATTTATTACTAATCCTAATTTTTATAATTTTAGAAATATAACTATATATGCTTAATTATTAATTCTAAAAATAGTCAATTTGACTTAAAAAAGTCAAACTGAGCAGTTAATTTGAGACGAAGGGAGTATATAATATTCGATTGGTCGGGGAATATTCATTTTAACAGGAAATATTCGTACAACGGCACAATCATTGGTGGACCCCACAACAGAATTATTGTCGGATTGAAAAAATGACAAAAATAATTTATGAAAATAACGGCGAAAGTTTTACTGTTAACTGTTGAAATACCCGGTGTTAAAAGTACAGTAATACGCGTGGTTGCATAGTAGTACACGGTATTAATTATTGATACTTACGTGATAAGTCACTCAATTTTGTTGGTATTATTAATGTAATAATACAGAAAATCTTTTTATATAAAACAGAATACTTTTATAAAGTTATTCTATAAATAGAATATATTATATTCTATTATGCATAGTGTTACATAGTGTCTGCATAGTGTTTTGCATAGGAAAATCTTTTTATATAAAACAGAATACTTTTATAAAGTTATCGGTTTTATTAGAAAATAATTATAATATATTATATTTTATTATGCATAGTGTTTGCATAGTGCCTGCATAGTGTTTGCATAGTAAAATCTTTTATAAAGTTATTCATTTTATTAGATTATAAATAGAATATACTATATTTTATTTAAAAGATTTTGCTTCAAATATGGACCGTCAGATTAAAGTAAATCAATCTGAACCGTTCATGAGTTAGTTACTATGCAGTCCATTTTCTATAAATAGAAGCTCATTCCTTCATTATTTTCTTACGAATTCACTGAAACTTTAGAGAGATAAACTATAGAGAGAAAGAAGAAAATATTCTGCTACTTCACTACTTATATATTCAGTACTCTTCTTCTTAAGGTAGGGAATATTATTTGTTGTACTCGTAAGGGGTGTTATTCTTTTGTATTCATGAAGAGAATATGTTATTCCATTCTTTATTATTCTGTTGGAATAACCTGTATACGCGGGCTAACCTATACTTGGTGACATTCTTCTATTATTCCGTCTTTACTATTTTGTTGGAATATCCTGTCTATGCATTTTACGCCGGACCTAATTCCGTCTTTATTATTCTGTTGGAATATCATGTCTGTGCGTTTTACGCCAGACCTGGTTCCGTTTTTATTATTATTCTGTTAGAATATCATGTCTGTGCGTTTTATGTCGGACCTGATTCCGTCCTTATTAGTATTCTGTTGGAATAACATGTCTATGCGAAGTACCGCATGCATGGTGATTTCTGTTGTTATTCCATTCTTTATTATTCTGTTAAAACATCCTGTCGGTGCGAATTTCGCCTGACCTGGTTCCGTTATTTAGTATTCTGTTGGAATAACCTGTCTATGCGAAGTACCGCATGCATGGTGATTTCTTTTGTTATTCAATTCTTTATTATACTCAGTTGGTTAAAGTTTTGACTTCTATAATCCATGAAATTAGTGGAATATCCTTGATAATTGCGCTGCATCCATTATCTTTTCATGGAAATATTCTTCTGAGCATTCTTGAATTTTACTCTACAAAGCAGTATCATGTTGACAATTTGGACATTATTAGTTCCTGGATAAATTAATTCTTGAACTTGTTTTATTGAATTCTTGTATCATTGTCATCATCCTCATGTTTATATTTTTTTTTGAAAGTCATCTGTGGCATGTAGTGCATAGATGGACTTGGTATGATTATGACCAAGGATTATTAGGTGTAATCATGACAGTAGTGTTACAAATGATGTCGTAAAAGTCCTCATTGGCCCGTAGTGCATTGATGGACAGTTGTTGGCATGATCATGACCATTAATGAATACACAAATATTCTTGGTCCGTAATGCATGGATAATTATGGTCGTGATACTAAAGAATATCCTTGGCCGTAGTGCAGGGGTGATTCGATGATGTGGATTATTTATTAAGCTGAGTCCCAGCGATAAAAGTGATGAAAAACCTTTTAAATCATAAAAGATAATAGATTTTATTCTCTACTTGACTCTCTTAATGGATTGCTTGTTCCGCTACAGTTAAACTTGATGTTTGTTATATTGTATCAGTTTAACACTGTTTAAGGCTAATAATAATTTATTTTGCATTATCTTAGTCATAATATTTCTTACTGGGCTAGTTGAGCTCACCCTTTCTTTCACTGTTCTTTTAAGAAAATGAGAATATAGTTGGAACGAGTCGGGGAACGGAGTGATGGTCCTAGTTGGTGCATTAGTAGTCCTCACTATTCTATGAAATAGTGTGATAATAATTGTAATGAGGACTCCTTTTGAGTTTGTATACTCTCTAGTAAACAATATTTGTATTCAAACTCACAGTTTATATTTTGTTGTATTGCACACGACAGTTGTATTATTAAGTTGTATTTGAATTCTGTATCATGTATCTGGCGACTCAAGATGGGTGATGTATACCTAGTTTTGGGGGCGTCACAGTGAACATAATATTGTGAAGTGAAATTATTCAATGAGATTTCAATTATTTAAAAGTGTGGGGGTGATTCATTAAGATTTTTATTTATAGACTAAATTTGGCATTTGAACTATTTGGAGCATAATTTTATTAATGTCAGAAATAGTAAGGCTTATGGATTTCTTGTTGCGAAATTCAATTTGATTGTGTAGTTCTATGAAATGAATGTATTTGAAACACAAACATTTGAATAATATTGATGTGTAAACTTATTTCACTTAATTAATTATCTAAGGTTCTACAAAGTTTTAATTAAACTGAACCTAGAAAGAGCAATATTGATTTGGTGAAGGAAATCAATATAATAATTTGGTAAATAAAATACCTATTTTATTAGCCTAAATATGATCCAAAATATTTATTGTGATTTAGTTCAATAGTGTGATTGAAACTAAGTTATAAATTTTAAAGTGGATACATATTATGTGATAATATGTGCATATTTACCTTGAGATTCTATCAGATATAGAATTATTTATATGTTTACACTAACAATATAATTGTATAAACTATAATGTGATAGTTTTTGTGTAACGCCCCCAAAATAGGTCTAATCCATCCAACCTATTCTGAGCCGCCAAATACATGGTACAGAAAAAAACTACAACTTTATTACTACAATTGTAGTGCAAAATACAACAACACATATGTTGTGAGTTTTGATACAAATATATACCAACTGTGACTTTGGACACCAACTTGGATAGCACGTCACAATGGCACCTTACATAAAGGTACAGTCAATAACTGTTTTAGAAATTAAAATCTTTGGAAAATGTTCAAGGAAACCTTCGTACATGATAGACCATGCGTCTAGGTTATGATAGATATCATATGCCCACATAATTATCATTGGTTGACCCAATAGACCACAAAGAAAAACAAGAAGATTGTTATCATATTTTTTCCAATTGTGAGTCTTCTCTTGACATATCATTATTTTCACTGTCTCTAATTGAGAATTATACTTCAACCAAATACCAAGATTATATAGGTAGTGCTCGTAGATATACTCAGTAAGTGGATGTGCACAACCCTGTCTTATAATAACATGAAGTCGCATGTCGTTATACATCTTGTATGATAGTGGCAAAACACCATTCCAACGTTAGGTTCACCTCACCCTATTTGATTCACCAAATATAACTACTAAATGATGTATAAAATATAACACACTTTTCTATACTGTTTAGGGAGAACCTCCACAGCTAGAGACCACCGTTTTATTCCCCTGTTATCCCCGCTCGACCCAGCTACACTCTTATTACCTGAAAGGAATTTTGAAGCAAAAGGGTGAACACAAATAGTTTAGTAAAGAATATCATGGCTAAAGATAATTAAATTATCAATAGCCTTCATCAGTAATAAATCAGAGATTTAGAACATATGGTAGATGATAAAACTTTTCAACCATAGTTGCAGCGAAACGAGCAATCCATTAGAAGAGTCAAATAGACCATAAAGTCTATTATCTTCTCCATGTTAAAAGTCCACCAACAATGTTTTATCTCTGTAACATTAATCAACAGTTTTGGTTCACAATCATATGAATAACTCATAATTATAATTGTGGTTCTAAATTCCTCTTCTCATCCATGACAAAGATAATTTTCATCACTTGTCTTTACCTGAAACATCAAAGATCATGGTTATACCAAATCACAGTTCCTGTTCATAATTATACTAATAAATTTATCTGTGCACTACGGGCCAAAGATATTCATCAACATTTCATCTTTGCACTACTGGCCAAAGATATTCAACAATAGGTCATCTTTGCACTACAAGCCAAAGATATTCAACAACAGATCATCTTTGCACTACAAGCCAAAGATATTCAACAACAATTCATCTTTGCACTACAGGCCAAAGATATTCAACAACATGTCATCTTTGCACTACGGGCAAAAGATATTAATATCTCAAAGAAAAATATATAATCATTTCAGAATTTATATAAACAATAATTATAACCATGTTGATCAATTCACCTTTGCACTTAAGCTAAAGATATTCAATTATAAATTCAATGGTTATGATCATACCAGTCAACAATTCATCTTTTCACTACTGGCCAAGGAAAACCCATTGTCACGATCATATCAATAATCTACCCATCTTTACACTCAAGTCAAAGAGAAATATCATCATTAGGGTTATAAAAATGTTACATATGATAATAAAAACAATATAACCAACATACACTACAAGAAAAAGCTTTATTTTCGACGGAATTATTGTCGACTAAACGTATTCGATCGATGTTAATATAAGACCGACCGAATATTTAGTCGATATTAATTCAGTTGGAATTAATGTATCCTCGACAGACATCAGTCGGACTTAAGATCTTCTCCCTGGCGCGAGTGTTTGTCGCCAGCGCGAGTATATCGTCAACCGAATATGGGTCATCCTCGACGGAATAATACGTCTAGGTTAGTCTAACGTCAACGGATACAACCTCGATAGTAGTCCGTCGGAAATAAACCTAAAAAAACCCTTCACCTTCCATGCGCCCTCTCATTTTCATTTCCCTCCCTATTTCTACATTTCCCTCTCTATTCTCGATCGATACACGACTGATCTCTCTCTCTCTTATACACCGGTTCCAACCCCCTCTCCACTAGCTGGTCCCCCCACCCTGCACCCGGTACCCCCACTCCCCCCTTCCGGTCGTCCCCCTGCACTGCACGACTCCACCGTGCCCCGGTACCCCACCCATCTCCCCCTATCGACGTCGTCCCCCCACCCCTTGTACGTCGTCCGGCCAGTAGTCCGGTACCTCACCTCAGGTACCCCCACTTCCAAACCCTTTCCCCTAGTACCCCCACCCCTATCTCCCAGACCCCAACTAACCCACTGCCACTGCCATCGGCCACCGGCCCACTGCCACCGGCCACCGATCACGACCCACTGCCATCGGTCACTGGAGACTGCCGCCACACTTAGACTCTCAGCTTTCTTAATTTTCCAGGTATTGAGTATATATATATATATATTATTATATATATGTTATTAGTATGAAATTTAAGTATGAAATTTGTGTATGAATTTGGTATTATAATGTGCAATTGGTTTAAATTTATTTTGTTTTTGGATTGATAATGTGTATTAATGTATATTTGCTTGAATTCTGTTTTTGGTATTATAATGTATATATGATTTCTGTTTTTGTATGGACTACCGTGTAATGGTCATTTGCAGCTTCTGTACAATAGCATCTATTTTATTGTTTGGTTTTATTTTCTTTTATGTAATTGCAGTGTATATTTCTTATTCAATTTCAATATTGTATGTTGTATATTATATGTTAATAACAGTAAAGTATGCTTGATATTTCCGACGAAATTTCCCACACAATTCTGTCAGAATTCTTGTGATGCAAAATCTGTTGCTCTAAACTATTTATTACTTAATTTACTAATACTAAAATTCACTAATTAAGTAGCATTTACTTAATTAGTTTTTGACAAATAATTTATACTTCAAATATCAATTATTTTAATCAACTTAATTAAAAGAACAAAATAAAATAAAAATTCACTATTTAATATACTAATATATAATTCAGAATAAAATAAAATAAAGTTTAATAAATGAAATAAATATAATTTACTATATAAATAGATTAAATTAAAAATAAAAATTATTAACAAATAAATAAATTTAATTTAATTTAATAATTAATAAATGTTATAATGTAGTTTAATTTAATTTAATATAATAAGAAAATTTAAAAATTATATTATATAACCGTCTAAGTCGGAATGAGGTCGGGGACCCGTCTGGTCGTGCTGGTGATGAGTTGGTTGTATTCACTTATCCAGCTAAACCATTTGGACATGAGACGAAGACTTACTTAACCGATAAAGATTTAAAGATAGTCTCTATATACGTGCTTCTAAATATGCTTGAAGTATCGTCATACATCAAGTATGCATTATTACAAGTTGAAAATGATTTATCTATCCTTAATCAAAAATTAATTATTTGCCATATTATTGTACGCAGTTTATTCAAATTGGAAGCTTATGCTTCTAACCCGGGGTTGACAGAATCACAGATGGAAGCATTCACTAATGCAAATTTTCACCAGTGGTTTAAGAGAAGGGTCGAAGAAGAGAACGCGTATGATTGTTTTAGAGATGTCATTTTAGGCCCGTACAAACTTGTTAGTTCATTTCCAGTTTTTATCGTGAATGGGTATAGATTCAAGGTTGATGACTTGAATGAATTGACATCAGTCAACTCCGGTGTTGTCGTGTTGGGAAGTTGTTATGGAGATTATGAATCCAATTACTATGGAAGATTAAAGGAAGTGGTTGTGCTCAATTATCCAGGGGCTAAAAAGGTCGTTACATTTAAGTGTCGCTGATTTGATACTGAAAAGGGTGTTAAAGTTGATCGTAATAGAATCGTAATAGTAGATATAAAATCTATTTTACAGTCTGGTGATGTATTTGTGTTAGCCAGCCAAGCAACTCAAGTGTATTACGCCCCTAATGTCGTTCACAGTAGAACCCCTGGTATACAGTTGTGACAACGAAGACTCAGCCATTTGATGGTACTAATTTGTCTGAAACGGATGACGCGTTGCAAGAACAAGTTAGCAATCCCAGCCACGTTGTGGTATATAATGACGATGTGTTGAGTGATGATGTCGTTGACGTACTCAATGTTGACGAAGTGGAGGAAGATGTGGTTGTTAGTCCGTATGTGATGGTAGAAGATGATATTGAGGAAGAAATTGATACAGAAGAGGAAGGAAAAAATTAGAGGCTGAAAATGATTTTGACTCTGACGGGTTTGACGACGTACTACTTCTTCACTAATTGGTGTTTTGTAAATACTATATAACTAAAATCAATCATTATATATATATATTTTCCCACACATAGGATGGCCATTTGATCGTTCATCATATCTGTGTCTGTTATTTTAGTAGTACAGCTATATATGCCTCGACATAGCGGTGGAGGTGGCCGTGGTAGCGGCCGCTCCAGATCGGGTGACGGCTCCTAAGGAGGGTCGTCTTCAGATGCTAGTGAGTTGATTTCTTTTTTGGCTCAGTAATATTATTTTCATAACTATATTACACATTCATTTAATATTTTTGGACAATGTCATAACTATATATATATCAACATACAGATGCTAGACGTCGGCGTTCGCGAGGGCCTAACCTCGGTGGATTAGGTCATCCACCGGCAGTGCCCAACACAGTTCCAGTTGATGTCGGCTCGTCTGTGTAGGTTTCAACAATAATATATCACTTATATTCAATTAGAATGATATTATCATGTGATTAATAAATTTTGTATTCTAGTATTATGGATCCTGTCGCTAAGGCGACCGTACACGCCATCTACCTGGCGCATCTCCCTACTGGCTGCATGCGATTTAGTCAGTATGTTCGCTACGATGCCGGCTTCATGGCTACAGTGTTGCGGTAGTTTCACGTAAGTCGACTTACATATATTAAATCAAGGTCCATGCATGTTATTTATATATTGTTCAAATAATAAATTATACGTATGTTATGTCTGTTTGATAGAGATACTACAGATACGAGGCTGGCATCATTGAGGCGGATGGTGACGCCGTTATCATTGCCCATATCTCGAAGAATTATGCCGGTTGGTTGTACGAGATGTGACAGAGGGCAGTTCGGGCGATAGAAGAAATGCCCGGGACTACTTTGCGAGATCATCAGCTGCCGGCAGTATCAAATGCAGCATGGGCTGCGATGTATGCGTACTGGGATGAAGCTGCGTTCAAGACACAGTCAGAGCATATGAAGAAAAATTGCGGCAAGCTGCGAGTTGTACATACTTCTGGCTCGCAGTCGTTTCAGAAGGTTAAGTCGGTATGTATTTCTTTTTAGTTTAGTTTAATATTATATTACAACTATAGTAAATTAAGGTGATTTTATTTAATATATATGATCTAGGCCATGCGGAGTAGCTTGGGTCGACCTCCTACTATGATCGAGTTCTGGGATAGAGTCCATATGCCGAAGGGCTCTACTTCGGGGTCGACGATATCTCCAGCAGCACTAGCTATACGGGTAATACATTTACTATAACAGATATTATTTAGGATAATATTACGTAATTTATATGATGATACCAAGATAACTCACTCATATATCAAATTATAGGAGCGGTTTGAGAAGCTCCACAACCAGCGTATAGCAGAGTTGCAGGCTGCTAGGGGCGATGCTGAGACGTTAGATTCCACCGTCCCTCCGCCCGAGATTAGTTTATCTCAGGACGAGGAGACGGCTCTTTGGGTCGCGTCTCAGGATACTCCCACTAGTACAACCGACCGATATTGAGTGCTAGGGTTGCCGAGGATACCAGCCTATACACCGCCAGGAGGTATAATATTTGTGTTTATTTCGTGTTTATGAATAAAGTAAACTTGTAATATTATTCATGTTATATTTATATTTGTAGGCTCTAGCCAGCGTCTGCGTCTGAGAGCCCCCATGGGACCATCACATACGGGCGCTGACTTAGATGATGCTTTGTTCCAGCGTGTTATGGTTGCGGTGTCGGAAAGGTTTGAGATCGATCCACTGTTCCATCGTCAGCACCCGCCCAGCCGTTCTCGCCTCCATCATCTTGTGCAGGACGTTGCAGCTGGTGCCACCGCCGAGAGTACGGGTATCCCTCCGGAGCAGTGGGCCGCGATACGCGACGAGATTGTTCGGATGATGGTTACCTTAGTCGAGGACGTGTTTGGGCCGATGTTGAGTCAATGCTCGACTGCTCAAGTATATTTTATTTTAAATACAAATATATATTCTGCATGTTATTTAATTTTCATTTAGTTATGTTTAATTGAATCATATATATGGACTAATGAGTTACATTATATTTTATCAACAGGGTGACGAGCGGACTGACGAGCGGGGTGAGGATTTTTATACTCCAGAGCAGCGCCAACGCCCACCCGATGATCCTTCTCATACCGGGGGGCTCTACTTGCTTAACTTAGTTTACATTCTTTTGTAGTTTAAATTCTTTTGTATTAATTTTACATAACTTTTGACTTACATATTGTAGTTTAAAGTACCTTATCATTAATTACTTTGGTTTTGTTGTGGTTTGACACTTAGCATAATTTAGCTTAATGGGATGTTTGTTGTAGTTAGCTAAGACTAATGGGATTAATGCGATTTAGTTTAATTTACTTTAATTAATGCGGTCTTACATTTCATTACTTTGGTTTATTGCGGTTATGCAAGTAGTAATGGGATGTTTTTGACATTTAGCTTAATTTAGCTGGTGTATGTGATGTTGGGAAAACAGGTTCAGGTACAGGTACAAGATGTGGGTTAAATCCCTAGATATTGCAAAAAAAAAAAAAATATTTAAAAAAAATAGTAACCTCGACGGAATATTGGTAGTGTCAACGGATAACCGTCGAGGTTAAGTTTCACCCCATTTTCGATATATTGCCGCGTGGCATACATAGCCTCAACCGAATATCCTCGACCGAATAACCTCGACGCACTAATTATAGATTCGACGGAAGTCCGTCGCGTGTAAGTTGATTTTCCTTTTTTACCAGGATGCCACGTGGCATGTTTAGGATCGACCGAATATCCTCGACAGACACATTTCAGTCGGTGATATATTAACACCGTCTGAATATTTGGTCGCCAATAGTTCCGTCGACCGTAAGTTTTTTCGACCGAATATTCCGTCGTAAATATTTGGTCGCCAATAGTTCCGTTGACCCCGACTTATTTTCGACGTGCTTATATTGACCGAACTTCCGACCGAATATTCCGTCGGGAATGAGGTTATCCTCGACGGAATAACCTTAGTGCCGACCGAATATTCCGTCGTAAATAAGTCTCTTTGTTGTAGTGATATAGATTTAATCTCAAGAGTAACATTCATAAATCAACGATAATTTGGTCAGAAAAAGAAACCAATTTTATCGTGAATAGTAACTCATGAATAGTACTCCGTATTCATACATAGTACCGTATACGTAAATAATGTCATATACGTCAATAGTGCCATATACATGAATAGTTCCGTATACGTGAATAGTGTCGTATACGTGAATAGTAACCCCGACATGAAAAAGGTAGAAATTCCATAATAAAATCCATACCAATATTTCGGTCTAATGATATTGAAAGAATAACATCGATCATTATGAAGAAAATAACATCCCTTAATATCCCTTACCTCAAAAGAACAGTACTACTGATCGGAATATCGGTATAAGGCTAAAGGAAACTTGCACTGATGAATAGCAACTCATAAATTATCTAAATAATCACAAAATATACTTGATAATATAGAGAGAGGAAGAGAGAAAACTTGTTTCTGGTGTGATTTTCAATTCTAACTAAACACCCTATTTATAGGAAAATGTTAGAATGTCGAAGCAGACTTGACCTGCTACATCATGGCTTTACCTGCTACAATTCCCACCAACCATTTTTAAAAATAAATTCTAGCACATTTTATTTCTCACCAACCAAAAGTGGGGCCCACTATATTTTTAATAAAAATATTTTATTTTTCGAAACTTCAACAATTCATAATAAATAGTTGTTTTGTAAAAAAAAATTCGAATCTCATGTGCTTTCCATAGGAAATTTAATTCTCTACAACTATGTAAGTTTAAGTTTTTTCAAATTCCAAACGAAAAATGACCGAAATCCACATACGGACGATTTTCAAAACCTCCATTCCGACAAAATACTAATAAAACACCTCAGCATTAATTCTTTCATTTATAACCACATAAAAAAATATCCATCATTTATATCCACATAAAATAAATATTTACTTATCATATAAATCAATAACTAATTATTCACAAATAATATTACAGAATCACAATTATGACAACCAGGTTGTTCCCAGGAAAGAGAGGGCTTTCTGATAAGGATTTCTCCTTATTGGTGCGCAATTAGGTGACCAAACCTCTCCTTTGACAGAACTTCCTTAGACATTGCCAATAATATTATCTAATAATATTATTCAAATAATTTGAATTATTGACATGATAATAGAAATATTGTGTCGTGAAAATTATTGAAACAACAATAATATAAAATATCAACGTAGCAATTATTGAATCAATAAAATAAAATATTGAACAGTAATTAATGTAACAATTATTGAGTAGTGCCTTCTTACGTAAGAATCAATAATTCAAAAATATTGTGCAATACCGTGTGCTACTGTGCAACAACGTGTATTACTTTATTTTAACCACCTGGTATTGCAACAGTGTTAACGGTAATGTTATTTATAAAAACTCAAATTTGTCATTTTCTTCATCTGACAGTTATTGTGTTATGGGGCCCACAAATGGCTGCGTTGTCGTACGAATATTCCTCGACAACAAGAATATTCCACGACCAAACGAATATTCCCTAACAATAATAAGTATTTTATAGCCACTTGCTTATTAAGAAAAAATTTCACATATCACCCTTAACTTTAACTTTTTATCAATTTAACTATTTACTAAATAGAAAAATTGAATACTTTTATTTCATAAAATTCAGGGTCTTACATTTTGTGTATATTAATGACATGTTTGGTCATTTTATATAGTGTTGTCAACGTAAACGAGTTTAAGACATCTATTTTTGTCTTTATGTTAAAAGACTTGTAAAATAAATGTTATCTTATTATCATGTGAAAACATAGTGAGGATTTCAACTAAACCAGTTTAATTGTATTGAGGGGCTATACTGAACTAAGTTTGATAACCTTGAGATTGAAGAATTTAATAATTCTTTAATAGTGGTGGTACACTGAAAGTTAATTCTGATATAGCTATTGTAAATCTGAAGTACACATGCGCTAGTGGGAGCCTTGTGTTTGATATGCAATGCACAAGATCAGATATTACATACAGTTTTAAACTTAGTATACTAATGATTTACATTGGTTTTTGTTAGATTTCTCAATGTTTTAATAGATCACATAAATGTCACTTATATTTTAGTGAGGAAAATTATAATTAAATTTACAAGTAGGTGAATTTTCACCCAATCTTGTGTGAAACCCCAGATTTTATGAATAAAGAATTAATTTTCTCGAAATAATTTTTTTTATATTATGGTGTGAATTTGAGATAATATTATAGTTGTGGGTAGTATTTATAAATTTTGCAAAGTATGCAAGTTGTTATATTATATTCTATTGGTCAGGGAATATTCTTTGTGTCGGAAAATATTCGTACGACGATACAATTATTGGTGGACCCCACAACGGAATTATTGTCAGATTGAGAAAAAGACAAAATTATATTTTAATGAAAATAACGGCGAAAGTTTTACCGTTGATACTGTTGAACTACTGGGTAGTAAAAGTACAGTAATACGCATTGTTGCATAGTAGTACACGGTATTGATTATTGATATTTATGTGAGAAGTCGCTCAGTTTGATTCAATTATTGTCGATTAATAATATGAATTATTATAGCGATGATGACGTTTTGTTTTATTCGTATTATTAACGTAATAAAACAGAAACATCTTTTTATATAAAACAGAATACTTTATTAAAGTTATTTTATAAATAGAATATATTATATTTTATTATGCATAGTGTTTTGCATAGTGTTTTGCATAGTGTTGCATAGTAAAAATCTTTTTATATAAATAGAATATATTATATTTTATTTAAAAGATTTTTCTTTAAATATGGACCGTCAGATTAAAGTAAATCAATCTGGACCGTTCATGGATTAGTTACTATGCATTCCATTTTCCTATAAATAGAAGCTCATTCCTTCATTATTTTCTTACGAATTCACTGAACTCTAGAGAGAGAAACTATAGAGAGATAGAAGAAAAGCTTTTTGCTACTTAACTTTTCTTTTCCCATATCCAGTTTCTGTTACGGTAAGGGCTGTTATTCTTTCTTATTCATGAAGAGAACTGTTGTTATTCCATTTCTTATTTTTCTATTGGAATAACCTGTATATGCGGTCTACCCTATACTTGGTGACATTCTTCTATTATTCTGTTGGAACATCCTGTCTGTGTGTTTTACACCGGACCTGGTTCCGTCTTTATTATTATTCCGTTGGAACATCCTGTCTGTGTGTTTTACACCGGACCTGGTTCCGTCTTTATTATTCTGTTGGAACATCCTGTCGGTGTGAATTTCACCTGACCTGGTTCCGTTATTATTATTCTGTTGGAATAACCTGTCTATGCGAAGTTCCGCATGCATGGTGATTTCTGTTGTTATTCCATTCCTTATTATACTTAGTTGGTTAAAGTTTTGACTTCTATACTCCATGAAATTAGTGGAACATCCTTGATATTTGCTCTTCATCTAGTATCTTTTCGTGGAAATATTCTTCTGAGCATTCTTGAATTTTACCCCACAAAACAGTACCTTATTGACAATTTGGACGTTATTGGTTCTTGGACAAATTAATTCTTGAACTTGTTTTATTGAATTCTTATATCATTGTCATCATCCTCATGTTTATATTTTTTTGAAAGTCATCTGTGTCTTGTAGTGCATAGATGGACTTGGTATGATTATGACCAGGGATTATTCGGTGTAATCATGACCGTAATGTTACAAATGATGTGGTAAAAGTCCTCATTGGCCCGTAGTGCATTGATGGACAGTTGTTGGCATGATCATGACCATTGATGAATACACAAATATCTTTGGCCCGTAGTGCATGGAATTTGTGGTCGTGACCCTAATGAGTATCCTTGGCCGTAGTGCAGGGATGATGTGGATTATTTATTAAGCTGAGTCTCAGCGATAAAAGTGATTAAAAACTTTTTAAATCATAAAAGATAGTAGATTCTATTCTCTACTTGACTCTTTTAATGGATTGCTTGATCCGCTGCTGTTAAACTTGATGTTGTTATATTTTATCAGTTTAATACTGTTGAAGGCTAACGATAATTTATTCTGCATTATCTTAGTCAAAATATTTCTTACTGGGCTAGTTGAGCTCACCCTTTCTTTCACTGTTCTCTTCAGGAAATGAGAACATAGCAGGGACGAGTCGGGGAACGGAGTAATGGTCCAGAGGATAGAATTAGTAGTCCTCACTATTCTGTGAAATAGTGTGATAATAATTGTAATGAGGACTCATTTTGAGTTTGTATAATCTCTAGTAGACAATATTTGTATTCAAACTCACAGTTTATGTTTTGTCGTATTGTACACGACAGTTGTATTAGTAAGTTGTATTTGAATTCTGTACCATGTATCTGGCGACCCAAGATGGGTGATGTATACCTAATTTTGGGGGCGTCACAGTTGGTATCAGAGCTTAGGGATATGATCCCTGGCTAAAATATGAGACTAGAACTAGGAGGGGAGAGACGGGGAATTCCTTAGCTAATATGGCCTACTTAAATTTATTTTGTATTTAATTGGTCGGTCAAAGTATAGGGATAATATGTGATATGTTAATTAACCCTTGTTTTGTGGCAGTGTTTGAAAATGGCATCCGAGAATGTTGAGATTATCAATAGAGCACAGGAGACTGTTGAGTCTCCACAGATCAATAATCAGGATAATGTGCAACTAGAGGACAATACTCCTCATGAAAATAATAACACCGATGAAATGGTGAATGATGGGATGGTTAGAGGCTTTATGCAATTCATGCAACAACAGGCTAAGGCAACTCCTGTCCAAAATGCAGGTAGAAATACTGATAACTCTCGGACGGTCACCGCTAAGCAGTTTAAGGAGCAATTCATGCAACAACGGGAGAAGGCGGCTCATGTTCATAATGCAGGAGGAAATAATGGCAACCCATGGTTGGTCACCGCTAAGCAATTCAAGGAGCTGGGACCACCAGAGTTTTTGGGAAAGCCAAAACCACTTAAGGCGGAGACGTGGTTAAAGCAGATCACCAAGATATTTGATGTCTTGGGATGCTCAGAGGAGCAAAAGGTTCCATTCGCCACCTTTATGTTGCGTGAAGAAGGAGATCATTGGTGGGAATCTGTAAAACGTACCCAGCCTGACGCACTCAAGATGTCTTGGGAGAAGTTCCAAGAATTATTCAACGACAAGTACTTTCCTGAAAGTATTCGTCATATGAAGGAGGTAGAATTCATCAAGCTGGAGCAAAACAATATGACCGTGTCGCAGTATGAGGCTAAGTTTGCGGAGTTGTCCCGGTTTGCATCCCATTTGGTCGATAATGAGGAGCGAATGGCGCGAATGTTTCTGCGAGGTTTGAAACCCGATATACGTCAATACCTCATTTCTCACAAACTTTGTTTATATTCAGATATTGTGAATAGGGCTCAGTTAGTGGAGCGCGATAATGAGTCATCACAACCAAAAGGTAATGACCAGCAACACGATAATAATCATACCGGTGGCAATGGCCATCGGAACAATGATAACTATCGCGTGGAAAATTATCATGCCAAGAATGGTAACCACTTCGGTGGTAATCATGGCCAAGATAATAGAAATGGACATTTCAAGAAGAGGAGATTCAACAATGATGGAAAGACGTCAGCACCAGCAACCGTTGTTAAGGAAGGAGAAAGACCACCTATCATATGCTTCAAATGCGGAGGGGAGGGACACATCAGTCCAAATTACGCGATGTCGTCCAAAGCATGTTATAATTGTGGAAGAGAAGGCCACTTAGCCCGATTTTGTCGTTCACCGAAGACAAATTCAACTAGGATGGAGACACCAAAGGCTGTCCCAGAAAAGCCAAAGTCGGTAGGTTAAGAGAGAGCGTTTTTTTTTCTCGTGACGAGGAACCTGAATAAAATTATCACGGGTAAGTTAATCATAAGCTCTTACGAAGTTTATACCGTGTTAGATACCGGCTCTACTCACTCTTTTATTCCACCTAGTTGTGTTCAATGTTTGTACTTAACTCCAGAGAAGTTAAACTTTGATTTATCTATTGAAACTCCATTGGGAGAAACCTTCGTTACCTCCACTGTTTATAAATCTTATTTAATTCAAAATCGACACTTTCACGTTACGTGTTGATCTTGTCTCTTTGAAAATACTTAACTTTGATGCAATTTTAGGAAATGATTGGTTAACTACTCATCATATTTTTTGTAAGGTTGTTAGCTTTCATATTCCTAACCAACCTATTGTGCGAATTCAAGCAACCAAACCACTAAATTCAATCATTGTCATATCAAGCCATAAGTAAAGAGCCCCGATCCTTTTGTTGATGACTTTTTTGTGTGGAATGCACCGAAACCAGACTTTCTGTAGGCGACGTCGTGAATGACGATAACAAGTTGATAGGTATCATTGTGAGGTGCTATCTAGGTTAAGGGATAGAAGTCATAGTTGGTATCAATGTGACGTACTATCCAAGTCTTGGATGTGAGTAACAGTTTTGAATGATATTTTTATCATTAATAAATCTCTTGACGTATTCTTGAAGACTTTTTAGCTAACCCCAGAGCGTGAAATCGAATTTTGTATTGACACAAGTACAAAACCCATTTCTTAAACCCTCAAAATAATTTTTTCAACTAAAACGAAAGTAACATGCACCAAAGACGTTGACTCGAGCTGTTGAAGATTACGATCGTACTATTCAATATCATCGTGGAAGAGCGAACGTGGTAGCTGACGTGTTGAATAGAAGATCGTATGCGTTTACAAGTGCGATGTTGTTAACACTAAGACTCATTTCGTATAACTTGCAAATGATGAAGATAGAGTTAAAGAATCTAGGGACCCACGTGAAGATAACGAATATACGAGTAAAATTAACTTTAATCGATAAAGTTAAAGACGCTCAAGCTACATACTCGAATCTTATGAATGTGAAGAAGAAGGTTCAAGAGGGTGTTATTTTAGAAGCAAGAGTTGTTGAAGAGAGGAAATGTCAACCCTCGATTTAATTGGCCCATTTGAAATCCTCGATTGAGTAGGAACTGTGGCTTATAGACTCGTTTTACCGCCAAATATATTGCGTGTTCATAACGTTTTTTTTTCATATCGATGTTACGTAAATATGTGGACGACCCGAACCACATTATTAATTTAGAACAAGACGAGATAGCGGATGATTTAACGTTTGAAGAGATACGTGTTACAATCTTGGATAAGAAGAATCGTATTCAACACTCAAATGTTATATCTCAAGAGTTAGAATTTGAAGTGAAGTCAAGGTATCCTCACCTGTTCGGTATATCAGGTACGTACGTAAATTTCGAGGGCGAAATTCCATAAGGAGGGGAGATTGTGAAACCCCAGATTTTATGAATAAAGAATTAATTTTCTCGAAATAATTTTTTTTATATTATGGTGTGAATTTGAGATAATATTATAGTTGTGGGTAGTATTTATAAATTTTGCAAAGTATGCAAGTTGTTATATTATATTCGATTGGTCAGGGAATATTCTTTGTGTCAAAAAATATTTATACGACGATACAATTATTGGTGGACCCCACAACGGAATTATTGTCGGATTGAGAAAAAGACAAAAATATTTTATTGAAAATAACGGCGGAAGTTTTACCGTTGATACTGTTGAACTACTGGGTAGTAAAAGTACAGTAATACGCGTTGTTGCATAGTAGTACACGGTATTGATTATTGATATTTATGTGAGAAGTCGCTCAGTTTGATTCAATTATTGTCGATTAATAATATGAATTATTATAGCCATGATGACGTTTTGTTTTATTCGTATTATTAACGAAATAAAACAGAAACATCTTTTTATATAAAACAGAATACTTTATTAAAGTTATTTTATAAATAGAATATATTATATTTTATTATGCATAGTGTTTTGCATAGTGTTTTGCATAGTGTTGCATAGTGTTTGCATAGTAAAAATCGTTTTATATAAATAGAATATATTATATTTTATTTAAAAGATTTTTCTTTAAATATGGACCGTCAGATTAAAGTAAATCAATCTGGACCGTTCATGGATTAGTTACTATGCATTCTATTTTCCTATAAATAGAAGCTCATTCCTTCATTATTTTCTTACGAATTCACTGAACTCTAGAGAGAGAAACTATAGAGAGATAGAAGAAAAGCTTTTTGCTACTTAACTTTTCTTTTCCCATATCCAGTTTCTGTTACGGTAAGGGCTGTTATTTTTTCTTATTCATGAAGAGAACTGTTGTTATTCCATTTCTTATTTTTCTGTTGGAATAACCTGTATACGCGGTCTACCCTATACTTGGTGACATTCTTCTATTATTCTGTTGGAACATCCTGTCTGTGTGTTTCACACCGGACCTGGTTCCGTCTTTATTATTATTCCGTTGGAACATCCTGTCTGTGTGTTTTACACCGGACCTGGTTCCGTCTTTATTATTCTGTTGGAACATCCTGTCGGTGTAAATTTCACCTGACATGGTTCCGTTATTATTATTCTGTTAGAATAACCTGTCTATGCGAAGTTCCGCATGCATGGTGATTTCTGTTGTTATTCCATTCCTTATTATACTCAGTTGGTTAAAGTTTTGACTTCTATACTCCATGAAATTAGTGGAACATCCTTGATATTTGCGCTTCATCTAGTATCTTTTCGTGGAAATATTCTTCTGAGCATTCTTGAATTTTACCCCACAAAACAGTACCTTATTGACAATTTGGACGTTATTGGTTCTTGGACAAATTAATTCTTGAACTTGTTTTATTGAATTCTTATATCATTGTCATCATCCTCATGTTTATATTTTTTTGAAAGTCATCTGTGGCCTGTAATGCATAGATGAACTTGGTATGATTATGACCAGGGATTATTCGGTGTAATCATGACCATAATGTTACAAATGATGTGGTAAAAGTCCTCATTGGCCCGTAGTGCATTGATGGACAGTTGTTGGCATGATCATGACCATTGATGAATACACAAATATCTTTGGCCCGTAGTGCATGGAATTTGTGGTCGTGACCCTAATGAGTATCCTTGGCCGTAGTGCAGGGATGATGTGGATTATTTATTAAGCTGAGTCTCAGCGATAAAAGTGATTAAAAACTTTTTAAATCATAAAAGATAGTAGATTCTATTCTCTACTTGACTCTTTTAATGGATTGCTTGATCCGTTGCTGTTAAACTTGATGTTGTTATATTTTATCAGTTTAATACTGTTGAAGGCTAACGATAATTTATTCTGCATTATCTTAGTCATAATATTTCTTACTGGGCTAGTTGAGCTCACCCTTTCTTTCACTGTTCTCTTCAGGAAATGAGAACATAGCAGGGACGAGTCGGGGAACGGAGTAATGGTCCAGAGGATAGCATTAGTAGTCCTCACTATTCTGTGAAATAGTGTGATAATAATTGTAATGAGGACTCCTTTTGAGTTTGTATAATCTCTAGTAGACAATATTTGTATTCAAACTCACAGTTTATGTTTTGTCGTATTGTACACGACAGTTGTATTAGTAAGTTGTATTTGAATTCTGTACCATGTATCTGGCGACCCAAGATGGGTGATGTATACCTAATTTTGGGGGCGTCACATCTTGGGTATTGTTTCTTAGATGAGAAAAAAACAAATGAGTATTTCTCATTTCACAATATGAATCTAATGTTATTAATCTTTATAGTTGGTTGTGATCTTGATTAATTAAGTAAGATAATATTCACAAGTAGGTGAAAATATTCTTATATTTCCAAAAGTAGGTGGATATATTATTACTCATTGTGAAGGGTATAATTTACTTGGAGTAGCAAGTAATTAATACTATTGCTTTATATGATGTAGAAAATAATTGGAATCAAAAATTGTTGTTGAAACATCAAATTGTGGCCACTTCCAAAATTATTTTATTCATTATATTGTGATAATGAAATTATTTTTGTACAGGAAATTACCTTTAAAGGCAAGTCTTGACATGTTGGTCATAAACATATTTTTGTTAGACAATTGATACAAGAAGGTATCATAATTTTTGTCTATAAGGAAGCCAAGTGACGACTTGACATATCTTTTTACTAAGACTTTGACGAAAGCTTAGTAAGTTTAACTATTTGTGATATGGAACTTAAACCACTTTGAGTCAGGGGTGATGGGAACCCAACCTAGTCCTAGGTTACCCCTAGTTTATAGGTTCAATGGAAAAAACAAGTCACAGTTGCTGACCGTGTTACTATCGATGTGGTTCCATATATGTAGTTTAAGATAGTAACGCTTGTTGCACGACCAAGGCTGAGTTATACTCTTAACAAAGTAGTTGTGTTCTTAGCAACAGAAACACACATGAAACACTTTGCCTATATGAACTAAAAGTGGAGCCGCTTCTTATAGAGGGTTGTGGTTTACTCTCTTAGAGGTTCATGAAATAGGGTATTGCGCATGGCCATATTAGCGCAAAGCAATTGAGAATACTCACCGTGGTAGGAGGATTTTGTGTGTGTGTGACAATTCCGGTCATATCATATAGAAGTAGAGGTTCAATCTACGGACACCTTCAACTTCGATGTGACTTTGAGTTGTTTATACTAAGGGATGGTTCAATGTTCGTCACACCCTCTTTTATGCACACATGCCTTGTAGTTATTTGATAAAAAGTTTGGATGAAAAATTGTTTTTCCAAACAAGTGGGGGATTGATAGAAAGTTGTTTGATAAAACTATATTTCTTTAGTTTCATTTAATAGAAGTTTATTTTATTTTGGAACAAAATAAAAATAGTGAGCCTATTCAAATTCTATTTAACTTCTAATTATTACTAATATGTAACTTACATAATTAGTACTAATAAGTATAGTTAAATATATAATTAAATAGTTATAATGTAACTTATATATATATATATATATATATATATATATATATATATGTGTGTGTGTGTGTGTGTGTGTGTGTGTGTGTGTTTATGTGTGTGTATATATATATATATATATATATATATACACACACACACACACACACAAACACACACACACACACACACACACACAAACACACACATAAGAGATATGCATATGATAAAAAGAGAAGTTACATAGAAGATTTGCACAAATAAACTTTTCTTCTATCTTCTCCATTCTTCTTACAAATAAATAATTACTACAAAGTAGTGTTCAATTGGAATTTTCTGTGAATTGCTATATCACAGATTATTCACCGAGGCTTGACATATATCCTGAAAATATATCGTTTGTAATTCTTAGCAAACAGATCGTCGTGGGGGAGATAAAAACCTTAAGGACAGGGACATGGATCACCCGTGTTACGTCTTCTACAATAATTTTTACTCTACGAAACTACGATTCTAACAATATATATATATATATAGAGAGTCCGGATCAGGTCCGGACTCCCGGATTTTATAAAATCCGGACCTTTTTTTTTTTTTTTTTTTTGAAACAACTAAAAAAAAAAAAAAAATTTATGGAACTGAAATTTTTCCATAATACAGTGTTTTGGGCGTGATTTGGATGCCTATAACGAAATATGTCTGTACAGTCTGGGCAGACTGTACATACATTGGTTGGGGTAGGTGTTAAAAACACGCCCAAAACACTTTATTATGGAAAAATTTCAGTTCCATAAATTATTTTTTTTTTTTTTAGTTGTTTCAAAAAAAAAAAAGCAAAAAAAAAAAAATTTTTGGGGTCCGTATTTTAAGTCCAGTCCGGGAGACCGGACTGGATCCGTGGTGTATATATATATATATAACTATTTGAGAAAAATTTTAATTAATGTGAAGCATATATCAGTATGTACAATGCTAAAAAGAAGAATATGAAATTTTATATATTGATTACAAACTTGTTTATGATAAATGATGATGAATAATATATCATAAGGTCCCCCACACCATTATGACCATCAAAAATTTCATTTCAGGCCATAAATACTAGCTCTTATCAACTAGGATGTTGGTCCAACCTTGAAATTAATAAATAGCAGAAAAAAGAAGGCAGATTGCGATTGTGTTCACACCAGTAACTATGGATTACAAGGTTTAATACAAATTATAAAACATTTCCAATTTCCATAGCATTGGTACAAAAAGTTTGCTCCTTGAAATGAATGATTACATCTAAAGAAAAGTAGTCATCTTCCCCTCCGTGTTAAATACAAGTTTTATTTGACTTTTGACTTTTCACAAACATATTAAGATTTAAAAAACTCACACTTCTGCTAGTGATCTATGTGTACAAATAATATTTAATCATGAAAAATAAAAATGAAAAATCACTATTCCAATGTAGTGGCAAAATGTAGAGGGAAAATTACAACACCACTATTGCCAGCCAAAATGTAAAGGGGAAATTACAACACCACTATTGCCAACAAAAATGTATTTATTTGTATGAATAATTTCTTAAGTAACAAAAATTAACATTATCAATTATATATATAATGTATTTATTTTTATAAATATTAAAATTTAAAAATATTAATTATATTCAATGTATTTATTTGTATGAATAATTTCTTAAGTAAAAAAAAATTAACATTATCAACTATATATAATGTATTTATTTCTATAAATATTTTTTAAAAACATTAATTATATTTAATATATTTATTTGTATGAATAATTTCTTAAGTAATACTTTTTAATGTATTTATAAATTTTAATATTTATAAAAAAAATCTCTAGTTGCTAGAGTAGTGGCGTTGGACCCTTAATTACCTTAGAAATTCGATCTAACTAGATACAAATCCCCGCGTTGCGGCGGAATTATTCAATTCTTTAATAATAAATGTGTGCGTACAATTAATAAATTAAAATATAATAAGAAAATAGTATATTATTGTGCGATGATCAAATTTTACACAGAAAAACAAATGAATATACATTATAGGGGTAGTAGTGAGAGTTTATCGGTTTGTACATTACACTCTAAGTATGTGACTATTGCTTTTAAGCTAGTGGCAAATTAAGTGACCTCAACTTGTGGACAAATCATTTTTTCTACTCTACCCTTTTTTTTAATTTTTTTTCAGTTTTTCTTGACCAAAGTGTAGCCAACTGATTTATTTTCCTGTCATTTGCTACTTTTGTATTTTGTTTACTGCAAAGAAAGGGTTGCCTCAACCTAACTTTTTATAATTCATAACAAAAAGAGAAGAAAAGGGTATGCGAGGTTTAAAAAATTTCTTAAAAATATAATTTTTTGTATGTATTCCAAAAAAAATTAAAAAAACGAACAGGTTTGAAAGCAGGTTTTAATTTTATCTCCTCTTACTTGGAACAGGTTTGAAAACAAAATCAAAGATTGTGGTCTATTCATGTCTATGTTGAAGACCAATATACATCACTTAACACCGTGTCAAATTGTAGTTATCTCAGCATAATTCCTTCTGGTACATAAGCTTTAAAGTAAATCTACTGTGAAGAAGGCTCACCAAACCTCCCGAAATCTGCCAAAGCACCAAAGCACCATTCAGAATGCCACTAAACTCAAAATTTATAAATATATAAATAACTTAATGACTGACATCCATAAAATGGAGTTTAAATATGGAATCTCAATAACCAAATTGAAGCCATCTCATCAAAGACTCAAAGTTACCATCAAAACCCATTTTGTTTTGTATCTCATCAAAGACTCAAAGTTACCATAAAAAAATCTGACAAGCAATTAATCAATAACACAACTAACCATATAATAGTTTTGGAATGAACCACCCCGTCTGAAAAAATCGAGCAACCACAAAAGAAACATCCTCAGTTGTACGATATGGATCTTTAACACCCCAATACTTAAACCTAAAACTATTAATAAAACAATAAATAATTGTACATGATAAAAGTTGAAGCCTAAAATTAATAATTTGAAAAAAATGTACCAACCATCCAGTCCAATTTTCAGTCCACATCCTCCAGTTTATAATCTGGTGTTTGATACACTTGGATAGCTAATCATCTGGGGGTTCAATATTCAGTGGGTTCCAGTTTATGCAGAGTGCTGAGGAGGAATAAACAGGATATATACTTAACATATCTTTGGGCATATTGCACAAAGACACATTCAAACACAAACCCCTAGTAGCACAATAATGTTCCTTGCTTAATCCCACCTTAAACACTAGAAAGAGATTTGCCCTCTTCCTCTTGAAGACTTAGAGTATGGAGTTACAGCTCATTGGCATCCTACGTAGTTATAGGACTCTACTGAGGTAATATAAACATTGCTAAATTCCGAAAGTAACTCATTTCTTGGTGATAAACCTTATTGCCGACGAAGAGGCTCGTGGACGTTCCAAAAAAACATACGTCTCGATTGCATTGAGTCCGCCTTCTTTAGCCTTTCTAATCAAATCCGGCCACACATCTAGCAAATAATAACAACAAAACAATTATATAATTATGTTTCGAATAAAATTAAATACATGCATGCAATACATTAACACAAATATAAATAATTTTTGTTACTCCACGTAAACATATATATATATATATATATATATATATATATAGTTAGGTACATACTTCAGCCGTACTTTTCGGGTAATGAATTGAACCAGGCAATATTAGTTTCCATTCACCATCAATGGTGATGGCTCTTCCATCGTGCAAAACGTGAATGGCATAAGTAGAAGAAAGACAGAGAGACAAAACGGAAAAGAAGAAGAAAATTGACAGTGAAGAAGAAAAAGAAGTCATGGTAGCTCTTCACTTATGAGAATAAACAATTAGCCTGATTAATATACGTATATATTAGGTCAGGTGATCATTAATATTATTTCAAACTCTAATTCAGTTAAGAAGTTTTATCCATATAAAATTTTGATGATTGATTGTTGAAAAGATTAAATTCTACTTGGTTTGTTATTATTTATCCATAATTTTAAAAAGGATATGATATAATTAAGATAATTGCTGACATTTGAATGTATGATTACAGATTCAGGGGAATTAGGAACCTCAGTTGTTTGGCAAGGGTATTTTTGTACGAAATTGTTTGTCAAGAGTATTTTTGTCAAGGGTTATAAGGAGCATTAAATAGGATGGACAGATGTTGAATTTATAGAATGACAGATGTCAATATATTGTATCATGTACTGTGATTTAGTATATATAATAGATTTTGAACGACTGGATAACAGTTTGCTGGAATATAACGTACGTATGTCATATATCAATTCTCATATATATATATATATATAGAGAGAGAGAGAGGAGAGAGAGAGAGTGTGTGTATTGCTTATAAAAGAAGCTGAGGAAGGAAAGTTTAGTGTATGGAGGGAACATGGAAGGGACCACGAGCATTGAATAAAAAACAAAAACAATAATACTACCCTCACCCAACTTGTTGGGAATTTTTCGAAGGGGCACGGCTGACCCACTACTGGTAAAATAAAAAATAAAAAAACTTCTCCCATGTGCCTGGTTTTGTTGAAGAATTTATGGGGTCCACAAATTATTAAATATCTCTACTCAAATGAAAAAAAATTACATTTAAATTTTATTTTATCTAACTTATTACTTATTATAAATCTTAGCTCCATAATAATAATAATAAAATTACATCAACATTTATAATATGAAAATTTGGTCATTGTTACACCACCTGTACCTTCTTTTATATTCGGTAACCTTATGCCACTTTCTTCCGTCTCCTCTCATTTAATTTCTCTCTCTCTCTCTCTCTCTCTTTCACACACATACACACAGTGCAGAGGTTGGAAGGAGGAGGAGATTGGTCTTGCTGCAACTCAAGGAGGCATCCAAAGGGATCGCATTGATCCCAAACTCTCTTTGAATTAAAGCTATTATGATATATATGAACAATTAATATGTTTTCAAGGAGTCCATATATAATGAATTTGGATCATGCTATCCCTTTGGATTTCTCCTTTTGTAGCTTCTACAACATATGAATATATTGCTGGAAAAGGCGCAACCCTTAGCAGAAGAAGATACAATGCAGCCATGCCACCTCTAAAACAAGTGTAAGTTATAATTAAGACTCCTATAACCCTTTTGGCACAAACTTACTTCTTCTTTTCTGAAAATTATACACACTTGATCACCAATTAAATTGTGTTCTCTTCAAATATGAACAAGTTTAAGCTTTAATTTCTCTGATTAATTAATGTTATTTAATTAAGTATTATTATGTTTTATATTTTTCTTCAGTTTCTTTGGCTATATATATTTAAATAAAAGCTAGCTCAACCTTTGAACTCAAGGAGGTTGTGCGCAAACACGTACGTTAGATCTATTAATTTCCAAGAGCATAAAGCTCCACCCTTAAAATGGGAGATCGACTTGAAAAAAAGAGTACCATCATAATATTGTTGTTTAGCTTCTTCAAGATTGTAATATACTTCTAAATCAATTTACTTGGTATTTAAATTTATCTATTAAATATTAGTAGTATTACTTAAATTTTGATATTGGGAGTTGAATATTTTTTTTCTTTTTCAATTTGAAGCAAGAACAAACGAAGCAATATATAGGTCGTCTTTAGGTAAGGTTGAAGGATGTACAATTTATTACGAGGAGATCATGATCTTCGTTATTTCTCACTTAATCAATCTTCAATTCTCTTCTCGATCTTTTTAATGTATGAATGATTATATCGGTGCCTACTCTAATTTAACTATAAATCAATATATGTATATATATATATATATAGCAATATCATTCTCTGCGTACGTAAATGATGATGAACAGACAACCCAAGTTGAATTTAGGCTAACAGCTGCAAATGAAATAGTAACAGATGGTGAGGAAATATGTTTTTTCACATGCGTTCGGTGGGAAATTAAATTACCCTAGTGTTTTAATTGCTTTTATCATTACATATATACTTCCTTCCAACAATTTGATTTGATTTGATTTCTCCTTTAGAAAGAAAAAAAGTAACTTTAGTTTTGTCAACTACTGTATATATGTCTTAAGAGACTGCATTTAACTAACTATATATTCTTTTAATTGGTAATTAATATTAATCCCTAGCTAAGATGCATCCACCTTGCCAAGAATATTGTGATCGATGTTTCAGGCAAAGGTTGCGAGAAGAAAAGGTATGAAATCCTCCGATCCTCCAATTAATTACCAGACTGTATAAGAATTTGATCAACATTATATATATATATATATATATATATATATATATATATATATATGTATGTATATATAAAGGGTTGGGTTGGATTGGGTTGAGTTGGGTTGATAAGACTCCAAATCACATGCTTTAAGGACTTTATTTAGAATCCAAAGATGATATTTAAGGGCTTCTTTTTTGCAGTTAACTCACATTGAGTATCCCACACACATGTGGTGAGACCTTAAAAAAAAGTACTTTAAACATGGCTAGAATTTTGAAATAAATAAAGGGTCTCCCTTTATCATCTTACCTTATCATCACATGACCCCAACTTTCCACAATGTGAAACTCTCTAATTAATCACATGGCCCCCAACCCTTTTCAAAGTTCCTCACCATTTTATTAATGACGCCCTTCAAAGCTTCCTAACTTGATGATATAAAATTTATATATATATATATACAAGATCATATATAAATTAAGAACATAAAGTTCAAAAACTTAAGTGCAAAGTACTTCCTTGTCAAATTTTAAGCCAGCTATATTGTTACCATGGGTAGAATTCGTTTTAGAGTTAAGTTTACATGGTGGTGGTCGCACTTACAACAAGTTTGAGTGAAATTTTGACAGATTTTAAAACCTTTATCACATGCATATATACAGGGATTGTATGGTAGCTGTTGATCATGACAGACTTAGGAAAGGGAAAGAACAGTACTGCAGTATTGGCTAAGACAAATGCTTCGGTAAAACTGGGAAGAAACTTCACAAAATATTCCATTTTTTACAAACAAGTGGGGAAAAATTTCAGGATTAGGAAATTTAATTAAGTATAGTCTTATTTTTCTGTATGAGAATTGAGAGGTATTTAAAAAAATTACAATTCAGACCAACAGCAATGCAGGCACATAAACGTTTCACATACAGAAGAATATTTTTAGTAATCTATCTCAGAAGTAATCATATGTGATTAGGCATAAATCACACTTCAATAAAATTCCAAAAGCACAAGATTTTCATTGCAGTTTATTACAAATATATATATATATATAACCAAATTAAACAGTTTGTTGGAAAATTAAAATAAAGCTACTAATTAAGTTTCGTGGAGTAACTCAAATTTAATTGCAGTAAATGTTGCTATATAGATATTTTTTTTCTTTTTTACCTTTTTGCTAAAGATATATAATACTTGCTGGCTATATAGGAGTTTGATTTAATTGGTACAAGACTACAAAAAAAATGGGGTCTTAGGGTCATATTGGAAGATTTTGGACAATAAGATGGTACATATTGTCTTAAAAACAAAAATATGTAGTCCAATTGTTCCCTCCTTAGGCTACATTAGCTTTGTAAAGAAGCGAGGACAAGTAAACTGCCAAGGAAATGAATTTTCAAATCCTGAAGGATTGGATACTCTTGCTTAGGGACCCAAAGCCCTTTGAATTCAACCCCACTTCTTTCTCAAAAACCCACTAAAGGAGACTCAAATACTAGCACCATGAATTGAGATCCGGAAGGATTTCTGCTGAGATCTACTAAAGTTGGTGGAAAATGTTACCCTACAACGACTCGTGTACTCATCAAATTGATCGACCATTATTTTCTGTTAGATATAAGTTCAAACCCCTATTTCCTCCTGAAAAGCTAGCATTGCTAAGGAATAGATAGAGCAATTCCAGAATTAGTAGCATAAGATACTCGGCATGGCAGATGGTCCCCAGCTCTGGCAAATTCCGTCAACAGATTCAGAATGCTTGCTTATATCAATCAGGAGGACAAATAATGTTGTGATGACTGGTGGACCATTGTAGCACTACTCTTTTGCACTAAGAAAATACTGGCCAGGTAAAATGTTGGGATATTCAAATAGCAAGAATCCCCAATTTTATGGAGTTTGCACGTTTGTTGGTGTAAATAGAAAATGTATAAATCAAGTTGCTGAATTACTATAGGTAGTCCTCTACCCTCATTGGTGAATTTGACCAAGTTGTCTACCATATCACTAGTACAAAGTAGTAAATAGACAACACTTAAACCACAACCTTTTTATAAAAAACGTTGTGGTATTTTTTTTCATAACGTTTTTTAACAAAACGTTGTAGATACATATGAAAAAACGTTATTATTATAAAAAAAAATTAAAAAAAAACGTTATCTATTCTAAAAACACGGAGGTATGTGCCTGGGAGTCGGGAAAGAAAAAAAAACACGGAAGTCTTCATTTGTTCCCTTCTCCTTTTTGAAGTCCTCAAACCCTAACTCCATTATCTGATTACAAAACCTGATTACAAAATGGGTATCCTCCTGTGAGTTCACAAATCTAAAGGCCCTTCTTCGTCGGTTGACATTTTCAAAACCCTATTCGGAGAAATTACAGAAAAAGGTCCGTCTTCTTCAATTGAAACAACAGTAGAATCATAGAAATGATTCTTGTCTACAGAAAAATAAAATAAAAAATCTAGTGGAGTCAAGTAAGACAAGGAGAAGTACTCTTTTATATTTAATATCAAGGGTGCCTTCTACCCTCTCATCCTACATCTGTACGTGCCCCTAGTGAGTTGAATCTACTGCCTAAATTAAATTATACAAATAATTGTGATAATCTAACTCCATAAAGTTCTTCAGAAGATGAAAATGGAAGGTAAAAAAGAGGGGGGAAAACTCCTGGTGGTAGTGTCTCTTTTTGCCCATGAATGGACAAAAAGTAAAAGAGGAGATGTTAGCCCATATCCGGACCTCGTGAAGAAACAGCTGAGTTGCTGGAGCAGGTGGATTAATTAGAAATGAGAGTGGTTAGTATGAAGTTAACTTTGGTCAATTGATCAATACAGTGTGGACACGCAGACTGGGAGGTGATATCTTTCTATGTGTTAACACTGTATTGGTTAATTGACCAAAGTTAACTTCATGATAACCGAATCCATTAAAAATATTTAAGGCATGTGTTTGTTAGGCTTCATGTTTACCATGGAATACATACATTACTAACACGACTACTGAATTGTGGGGAATATATCTCTATAAGCTTTTGGCTGAGGAAAAGAGGAGGTTATGAAGTTTGTGGTTGAAGTTTATTCTTAATCATCAATAAAACTCAACATTTCTGCTCAGGAACTGGACCCTGATTTTAACATCATATCGACATTTAAGTACTGCTACTCAACATCTAAAGTGTATCATCAAGTATTTTAAGGAGCCAGAGTGCTGATTAATTAGCAAAGAACAGCATAACTCTTCGGAAGGAAAGGCACTCCACTCTTAAGGGATCCTCCTACTTGATCTAGCCTTATCGAGAAAATAGAATTAAGGAAGTTTCTCTTCCAAGATCAACTATACTTGGTAATTTTTCATTATGTTTTTTTTTTCATTTTTTAGGATATGCAACTAATTTGAACTTTATGAAAGGATCATAGCAAGTAAACTATAGCAAATCCACATGCATGACATTGCTGGAAATTGTAAAAGTCATATATTACACAATCAAAATCTATTCAACTTGCAAGATTCATCTTATAATAATGATCGGTGATTAATGTAGTGTATATATATATATATATATATATATATATATATATATATATATATATATATATATATCAGGCACATTACTTTGTATGAACTGCATGAGTAGATAACTTACCCCAAATTTGGTGGTAAGTACACCAAATGAGCCTTCTAGTTGGTTGAAACAAGAAAATTATATGAACCAATTAACATCATACTGTAATAAGAACTACAATTAGAATGTTGGTTCTACCAATCAAATAACCAAAGTATATGAATATATGATCACATTCTAGCAGTCATGTGTGTCAGATAAAACAACTCTTGGTTCAACACTGCTTACAGAAGTATGCAGACAAGCAGATTAGCAGACAGCTAAGAAACAATCAACGAAATAATTATTTTTGCTCGGATACGCGTGCATGGAAAACCTGAGATACTCAAATGCTGCTGTGAAACAAAAGAAGAAAAATAAGGTGTTCCCTGAATTCTATTCTCTAATGCTTGATCATGCAAGAAAATAAGGACTCATGTGAAATCTTTTAAAATAAAAAATTGCAATTATATTGAGTTGGGATGGGAAACAGATTAACTTCCTTACGTTTCTATTCATATGGCGATAAATTTGCTTCAACGGTGAAGGTTTACACGACATTTTATGGTACACATTCATACTTCACACCAGAACTAGTCATGTAACCCACCCAACAGTGAAGAATAATTTACATCGTAGGTGATATATAACTAATCCTTTCACCTAACAAATTACATTATAAGAGTAATACAATCATTAGAGGTCAAGGCAGCCATACCCCAAAAGCCAAAGAAAGCGTGGCCTCTAACTGCTCGATCTTCTTAGCGTCTGGAATGTACCCCCACAATAACATTTGCTTCATCTTCTTTTTTTTTTAGCGTCAGAAGCTGCTAGGCATGCAAGAATGCTAAAGAATGCTAAAATTAAACTAATTGCTATATAAAATGTGAATACAGATATAAGACTACAATTTTCAACTACTTAACAAACACAAATTGATATCCTCAAAGGAGTGAATGAATATATAACAGTATCTGAGCACTTTGGATCCATACGCCTAGGCATTTTATGCACTTTGGATCAAATTTAGGAATTCTGCTAAAGGGCCAGGCCAACTTCTACGAGTACTGCACCATTTTCAAACCTATTATACTCTACTAAATAATATATATATATATATAATTGTAAATTTTAAAGTTACTCAGTTTACGATGGTAGAATGAATCGTGGAGTTGTCAATCTGTATCTGCTCTGCTACCGTCGAGCGTAGAGTGAATTCTCAAATCAAATCGTGGAGTGATTACTCTACGATAGTATAATTCACTCTACTATCGTAGACAGTGTGAAAGCAAAGATACCTTGTTGAGTTTCTACAAAAAGGAGCCTAATATGTATGTAATGTGTAAAATTATATTTTTGTTTCGTGATTGTTCCTAAATTTGTTAAAGATATTTAATATATTAATAACTTAATCTTTAATAAAATTATGATGATAGATTTGTATTTTGTGGATGTGTCATTTTATATACTGTATTATAATTAGGATATATGTTTTTTTATATTTTCATATAGTTCTTTCGAACATTAAGGTGAAACTCACTGTATGCTCGTGCGAGATATTATGTGGAAATATCAAAATTATACATGTATAAATATCAATTCTCTTTAACTAATGAACATTTTATGTGTAGACACTCGAAATTTCGTTCTCCTGTTACTAACTATGGAATAGTGCAAAAGCGTTTTTTTCACACTCCAGAGATAACCCTGAAGAACTACAACATCAAATCTAACCACGGAGACAACCCCGTGGAACATCAAATCAACTTTGGAGATCAACCATAAGGAAAAGAAAAGTTGGCAGCAATCAAATCTTGGAGACAACCCCGAAAGACAGCTAAAAGTCTCGTCAACCTTAGAGACAACCCCCGGAAGTGCAAAACGGTCATTTTGACAAGTTAAATTCAACAAACCTAATACAGTTGCAAATAGGGTCACAAAGAGCCATTGCAGCACTTCTGAGCTCAAACTTCGCAAAACAGCTCAACGGACTGCCTGCGAAAATCAGAAGATGTCAATTCGGTCATGGACCCATCTTTCCGGATTCAAAAAAGTGCAAGTTCTATGTCATTGCGTAGCTCTCGGAAATATCTTTTCGAAATGGTATGTCACGCCTCCATTGGACTCCCGAATTAAAAGTTATGAAAGTTCGAGCTGACAACGCGTTGACCGGGGTGCACGTACTTTGAGACAATGGGACCCACGGGGTCCGGGACCACCTGGGCAGCCGCAGGTAGATCCGAAGCTATTTTGGTCTATAAATAAGACCCCCCATCAGCCATAAAATAGAGGAAAAAAGGAGAAAAAGAGAGAAAACTCTGGCCATTTCAATTTTTAACCCCTCCTATAGTGTTCCAAACTTCAGTAATCTTCTTTCTAAACACATGTATACATATATACTACAACATATCAAATTTTAACTAATGGAAACTGAGTTTTCAAGATCCAAATGCAGTCTAAAGCCATCTTTGCAGCACACTGTAAGATTTTTTCAGATTTAAAACTTTCTCTTGCTTATATATATATATATATATATATATATGATTATATACCAGTTTGGCATGGATTAATGTACTAGACATTTTCTTATCAGGAAAAAAGTTATGTACATTTCTTTGGATTACCTCCACACCTTGAGGTAATCCAAAGAATCTAAAATGATAGTATGGTGGTCCTGTTGTCATTTTTATTCCTTTTTCTTTTTTTAATTGATAAAAGAGGAATTTAATTAGATAGAAAGAGAGATTACAGAAAAAGAAGAACAAGGTGTTCTCCTAATTAACTGGAAAGCAAACTCAAGCATACTTGCAAGTTGTAGAGACGTAGGGTATTTGTAGGAGGGTGTCTAGGCGTGATTAAATGTGACAGTTAGCCATTATAGTGGATTCTTGGAGGATTAACTCTGTGCTGGCACTTGTATAAAAAACAAGACTAATGTTTCTGAAAGTGAAGAAACAGGTGGTGGGTGGTATCAAGCTTTACTTGGTAGTTGAGGCAAACTTACAAGGTTGCATATTATCAGTGACTTGGGCATTAGGTTGAATGTCAATGTCTAACGAAAGAGAGTTCGGCACGCCTCCAGGTTTTTAGGTAGACTAGAAGTTAACAGGTCGTGTCATTTTTGTGTTGTTCCTGATATTTTGATGGCCTAGAGCCAAAAATAAATAAGAGATCTTTTTCGAAATATTGTTTTCACAACTAAATAAATAAAAAATAAAAATTGTATTTAAAAAAATGTCTTTTCAGAGATTAAAACATAATAATTCGACTACAATAAAATATATGAGAACTTCAATTACAATAAAATATATGAGAAGGTTCGACTACAATAAAATATATAAAAATACATTTATTGAAAAATATTTTTTTTAGTATTTCAAGAGGCAAAATCTTTAAAAATCAAAATTATCCACATATCCTTCATAATAACCAGATACGCAAGCAAGAGTCACCGTCCCTACTAGCTTCAGTTTTTTGCTAGCCTCCAACAAAGTTTATATGGATCCGGTTAGCATGAAGTTATTTTGTTGGTAAGTTGGTTAGTATTCTATTGACTAATTGATCAACTTATCTCAAAATAAACTTCATACTAACCACTTTCAGTTTATATATTGTTGAATATCCCATCAGTCATTATGAGTTTCACTTTATATAGGATTGATCTCACTTTATTTAGCTATATACAATCTTTTTGTAATTTTATGTTACTGTGTTTGACATACAATATTTATGTATATAGTTATTACTGTATTATGTTATATTTATATTACCATTTTATATTTTGTACTCCTTCCGTTTTAAATTATTTTATCATTATTGACTTTTGAAAGTTAATTTGAAATATTTTCAAATACAAAATTGAGATGACTCGTTAAAAATTACTATGAAACAATCAAATTACAATGAGTAATAATTTTTAGACAGCTTACAATATTCTGACTCCTTTGTATTACTCCCTCTATTTCTAAATAAGTGACGTTTTTGTTCCAATTTATTTGTCTTTTATAACTTTTTAAGAGAATAAATTATTTACTTTCTTATATCACCCCTACGTTCTCTCATTGTCCCAAGAAATTCTCTCCCTTAGTATTAATAATTTTCAACTTCCTATAAAGGGGGTAGTGATGGAATTTCACACAGATTTTAATTATTAAATAATACTCCCTTCGTCTTAGGATAAAAGTCCTGGTGGACTTTTCACGTATATTAAGAAGAAGAATGAAATGACAAAATTGCCCATAATAATATGTCATTAATTATTTTCAATGTAGGTGAGAAAGTGACTTTCTAGCTATTCAATTCAAAATATTATCTCTTCATACTTATTAAATATGGAGAGAGAATTATAATAAGAAAAGTATGAGATATTTAATGTTACGGGCACAATAGGAAAAAATATGTAATAATTTGGTTATTAAAGGAAAGTAGATATTTAACATATGACTACTCAAAATAATAATAAAAACTTTTATCACGGGACGTAAAAAATAATATTTAATGACTTTCTTAATTTACGTGTAAAAACTTTAAACGATATTTATTTAAAAACGGAGAGAATACGAAACAGTCAAACTTACAAATGCAAAACATCAAAAATAGTATGAACATAACTTGCATTCACAATTTCAAACACACCAAATATTTATTGTCCTAATACACCAATTCTATTAACGAAAAAAACCCACTAATAATTTCTAATTGCACTTGATGCTTAGTATACCAAAATCTAAAAATAATAGTACTGTACTACCTCTATTTTAAATTACATTATTAATTTTTAAAAGTCAATTTATAATATTTTTAAATTTAAAATTTAGATGATTTATCAAAGATTATAAAACAATAAATCTTACAACGAGTATATTTTTTAAATAGTTTATAATATTTATCGTTGTATTAATTAAAATTAAAAAATTACTTTAATTCAAAAAATTTAAATAATTTAAATTTTCCATCATGTGGAATTGTCATTAAAGTATGTTGATATCGTTGTCACCATTATTGTAGTAATATTTTTTTTGTACTAGCTTTTATTGTTGTTTATTTTGGTGCTATGAAACTACAAGATCTATTTTTTTTTTTTATCAAAGTATTCATAATGTTTTAAACTAAAGATTTTTTTTACAGTAACAAAAATTTTAAAAAATTATTTATATTTTTTCGATAATAATCATATGAAAAATTTATCATATCACACTTATGTGTTAGATATATTTAATAGGGAACTGATATTTTCATATATATTTTTAATATTTTACATGATTTTCTCTTATATGAGTATACAGTGAGACCCACCGTCATATGAAAAAAAATTATATAAAAATATCAAATAGAAATAGTGCTTCCCTATTGAATACTATGATGCCACTATTATTATATTTTCAACAAAAAGTAAGAGCATATTTTAAAAATAATTTTTTCTTAAAATAATATTAAGGAAATTTACCTTTAATTTTTGAATGAAAATAAAAATAATTATTCTTGACAAAATTCTGCCATTTCTAAACCATTAAATCTTCTTTATATCCTAATTTATATTCTGTTCACAAGATTCTGGCCAAGAGATATCATCATTTGAAGTGGCCCCTTGCATAAATTGAGATTTTAACATTATAATTTTATATTTTCAAACGTATGCCGAATTTTTATTGACTAATGTAAGACCCTAACTTATTATTAATGAAATTTAATTTTTTCTATTTATTATTTTGAAATAGTAAAGGTTGATTTGATTAATGTGGATAGTTATGGGTAAAAATACGCAAATATTTCAAAATAAGCAAGTGGTTATAAAATATTCATTGTTGTCGGGAAATATTCGTTTGGTCGTGAAATATTCGTACCGTCGGGGAATATTCGTACGACGGCGCAGCCATGTGTGGGCCCCATAATGGAAAGCGATTGGATGAAGAAAACGACAAATATAAGTTGTTTAAAAATAACGGCGTAGTTGTTACCGTTAATACTGTTAAAATACTCGGTGGTTAAAACACAGTAGCACACGGTATTGCACCAATTATTAATTCTTACATAAGAAGACACTACTCAATAATGGTTACAGTAATTACTATTCAGTATTTTATTTTATTGATTCAATAATTGTTGCATTGATATTTTATATTACTGTTGTTTCAATAAATTGTCATTACACAGTATTTTCCATTATCGAAGCAATAATTTATATTATCTGAATAATATTATTAGAAAACATTATTGGCAATGTCTAGAAAATTCTGTCTAAGGAGAAGTTTGGTCACCTAATTGCGCACCAGTAAGGAGAGATCCTTATTGGAAAGCCCCCTCTTTCCTAGGAACGACCTGGTTGCCAGTACTGTGATTCTGTAATATTATTTGTGAATAATTAATTATTGATTTATATGATGAGGAAAATATTGATTTTATGTGAATATAGATGGAAAAAAAATTAAATGTGAAAATTGTTGAAAATTAATATTTTATCTTTTTCTGATAAAATAATTCATTTAAATATATTATTTTAATAATATATTAACAGTGATATTTTTATAATGAATGTGAGATATATGAGTATATAAGGAGGAAGAGTATTTTTGTGGCATTAAATATTTAACACATATTTTGTGTGTTGGTGGACACAATTATTGACCGAAATTTGATTATAGCCTGTAAAATCTTTCGTTTGTGAATTTCGGTCAATTTTTGTTTGGAATTTGGAAAAACTTTCTTCTGTAAAGTTGTAGAGAATTGAATTTCCTATAAAAAGAAGCGAGATTTGAATTTTCTGATAAAAGAGCTATTTATTATGAATTATTGAAGTTTCGAAGCTCCGAAATAATTAATTTTTAGAAGTTTAAAATATTTTTAATATGAAAAACGTTTTTGGTGATTTGAGTGTGGGTCTTGCATGTGTTTTGATAGCTGAATTCAGATTCTTGGTACGTAGAAAGTTGTAGAAATAATAATAATAATATTATTATATTAAATTTTCTACTTTGGTGTTCTAAGCATTTTCCTATAAATAGGGTGCTTAGGTTAGAATTGAAAATCACACCAGAAACTGAAGTTTTCTCTCTCTATATTATCGAGCGTATTCTTGTGAGTATTTTAAGTTTACTTTGAGTATTTCTTTACGATGCAAGTTCAAGTCATAGCTTATATCCGGTGTTTTAACTAGAAGTACTGTCTTTCGAGGTAAGGGATATTATTTTTTTAAAATGATATTATTTTTTCTAATATCATTATGCCGAAGTATTGATCTGAACTTTTAATCAAATTTGAAATTTTTTGTGTCGGAGTTACTATTCACGTATATGACACTATTCACGAATACGACACTATTCATCGAAAAATAAAAAATTTCCTTTTCATCTAAAATATCTATTGTGGATACTAGCTTTGATTGTATCCATGTTTTGATCATTCTTGAATTTTACACCACTATGATTATTTTTGAGGTATTTTTGGACATGGTTAAAACAAAGTACAAATCATTAATCTTTAATCCTTGTCATTTTGTTTCACTGGATTCGTTTCTTTAAAAATATTTTTCATCATCCTCAGTCTTAAATGATGATATTATTGAATATCTTTGGCCTGTAGTACAAAGATGAATGATTTCTGGTGAATATCTTTGGCCCGTAGTGCAAAGATGAGCAGGTGTTTAGATGAACATGACCAACTGATGAATATCTTTGGCCTGTAGTGCAAAGATGAATACTTGATTCCAGATATATATTGATTGATGTTACAGAGATAAAAGATAGACGATGAACTTTTAAATTCATACATAGAAGATAGTAGTTTGCATTCTCTACTTAACTCTTCTAATGAATTATTATTTTCGCTGCAAATATTGTTGTCTATTGTATTCTATTAGATTTTTTTTCCTGTTGAAGACTAATGATAATTTGTTGTATATTATCTTAGTCATAATATTCTTTACTGGGCTAGTTGAACTCACCCTTTTCCTTTTTGTTTCATTTTTCTTCTCAAGAGACGAGAATATAGCGAGTACAAGTCGGGGTATGGAATGAAGGTTCTAGAGAGAGTTATTTAGTAGTCCTCACCATTTTTATAAAATAATGTATCAATAAATGTAATGATGACTTATTTGAATGTGAATATTGTCTAGAAGACAATATTTGTATTTAAACTCACAGTTTATGTGTGGTCGTATTTTGCACGACAATTGTATTAATGTAGTTGTAGTTGTTTCTGTACCATGTATTTGGCGACTCAAAATGGGTGATGTATACCTATTTTGGGGGCGTCACAATTAATATATGAATAAAATATTAAAAAATAATGTGATAATATTAATTTCCTAAAACAAGTATTTTTTTTAAATATTGTAAACTATTAAAAAATTATTTATTAAAAATTTTATTACCTCATAATTTCTAATAAATTATTTTAAATTTAAAAATATTTAATTGAGTTTAAAAATTAACGGCAAATTTATATTTTAGAACAAAAAATATTTTATACGACTTATACGTATACGTATCGACTTTGATTACTACATTCACATTCGACATATAAATAATTAGTCACAAATAAATTATGTTTCAATAATTTCCTAGTCAATAATCAGACGGTTGGCAGTTGGTTATAATTGGTCCGAATAATCTACTAGTGTTTTGCGTTGCAGGGAATGATTTGAGGTGGGGTCACCGATCACAGAGCAAGAGCAGAACGAATTTTATGGCGCCAGAGCCACTCTCCCACGAATCTCTCTTCCCGTAAAAATAGAGATGTATATATTTTAGTATATTAATCTATAGAAATAGAAATAAAGTATATCTGATTTTTGATTTTATCGAGATGGTTGGTTGTCATTAATTTACGCTACCAAAGAATCTGATTCTTCATTAACTACTACTCAATAGAGGGGCTGGTTTTAAGTAGCATAATAGGGAAACAGGAGGAGGAGGCGGCATCGCTCTTGGGAAGAGAAGAGATGCATCTCCAGGTTGAAATGGAAGGACCCAGAGACGACGCCGCCACCGCCGACAGGAAGGTTCACTCCGATGATCAGTTAGCCATTGAAATTCCGGACACCGCCCATCAGATTAGCCAAGGTTTCTGTTCTTTTTTCTTTTTTCGTTTACTTGTATTTCGAATTTTCGATCTGGGTTAAGTTCTAAATTGATTTTGGTTTTGCTATATACCAAATGGGTATTTTTAATTATATGTTTACATGTATTTTATATGGGTATTTTGTGCATACCGTCAAAAATGTTAAAATTTGTTTGTTTAGGGAAATGAGATGAAAAACGTGGGAAATGAAGAACAAATTACTATCTGCTGTAAAAATTTGACTTAGAATTGTTCCCATGCAAAAACCAAGCTCTGTTTCAGAATTGAAATGACATCTTTCCTAATTTCCCATTTTCATAAGAATTTTAATGTAACATCGTTTTCTTCCCAAGTTATTTCGTTCTTCTTGCATGGCCTTTTATATATGACCAGTCAATTAAATGGTAAGCTAATGGAATTGATTTGTACTAAGTTAAAGTGTATTTTCACCTGTATTGGGATTTGTAGATTCATGGTTACAAGTGGGGTTTGTTCTCACCACTGGTATCAACAGTGCTTATGTGCTAGGATACTCTGGCGCAGTCATGGTTCCTCTTGGTTGGATAGGAGGCGTTGTTGGTTTAATTGCAGCCACCGCCATATCATTGTATGCGAATGCTCTTATTGCCAAACTCCACGAATATGGGGGGAAGAGGCATATTAGATACAGAGACCTTGCAGGATTCATTTATGGTATGCTTTATAGCAATCCCATTACATTTGTTATTTGACAGATATAATTAGTTTATGGTTTACGTTAGCACTTTTCTTGAATGGGGATTTTATTTTTGCAGGTAGGAAAGCTTATTCTCTTACGTGGGCATTGCAATATGTGAATCTTTTTATGATTAATGTTGGATATATCATTTTAGCCGGTCAGGCTCTAAAGGTAAGTTCATTTGAGAAATTTGAGTTATCATACATCCAAATAGACAAGAATTATTATGTTAACTTTCGTAAATGTTTTCAAGCTAGATTCTGGTTTTCTATTTTATTTTATTTTTTATTTTTTATTTTTTTTGTGTGTGCAATAAGCAGTGTTTATTTGACGAAACACCTCTATAAGCCTCTAAACAAGTTAAACACGAATCTTTGGAATGTTTCAACATGTGTTATTCGGGTTTTTATGTTCTCAATCATCTGATGATCATATAAATGGGAAGATATGATGATGAGAAGTCCTACAGTTAACATTTTTCACTTGATATATGCAGGCTATTTATGTTCTTTATAGGGATGACCATGCCATGAAGCTCCCATACTTCATTGTAATAGCTGGGTTCGCATGTGGCATCTTTGCAATTGCAATTCCCCATTTGTCAGCTCTAAGGATCTGGCTAGGATTTTCAACATTCTTCAGCCTAGTATATATTGTTGTAGCAGTTGTGCTGTCTGCTAGAGATGGTATACTCTTTTCTCTTCATAATTTTCCGATATTATTTGTCCAGTGTAATATTACTTGAGATGCCATGAACGATGTTTTTAAGTTTAACATTGAGGAGAAAATGATCAAATTACTAGTTGATGTGCAAGCAGATGATATCATCTGTCTGTTTGCTTCTTCTTTTTTCCCTATTAACCTTTCTTAACTAGATTTGGATTTGATGGTGACTATTGACTGTTGTGGGAGATGGTAAGACATCATATAAGTTGGAACTTTTCAACTCTTCTACAACATCATTTGGTCAATATTTTTTTTTGGATACACAAGTTTGGCCCAAGTATGGGAATTGGAATCAGCAACCTTTTGAGGTTAGAAGATTTTTAACTACTTTTAGGTGATGAACCATGTGCCTGGATTGGTGCCTTGGAAGATGTAACTTGTCAGAGCCGTCATTTATCCTTAACTAGGTGTTTTTACAACTATGGTATAGGAACAACTTGATTTCTTTAGGGCAACATTAAGCAACATGCTTTTTTTTGCATGATATTATCTCATTATAGAGATATATCATATGTAAGTAACCATTGTGATTACATAATTATGCGGAATGTTTTTGATTAATTGCAGACCTTGAGGAATTTCATGTTAAGAATTAAACATAATTCAATGTTTTGGAGTATTCTAGATTCATGTATTTGGATATTCAAGGAGCTTTAATGTGGTTCATGTATCGGTGATATGCATGTATCCTAGAGTCCTATTAATACCTATGTAAGTATTTGTTTCTGGTAAGAGAAGTGAGCCAAAGTGAATTGAAAATTATAATTGAAGTCTCTTCATATATTACAACATTTCAATCTATAGACTCGGAAAAATTCTCTCTTAATAACTCTATTGTCAGTAATATAATGTATATGTTCTTACAGGAATTGAAGCTCCGCCCAGGGACTATAGCATTCCAGGAACAAAAAAAAACAAGATATTTACTACTATTGGTGCAATGGCAAGCCTTGTTTTTGCGTTCAATACAGGAATGCTTCCAGAAATACAGGTATGCCATATATCCTTGACGATTAACATATTATGTTGATGTATTACATGGGATGCTTGTGTGATACAATAATATGCTGTTACGAAATTTCTTAGAAATCAATGTGCATTTCCTTTGTTACAAATGAGATATCTATGTCTATTTTAAATCTCCTTCATCACCTTATTCTTCCTACCATTTGGCATTCAGCTTGAATACAAATATTCTGCCATGACGGTCGACAATGTGCCATTTTTGTTTTCTTCCCTATTGAGGACCTTTTGTGTCTCAGTGAAGCTTTTGGGAGACAGATTGAAATCTTGATAGACTTACTGCACATCATGATGTTCATTACCTGCAGTTATGTGATTAAGTGCTGATTCTGACTATTGCTACAGTTAACGAATTGCAGTTTAAATTATCTTTTATTGAAAAAATGTGGAAGTTCAGGTCCATTTTCTGATTGAAAAACAAGTAAATGAAAGATCTTATTAGTCGCTGTAGAGTTCCAATTAATAGTAGAGGATCCCTTATAGTGGGGGCCGTCTTTATTTCTCTGTCTTTCTTTCTCCATTCATTTATTTCCACCTTTCCATTTGTTGCTTATAAGTTACTTGACTTTTTCTAATTTTCTTGTTACAGGCCACAGTGAAACAGCCTGTTGTCAAGAACATGATGAAAGGTCTTTACTTTCAATTCACAATAGGCGTTTTGCCATTATATGCTGTTGCCTTCATGGGTTATTGGGCCTATGGATCCAATGCATCGCCCTATTTGCTCAATAGTGTCAGCGGTCCAGTTTGGGTGAAGACAATCGCCAATCTTTCTGCCTTCCTGCAAACTGTCATTGCTTTGCATGTAAATCTCACTTTCCCCCCTGTTTCTTTGTAAACAATAGTTGTTCATGATGTATGATCACATTGACCAAGAAATTTCACTATTGGACTGGCCTCTCATGGATATCTCATGACGATATACGAGACTTGTGCATGTTCTTCATATCATCTCTTCGATTACTAAACTAACATTCCTACCTCTGCTGTTTGTAGATATTTGCCAGTCCAATGTACGAGTACTTGGATACAAAGTATGACATTAAGGGAAGTGCATTGGCTGCTCGGAACTTGTCATTCAGAATTGGGGTGAGGGGTGGTTATCTAGCGTTAACCACATTTCTATCTGCTCTACTGCCATTCATCGGAGACTTCATGAGCCTCACAGGGGCTATCAGCACATTTCCCCTCACATTTATCCTTGCAAACCACATGTACTTGGTCGCTAAGAGGAAGAAATTAACTTCTTTATCAAAGGTCTGGCACTGGGTCAATGTCTTCTTTTTTGGCTGCATGTCTGTTGCAGCAGCAATTTCAGCCTTCAGGCTTATTGCTGTAGACTCTAAAACTTATCATGTGTTTGCTGATTTATGATGGAACATTGAAGCTCATTTGATAGTGCATTCCTATTATTGGATTTGATGCTTTAGCCCAAGGCAGTATGCTTTTCATCAATTATGTATACAATCAAAAAAAATAATATTTAATCGTGATACTGATAAATATGTGCCATATTGTTGGCTATGTTTAATTTCTGCTCCTGTAGACATTATTTTAAAGGGCACAGGGTTAAAAATGCCCCTGATGTTTATCCCGATATTCCACTTGCACCAACAGACTCAACGATCTGATCAGTATGATTAAACAGTATGATTTTTAAATAAGGTGCAGCAACCAATAACCAAACAGTATGATTTTTCAACAATACAAAACCAGTACAATTTCTCGCTATTCATACAATTAGTCGTCTGTCCTACCATTTTGTTTCATGGGAGCTGAGGGTATAATCTTACAATGATAACCAAATACAAAAGGTAAAGCTTCTATAACATCTTGCTACTCCAAGCAGCATGCTGCTGCCCTTTCAAAATAAACTTTTCTGCAAACTTCAAGTGATTGCATAGAATCTTCACAAGAGCTGCAATGATTAACAAAACAAAGAGATGTAATATCTATAAGCAGTAGAATTAATAACATAAGCTAACTGGAAACAGAAAACATACTGAAAGTAGCAATTATACAAATGTTAACAGACTGAATAGGTACTAGTCCCGCATCGATAAGATAATGTTAAGTTGAACGATATTCTCCGAGACTTAAGCTGTGTTCAACAAGTGTATTAAAGCCTTAGTTGTGGACTCGTCTCCCCAACAAAACAAAGTGCAACGGTATTAACTCTAAAACTAGGGAACAAAAGAGAAAACAAGTTTTGGTCATTATGATTTGTTATTGGTGAAGTATGATCCGAACTTTAATTCAGAGATGATTGTAAAGTTATCTAAAAGGTAATTGGGCATGTTCTTGGAGTAAAGGCCGGTGGTTTTGTACTTTCAAAAGAATTAGGGCATCTTATATTGTTTTATATAAGGAGAGGATCCTGAAATTGTAATGTGTATGAAATTTTCAAAAGATAGTGAACCTAAACAGCCGCCGACCGTAGACCAGCCCAACGATTGGGTGAACCACGTAAATTTGTGTCTTGTGTGATTTGTTTTTTTTAATTTTCTCTTTAATATTATTTTCACTGTGTTGTTATTCTCTAACATAACTGCCACTACACATAGTCTTCCTCATTGATGGAGCAATAAATAAAGATTATAGTCATCACTATTCACTTTGAAGGAAGGGGGAGGCATTGCATATGCTAAGAAAGAATAAAACAGAATGTATTTCAATTTCAGACACATATACTGGTTTGTATAAAATGAAGACCCCAGTAAGAAATACTCACACTTGTGTGCCAGCAGAATCAATTAATAAATGACATTTAGACACTATATACGCAAATCTTTTTAACTTTTTTTTGCCCCAGCTAATGACAGTTTATTTGCTCTTTTTGGAGCCAATGGCAAATCCACACAGATATGCAGACAGGAAAAAACCACAATATTCAGCATCATAATTTGATTGTAAACTTGCTTTTCTAAATAAAGCAATAACTAAATTATAGCTATAAAGAGTAACGAGCTCAATGTGTAACCCAAGTATTAATTAGTCTGTACATATGCAATGGAAACAGACTGGTCGAATCACCTGGATCATACAAATAGGATTTTAAAAGAGCTTGCTTTGTTTGTATACAAGAAAACTCTTTTGCAGGTAATTTTAAGTTAATAAACAAACAATTTGCAGATAAGTTGTTTTAATAGATATCAACTTCCACAAACATATCTTATAAGAGAAAAAAGAGGTCAGCCTGAGGCATGAACTTACCACAGGTGATATCACCCTGAAACTAGCTTCACAACAATGCAGAGGGAGTTGAGTATTATAAGAAGAACTCTCAAGTATTGGGTTGCATATATGAGACCGATGAGCTGCCCCTTGAACGAGTTTCTCTTGACCCCTGAAAATTCCTGGAAGCTCCACCCTCTTGGTGTCAGAAAGCGGTCCTCATTCAAAATTGCCAGTGCATTTGCAAGAAGCAGACAGCCTTCCAGCAGTGTCCACAAACCCATTTCCTGCATGATTTAACAGTTTGCTAATCCCATTTGTTTAACTTTTGGCCAAATTCAAGTTGAAGGCATTTTCTCCCAGGCACCACATAAAGAAGCTAAAAAGAAAAGAAAAAAAAAACCCCACCCCCCACCACCCACAACACACACAAAGAAAAAGACAGACTTACACCAAAGTGACAAAACTATAAAAACAAAAGTTAGATGGCTTTTGCAGGTAATATACTTACGTGGTAACAATTAAGCTATACATTTCACAAATATAATTATTTGCTTATATGTCATTCAATATCATGAGGTGTGAAGTATAAAAAGAGGCATGTCCAACATATTTGATGCATTTAGGTCCCATATGATTAAGTAGGAAGGTAAATACCGGGTAAAGAAAAAGGTGCCTATTTACTGCCAGTACGGAAAGCATGATTTTTTCTTTGCAATTTCTAGAACTAATAATTCCTGGATACCAAGCAAAGGTCTTAGTATGTTCACTTCTATTTCAATAGATTCTACCCAAATGTATAAGCTACTTGTAAAAATATTCAGACATTCAATTCAACATATAGATGCTAGAAAAAGCTAAAAGAAAATCATAACATTGCAAAATCTTTTTAAGCCTCCAGAAAAATAACAAATATGGATGTGGGGGGTCAAATGTAGTTTGAACACTATATATTTACCATGTTGTAACATAAATATGTGCAAAACAAACAAAAACAGCATGAAAACACATCTCCATTATCGACATATACAGGAAAATGCACATATACGGAAAAAATATATACATTTAAATATAAAGATAATAGAGCTGAGAAAAAGTTGGAGCAAATTAATACCAACCTAAAGGCCAAGTCTTTCTGATGCTACGCTGCAGGGTACAGTTTACTCCGGTCACAAATCCTAGTATGGAAAAAAACCAGATACAAAAAATCAGATAGAGATCAAAACCAGTATTATTAACAAAACCCAGTATTAAAAAGTTGATTGAAAATATCCCCAATTCAAAAATCAAAAGAAAAGAGAGAGAGTTCAAATTATATCTCAAAATTTCAATATTTTTAAGAATACCAGTAGAATAATCAAACTGAAAGAAATGATAACACCCACCTGAGTCGAAGAATCGGTGTTTGATGGTTGGATCTTCGGCCAGATCTCAAACGCAGATCAGGCTGTTTTTGTGTTTAAAAACGGTGCTTCTACGCAGACAGGTTTTTTAGACCGAAGATTTGGACCGTGGGTCCCATTATTCTCTCCTTCCCTAAACAACGTCGTTTTTAATTTTTATTTAAACCATATGCTCTGCCCTCTAACCTCAAAACACGGTCAACTGAATCTCTTTCCAACCTTCTTACATTACTGAAGGTAACAATCTCTTTCCATAATAACCCAAACCAATTCAAACCCAATTTCCATTCCAAACAAGTTTTGCACCAAGGTTCCTTCCTGCTGGTGCGGTGATTTCATTCGAAGTTTTGGACTGATTTTTTCCCTAAATCAAGTAAGGTTTCATATTTATTTTGGAAAATTCGACTCAAGAAAGAATTGCAATCTTATAATTTTATATTTATGAATTGCTTATTGGGTGTGATTGCTTTGTCATAAATAGGTTTGAAGTAATTGTTGGGTTTGAGCACTAGCCACAAGGATAGGGATGAGCTAAAAACTGGTTTGCACGCTAGGTGTTTGTTTAATTGCCTGAAAGAACTGTTTGGATTGTTTTGGTTGGTTTTAGGTGTTGAGACTAATTGAAAGGATATCATATGGCACCCAAGAGACAGATTTTGTGTAGTTCTGAACTGCCGTAGCATCCCCATCAACCAGCCTTAATCGTTTCATTTTCTCAATATGATTATAACAGTCTTTCTCTAAAAATGGAACATTCTCATGACCACCAGCTTCAACCAAAAATGAACTAAAATTTTTATTTGGTCTAATACCTGCCCTATCATTAACTTCAAGTCTCCTTTTATCGTACATCCTCATAACCCTATTCTTCTTATAAAATCTAGATTTTTCTGGGCTCAAAGCATGATTGTGATCAAGAGTTATTTGTGAGACTCGCCACTTACCATCTTGGCATAATACAATCCTAATCTTAGCTTTTCATCCTGTTTTACTGATTGGAGGCTTTTTTAAGACATTCTTTGAATTGCTTATTTTTTGTCCGGTTCGAGAGCATGAAAGAACCACACAATTAACCTCCCCATCATCACCCTTTCCGAAGATCTTTTCTTCATTGGGAACCCTTGTTTGTTAGCGTATTTAATGTAGTATTCTACACAAACATCAATATTGTCAAATTCCATTCCTATTTTCGGATCTTTTATCTCAGCTACAGCTACTGCACTCTCCACACACTCATCAAATTGTGAATTATCATTCATATCATTCTCCTCAATTTGTTCATTCATCTCTGTACTTAAAGATATATTCAATGATTCTGTTTCCATTTGTGCCCAAAAAAACCTGTACAAAAAAAAAACAAAAACAAAACACTTAATCCAAAATTAGGGCTTTTTCTCTGTAATGTTTTTTTTGAATCATGTATGGAGAGGGTAAGATGATATCAATTAAAAGAGAGAATGTTTTTTGTTTGAACCATGTTTTTCGATATCAATTAACCCATTTGTACACAAAATTAATTATGGGGGCAAATCTCAAGAGGGAAAAAATGTTACCTGAGATGGAGACGGGAAAAAATGTTACCTGAGATGGAGACGGAATTCCCTGAGAGGGAGGATTAAATTTTGTAGTAGATGTTTGGGATGGGCGGATGATTATATTTCGCAAGACTATTTTGGCGGGATGGAGCTCTGTTCTTTCATACTTGTTCTTCTTTCGTACTGAATTGTGGAGGATGACTTTTTCTTTTTTTGGGGGACCCACGGTCCAATATGTCTGTCCTCTTAGACTTATTGATTTAAAAATGTAAACCAGGTTTTCACATCTGCCACATAACTTGCCCAATGAGACATGGAATTACGGGCTAATATTTTATATTTCTACTCTTTTTGTTTTTGAGCTTCCGAAATTACCCCTACATAGTATACCTAAATCCTATTTTCTCCCTATTCTCTCTCCAGTCTCTGTTTCCCCATTTTTCACAAACAATCTTGGCACTCGGTTTCTCTCTCCAAATTCCAACTCCAAGAGCGTTCATCCGTTGCTCCTCCGCCGGCGAGCAGCGCAGACAATCTCCAGACTCCTTAAAGGTACATATTATATATATATATATATATATAAAATTTTGTTTATATAGTTGCAGCAATGACATGGGTCAATTACGAAAATGGATAACATTTGTTGTTTAAATCTCGGTTTCCATGAGGTGTAAAACCCCTACATCTTGAAATATACTAGCTGTGAGGCTTTAATATTTCGATATATGCTAACTTGAGAGGTTTAACATACTCTTTCAATCATTGTTTGGCAAGTTTTAGTCAGAAAGCGTTGAGATTATTCTTTAATATTTACTTTATTGGTGTGATGCTGGTTGAGCCATGATGCTCTACAAGAAATTTGAAGATGGTCAAAGAATAAGCGTCTAGGCCGTTGGGCTCCTTATTGAAGTATGAACTTCAAAAGTCAGACCTAAAAAAATTAAACTGGTGTTTAATCTATGAGGTACATAAATGTATGTGTTTTTATTTAGTTAATTAACACTCCACTGTAGTTCAAGAGTGCCGTCTACTTCATTAAGAAATTCAATGCAAGAGATGGCTCCTTTCAATGGTTAAATTATTAGAGGCTGGCAGCCTGTTGATGTGGTTAGGGGTGCTAATGGCGCATTGAAGTATTTAGGAAGGTTAAGAAAAGGAGCATATTTTGTATATACTCGATTGAGAAAAACTCCTGACATCAGGTGAACGCATTTATACTCCCCTCCATCCCATTCTGGGCTGATATCAACATATCTTTAAGGACTTTCACAGGTTTAATATCGATGGTGATAGAAATTGATAGAGATGAATTGTTCCTATCAATGTTTTAAAAGGCGCTAGGCGGGAGGCGGGCGGCAGAGGGGGCCTAGCGCCAAGGAGGCCTAGGCGAGATTTTTTATTTTAAGCCAATTTTAATATTTTATCTTACATTTATCCAAACAAAACAATAATATAAAGCAAAACAATATATAATAAAGATAATAAAGGCTTTTGCTTAAAGTTCAAACAAATATCCATATTGCTAATGTCAAAGATCAAATACAAACATGCAATTGTTCAAAGTTCAAATATATTTTTAACGTATTAGTTTTATTCATAAATAAGATTGCTATTAAATAATAAAATTTAAAATTTCAAGAATTTAATTCAATATTAAAACTTAAGAACTAAACATAAATTTAAGAATTATATTGAATTAAACTAAATATTACAAATGTACATTATTTATATAATTTGAAGTTGGTACAAGTTCAAAAAATTACAACTATAATAAAATTATTCATTTTGACTTAATATTGTTCACTTCTTGTTGTGATTTACTATATTACAATGTATTATTAATATGGTAAATCATTAGAAAAATAAATATATTAAGATCTGGTTTGGGTAGTTATTAAAAAAAAAAAGTCTTCGTCTAGTCCCCGCCTAATTTCCTGGAGAAGTTTTTTTGCCGCCTTGGGCCTAGGTGAGGTGCCAGGGGGGCCTAGCGCCTAGGCGGGCGCCAAGGGAGGGCTTAGGCAGACTTAGGCGGGGATTTTTAGAACACTGGTTGTAGTGATTGTTCTTTGAAGCATTTCAAAGGATAAGATTTTCTGGAACTTATGGTTGGCGGTGGAAGTGGTTTAGATACCAGATTTCAAGAAATAGAACATCTACTATAATATATATATATAGGAAGGGGATCTAGTGGCTTAAGTTACGGACCAATTTTTTTTATTTTTTTTTGCTTTTTTTTTAAAAAAACAACTAAAAAAAAGTTTAATATTTTATGAAATTGTAATTTTTCTATAATACAATGTTTTGGCCGTGATTTAGATACATATAACAAAATAGGTCTGTACAGACTGTTTTGTTATATGTATCCAAATCACACCCAAAACACAGTATTATGTAAAAATTCCACTTCTATAAAATATTAAACTTTTTTTTTAGTTGTTTTAAAAATAAAAAAAAATCCACATTTTAAGAAAATGCTTGAGTCCGGATATGAACCGGGCCCTATATATATATATATATATATTGTATTTGTTTGTCCTGTCAAATCTCTAGTTCCTATATACTACTGTTTCTATTTCTTCAGTCTGTCGAGTTTAACTTATAATTTGGAATAGCTATGAACTGTGTTACTCGGACTCGACAATTTTAGATGGAGTACCCGTGTCGACACGATCCGACACGGGTGCGGGATTTGTGTCGGATACGGCAGTTTCAATCCGGACACGGCTGAACGAAGGAAACGGCGGAGACGACATGCGAGACAAGAAAGGGAAGAGTCCAGAAATACTGAAAGAGAGGCAGAGAGAGAGAGAGTAAGAGATTGACTTACCTTCTATTCTTTTTCTTCTCTTCTCTTCTCTTATTCTCTTCTAATCTTCTGATCTTCTGGTCTTCTTCTCCTTTTCTTCTCCAATGATCTGACGAATGAGTTCTTCTCCAACGACGATCTGAGTATTTGAGATCAGATTGGAATAAATATCTCTGGAAAATTACAGTTAGGTACCCCATAGATTTTATAGTTTTTTAATTTAGTCCCTCAATTTTTCTAAAAGTTCAAAATAGCCCCTAAAAAATTACTTATCAGTCCCTATAGTTTTGTTTTCTTTCATTTTAGCCCCTGAAGTTTCAGTAATTTCAGTTCTGCCCTTGTTTCTTTATATTTTTGCACTTTAACCCCTAAAGGTTCATGATAAATGTATGTCTATGAGTTTGGACATCATAAACATTATTGTTAAAAAATCATAACATACCGTATCTCCGCACCCGTGTCCAAATAGATTCATATCCGCGTATTCTCTATTTTTTGACTTCACGTCTCCGACACTTGGATTCGTATCCAAATCCGACACCCGCACCCGAGTCCGAGTAACACAGGCTATGAAGAGAAAATTTTGCAGAAGGATTTTGTGAGAACTGAAAGGTTTTTGAGTGAAACATGTGATGGTTGTTATCTTATTCATAATATTTTGTTTATGCTTAAAAATTTGTATGCTGAACCTATACCTTTAATAATAGCTTTAACAATAAATAGTGAAGTAGATAATTAATCATCAACTTTCCTTATTTTAATTTTTCAATTTTAATCAAAAAATATTTAAGACAATGGTTACAATACGATAAATAGGTACTCAATATAAGGAGTCACTGATATTCTTGGAACTCTAGTATTTATATATGTTTTATGAGTTTCTTTTTCTTAGATTTCAGTGGTGGTGTGGTGGTTGGATTTTGTAAGCTCTTATTTCTTCCATTAGTCTAAAATTTGTGCCATTTATGATCTTGAGATGGATTTCTCTCCAATCTCATTCCTTTTCTTGGAATCCAGTGACTTGAAGATTGATAAGATCCAAATCCTTGATTGAAGTTCAAAGTTCTTGTTATTGAATCAATTCATAGAGGTTGGATCGAGGCTTGTTTGTGTGAGAGTTGTAAGGCCAAACTTGTTGTGTGGAATCAAATTCTATTTGTTTATAATTTAAAGAAAACATGAGTGGGTATAAATTTACAGAGAGCCTCTTTATGGAAGGACAGTGGTTGTCAGGGTGATACTATCTAAGCGGAAAGTTGAGTTTACTATGCCCTCTAGGGGATATGTTGGTTAAATAGGTTGTGTAAGGAAGAAATAAACTTGTTCCTGGTATTCTTATTGTTTGAGTACACATATTTAGGATGTGTTCACTTCTACATAAGTTTTATGTTCTCTAATGTTTGATGTGTTGGTCAGGCAATGGTAAGGGTGGGCATTTTTGTCCATTAGGAAAACTTCATCCATTGAGTGGGATAGGTGTCATTGCTGCCCCAATATGACTTTAACCAACTTATAAGTCATTTTCCACTGTTAAGCTATTTGGCAACGACTTATTTTTTTTTACTTATAAGTTGATTTATAAGTATAAAAAAAAGCAACAATTTGTAACTTATTTAAAAATGACTTATAAGTCATTCTTAATAAGTTGGTTTAACCAAATGTAATGTTTATTTTATCCCAAAATTATTTTGCTAAATTACATCTGATTGCCCTTTTAAAAAGCTTGATCTCTCTCTTCTAACGTAAACAAAATTGGAGATATGCTTTTCTCTTTTCTCTCTCTCTCTGCGCTCGATCCTTCAATTTCTTGGTTTTTCCCTCCTTCCCTCCGCACCTGTTAGTCCTACTACTCATTCTACTACTTCAATTGCTTCTACTCTTTCGATTGTTGCTACTCATTTAATTGCTGTTAAGTACCAAACCCTAGACTAAATATTTGATATGTATATATGTGTGTATTATGTTATGTTTGAATCTTTGGCATGTGGTTTTTCTTCTTCTTAACCTCTTTAATTTTGACTGTAGTTTCAGAGACTGTGGGTTTTGATTCAATTCCATTTTTTGTTAATTTATGTGGTTCAAATGTTAGATTGATTGATTGAATGAATTGTTGTATACTAGGTTGTGCTTAATTAGTAATATGTGAGCAACTTAATTTTAGTAATTTTCTGTAACTTGGGTTCTGTTTATATTTGGGTTCTATTTATATAGATTTAACCCGAGTTCTGCTTAACAATTAGATATAAATATATTGGTGTAAAATTATATTTTTGCACTATACACGAGTGTACTCTCAGTAGCCTGTAAAAATATAGTCACGGAGAGAGATATATGATCAACATCGAATGAAAATTAATAATTATACTAAAAAGAAAAAAATGCAAGTTGTCCATGATGGTTATTAATGTGCTAATATAATATAGATATGGATGATAGTTTGAATATATAAGGAGTCTAATTAAGTTGTAAAAATTGAATATAGAGGTTTGGAGGCAAGATTGAGCCTATAAGAAGCTACATTATGTTTCAGTTGTTATAGGACATTGATATTGTTACATCTTATTTGCTCATATAAATATATGCTTAGTTTTGCAGAGTTGTATATTATACTGCAATGTTCCTTGTAGCTTTAATATGAGACATACTTAGGAGAAGAATTAGGTAATTTCTAATTTGTTGGAGTTGATCTTGTGCAATATTCTGTCAAAATTCTGGTTGTTTACTATAATTGAACTTAGTTTCGTTTTGGGGTTGATATTATAATAAAGATGGACATGAAAGCCTTCTTTTCCTTTCTTCGGTTAGAAGAATGTACATCAAGTGTCATATGCAATTTACTAAAATCCTAATATTAGGGAGCTAGCTTGTCTGCTTAAGAAATGAGGTACTCACTTGTATATACGAGTGGATGGATTGTATATATGGCTTTTACTTGTAGCTTTAATGACTTTTGCTTGTATATTTTGGAACGGAAGTATGAAAGTCATTTTGCATTTATATGTTTGAACGAGTATGAAACAAGAGACCATCATTGTTTTCTCTGTTGCAAATGCCTGTTGTTTTTATTTGCATGGAGAATTATGGAATATAAGCAAGGAACATGAAACATCTTAATCAAATGATTTATAACTTGAAATGATTTTGGTAATAAAACCCTTCAATTTAAATTAAATTGATGAATGTGATTATCAGTTGCATTCACAGCTATCTCAATTTGAGAAGAGCAGTCAATAAACAAAATTTTGGAATTAAAAGGTTGTTATAGCATCATTCATCCATTCAAAAGATTTTACCTCTTCGAGGGTTGTTTCCATGTTTTGTTTTGTTTTAGTTTTGTGTAAACCTTTTTCTTCTCTTAGTAGTTACTGCTTAGGTTTATAAAGATGACCATGTCACTAGTGATTGATCAGTTGGAATAAGATTGTAGATGATATGTTTTGAGAATTTGTTTAGTGTTTTATTTAATGAAATTGTGGATGATTGTTATGATATGATATTGAATCAATGTATCTTTTTAGTAATCTTTATATTTGATTTTAAGTCATTATCAGCCTAACACCTTCTTTCTCCAACACTAGGGTTTTTAGTTGAATGTAGATGATAGATGCCATATTAACTGGCTAATAACATGTATTTATAGTCCTAGAATAAAGCCCTACTACCCTATGAAGTAACAATCCAATTCCTAGTAGAATTCCATCAAAATTAGCAAAATTGGGAAAATCCGCCGCCAGGCCACACGCCCGAAAAATCACGCCAGCGCCGCGACCTCCAGTCATGCCCGTCGCGGCTTCCATCAGGCGCCGCGACTCTCCATATTGCCGGCCGCGACTCTTTAACATTCTGCACCTGCGGTTTATTTCACTTCATTTGCTCGTCCATTTTGATTTCTTTTCAGCTTCAATTCTTCCAAAAATCAATAAATCACTTAATAAACTCATATACACATAAAACATCTAATAAAACTAAATATAAAGGAATCAAAATTATAAAATATTATGTAATTATCAAATTCCCCTACATTTAGCCTTTACACGTCCTCGTGTAAATCAAAACAAAGATCCTTATAATTGTTCAGCCGAATTCTATTTAACCAACTTTCAAAAGGTTTCAAATCTCTCATGAACATCAATACTAATGAACAGAAATTTGTTCAACACCTCATCAATCAACTCACAAATAACAACTTCGCCATTCACCGATGCACATCAGATTAACTTGCATCCACATAAGTAACTCGCATATGATCAATATAAATACTTAACAAAACTTGTATGGAACAACAATTATGCACACTGATTCATAACTTAGAGCCTATTTTTCCTTATATTCATTTTTTTCATAGAACCTTCTCTCCAACACAGTTGAATGCATTTTTATGCTTCGTCTCACATTATTTCTTTTCTTGACATGTGCAATGTCTTCTTTTCTTGTTTTAATTTAATTTCTGACTTATAAGTTAAATTGATGCCGAGCGTTTTTACTTGTAAGTCACAACTTAACATAACTTATAAGTCAATTTATATTTTCATTTTAAAATAAGTTGTTGCCGAACAGGCTCATAATATCTATTGAGATCAGGGTTTATTAAACTTTAATTTTCTGAAATGTTTTCATTTGTGAACTTTACATTTTCTCTTAAAATTAATCTTGGAATGTCTAGATTTTGTTATGTCAACTGAGCATGTTGTTATTGATAATATAGAATTATGTAGTGCTCTTGATTCGATGCTTGAAGTCATGACCTGCATCTCCAAAATTGGTTCATGAAGGGAATGTTTGAATACTTTTGTTGTTTTGTCATAGTAAGATGAAAATTGAAGTAGTGAGAAATCTTTTACTGAAGGATAATGAGCTCTACCTTGAGCTTGACCATGATCAGATTGCCTAGATTTGCCTTAAGAATATAGTTACCGAGAGAATGAAATTGTTAAAGGTTAGATGTTTATTGACTGTGTTTTTAGTTGATCAATCCATAGGCTTCTTTGTATGCCTTTCATATTACTTGAGTTTGCTTTCATCACAGATAGTTTCTCCATTGTTACAAATAGAATTTTGCCTTTCACGTGACTTATGAGTTTGCTTTTATTATAAGTATTTTCTCTATTGTTACAAATAGATTCATAAGAATATGGACATTAAGATTTGGGAGTACAGTTATATTGTATAATTTATACTTTTTCAATGATTTGTTTATTTTAATTTCTATATTGCTTTGGCAGATGGAATAAATCTGAACTCGATATAGCTACTTCTTGAATTTCTCTCACTAAGGACGTTGAAAGTAAATGATGCATTGATTGATTAGTCCATGAAAATCAGGCACTCGTCAACTCTTAGGTAAATTTTCTTTGTTTTTTTTTAATTTATAAAAAAGGTAGGATTTGCTTCACTTCAACTAGCATTTTGTCTAATCAGTTTTGCTTACCATTAGAGTATCATTTTCACGATGAAGCAATTGAATTAGCATTTTATAAATCCTGTTTCCACCTTTTGATTTGATCAAACCTCTTATACATATTGAGCTATCTCAACACTTGACATATTGTTGTGTATTATTGTATCACTAGCTATAACCCGTGCCTGAAGGCACGGTGTAACGAAAAATTAAATTAAAATTTGAAAAATATTACATTATCTAAAGACACATATCACCACAACAATTAATACATACTCAATCATCAATACATATCCAACCACCAAAACATCGAGCTAGTTAACATCAAGAAATTTCGACAAAATTTATTTTAAAAATAAATATCCAGAAAATTCTAAACCTGTCTACAAAACTTACAATCATCATTACATATCCAAACCACAAAAAAAATTATCATTTCATACCCAAAATCATCATAACCATGTATAATTAGTTAACTTTACAAAATACGGAACACACAATCATCAACACATATCTAACCACCAAAACATCAAGCTAGTCGCTACTAATTTCAAAAAATTCGACAGAATTTCCTTTAAAAATAGATATCCAGACAAATATAAACATGTCTATAAAACTTACAATCATCCACACATATCCAAACCACCAAAAAAAATCATCATTCCATACCCAAAATAATCATAACCATGCATAATTAGTTAAATTTACAAAATACGGAACACAAAAAAATACATATATGAAGAAATTAATACATACTCAATCATCAACACATCCAACCACCAAAATATCAAGCTAGTCGCTACTAATTTCAAGAAATTTCGGCAGAGTTTCCTTTAAAAATAGATATCCAAAAAAATCTAAACATGTTTACAAAACCACAATCATCCATACATATCCAAATCACCATAAAAACCATCATTCCATACCCAAAATCATCATAACCATGTATAATTAGCTAACTTTACAAAAGACGAAACACAATGAATACATACATGCAGAAAATAGAGAAACAACATGTTGAGTATAAGACCCTTTACTTTACAGCTTACACCATGTATCCTTCAATATATACCTGAAAATATTTAAAATTTAAAAATTATCGAAATATGCGAGTCAAAATTAAACAATTGTAAATCTGAAACATAATGAGAACACATATTTGTATATAGGGGGAATGAGAGAGAGAGCTCTGTGTGTGTGGTAGAATAGATAGAGGGTTTGAAATTTGAATAAACTGGAATGAGAGAGAAAGCAGCTGACGTAAACTTGATGTGACATTTGTCTATTTTCTCTCTCCGCTCTGTTTTATATTATAGATGTATCATGATTTTTAATAGTAAAACTTATAAGGGAAAAATTGAAAACTGTTACCAATAGTTTGTAGTCTATTCACAGGAGCCCAATTGGCTAGACTCAATGACAGGCATGATGGCAGAACATTACATCTCATAATAGGGTCATAATTCAGTATTGATGTCAAAAGGTTCAAAACTATGAGGGGCAAACTTATAGCTATACTTTAATATCATCTTTATTAAATAGAAAAGTGTTATTTCCACAAGATCCTATGAGTGTGAGATCCATTTAATATTCATGTGAGGAGTACCTTGTGGAAATATCATTAATACTTGCGGAAAATATCAATTACCTATTAAATAAACTAGCTGGGACCGTGGGTTTTTGTTTCTTTTCCAAAGTTGATGAGGTGTTATCCCACTTGCACCCCACCCCACCCCACCCCACCCCCTCATCGCGCAGTTTGCTAATAGAAAAGGGAATCTTCCTAGCAACCAAGTAACTTCACCTGTTCAAGGGTTTTACAATTTTGCATCTCTTAGCCTCTTTGTGTTTTACAGTTTATCTATTGAAGGAGTTTTGATTATATTCTTCAAATCTGAAAGCACTTTGTGAGATTAATTTAAAGTGGATGCAAAGGAATGGCTAAAATCAGAAATAGAACTGAAGACTTCAAAGATGCTGTCCACAGGGTAGCGTTGTCTTTGGAGTACAGTGAGGTTCGTTTGAATTTTATTGTTTTTAGTATAAACTTTTTTCCTGGTCTCGTTGTTAGAAAAGCATTTGACGTAGATTGTGGAGATCTTATGTAATATGTACAATGAAATTTGATTTTACGCACCTAAGAAAATTTTTATGCCATTTGTCCATTTTAACCAAGAAGAATCTTGATATGTTGTTAATGGTTTAGGAATTACCTTGTATTCCTTCACATCCTTGCCCCAGTTCAAAATACCCATGTTTGGATTGAAATATGTAAAAATAAAAAGGAAAAGTTTGGTTAGCTCTTGTTTCTTAGAGTCTAAAATGTGTAGCATGCCTTGGTACTTTTTAGCTATCAATTTAGATAATGATGTAATTAGCGAGCTTCCCATTCAATTTGGTGGATGTGAGAGAATTTTATTTTGTCCTTTCTATTGGTTATGGTTTCAGAGCCACAACATAGTATGAAAGTTGGTATAATTTATTGATACTTGTTTAGTGTAACCCAGAATGGCTTCTTTAATATACCAGTATTTTAATCCACCGTCTTCTTATTAATAATCCTAAGATCAAAAAAAATATTATTAATTATTAGAATTAGTATAATAAAGTTTGGGAATTATTATTTTCACAAGGAAACATGATATTTTCACAAGATCTCGCTCACATGAAGGTGGACCCAACTTACTATTCATGTGAGGAGAACCTTGCAAAAATATCAATTTCTCTTGCGGAAATATCAATTTCCCTTGCCGAACCCAGAATGGTCTGACTTCTTTAATATACCAGTAGTTTAATCCACCGTCTTCTTATTAATAATCCTGAAAGATCAAAAAAATATTATTAATTATTAGAATTAGTATAATAAAGTTTGGGAATTACTATTTTCACAAGGAAAACATGATATTCCATAAGATCTCACTTACATGAAGGTGGACCCCACTTACTATTCATGTGAGGAGAGCCTAGTGGAAATATCAATTTCCCTTGCAAAAATATCAATTCCCTAAAGTTTATGCGTACATCCAAAAATAAATTCCTTCATATGTACTTCTACACAAAGAAGACCATACATATCTTTAACCTATATTCTGTTTTTTGTACAAAAATTACATTAACATGTTTCATTTAACAAATGACAAAGCTTACTTCCTTTTTATTTTATTTTTTTTTTGAATTTCCAATTTTGCTTGGACTATTGTTTTCATATTTATATCTTAGTGTTCCTTGTAGTTTTATCAAAGAAACAAGAAAACGTAGTTTGACTATCATCTTTCAAGAAGTAGTTGATACATTATATTTTTTTCCAGAAATGCTTATATACTTGGGGCTATGGTGTGATTACTGTTAAAGTTCAAACTTAAGCCAACATAATCATCGTACAATGCTTTTAAATTTCAGCTTTATGTTTCATATTGCAGAGAAATCTCCAGCATTTTTTTTTCTTCTTGTTGGAGGCGGTCATTCACATCATATAGCATTTTGTTATTAGCTTTTATGGTGATAACCTAAAATGTATAGAAATCCTAACTTTTTTATATGGTTTAACATGTGATTACCACAGTCAAAAATGGCAGCTATAATGGCATCTTTCATTATGCACAAACCTCAGCAAATATCACCTTTCACCAAAGCTGCTCTGAAGACGGTACCCTGTGCATATATTCTTTTCTACTACAATACCTTGCGAATAAGAATTTATTATTTTATGTGTTTTGAATATTGAATCTTATTCCCTGAGAATATCTAGGTTTGCTGTAAAGGGAAATATTGGAAGGTTGACCTACTGTAATTTAACTGATAACTTTTATTTGTCAGCTTGAGAGCATTGGAGAACTACAGCAGTTCTTGATGAAGCATAAGAAGGACTACGTTGATGTGCACCGCACCACTGAGCAGGAGAGAGATAGTATTGAGCATGAAGTAAGATTTGAGATTTGAACGAATCTAAAATGGGAGTCTATGATACAATATAAGTCACCTTAAAAATTTTTATGTGATATGTATCTTGTACTTGCACCAGAGTTATAAAATATTTGCTCATGCCAGAACTTTTAACACGTTTACACTGAATGAATGTGGGTGCTAGTAAGAAAAAGAAATACTTTCCTCTCATATTTGGTCTAGAAAGTTGAAACATTTTGTTTGGATGACATGAAAAAGTCTTCACAGCATTTCTTGGAATTGACTTTTATAACTTCATCTACATTTGATTAACCACAGCAAGAAAACCAATTTTGAGGCCCTGTTTGGTTGAGGGACAATCAATTTCCCATGGTTCTTTGAGTTGGTTGTTTGCATATGATAGGTATCTACATATTAGGCTTAAAGAAGCTTTTTGGATTCTTGGGATTATGTATAGATTTTACACAAAAGGTCTATGCAAGATTAAATTTGAGCAGCTTTTGTCCAAGTCTCTAGTCGTCTTAACTAGGTTCAGTTGAATATAAATATATATACACACACCCACACACTCACATATATATATATGGTCCGGATCTTAAGCTCACCCCTTATCTAACTCACCCGAGCTCACCCCCTCTTTAGCGACGGATCCGGCGACGGTTCGGTCATACAACCGTCGTCTATACTTTTAGCGACGGACAACATATAACGTTGCTAAAAGCATAGACGACGGTTGTATGACCGAACCGTCGCCGAGTCCGTCGTTAAAGGGAGGTGAGCTCGGGTGAGTTGGATAAAAGGGTGAGCTTAAGATATATATATATATATATATATATATATATATATATATATATATATATATATATATATATATATATATATATATATATATATATATATATAAAGGAAGCCTACTTGTAAGGTTTGTTTACTGTCAGAACTCTACCACACTTCACTTCTCAAATCAGATTTGTTCAAGTGTCAATCACACTCGTTAGTTCATCAATCCACAAATTTTGATCCTTTATATGTATGTACTTCTGCATTCTGAGATTTGTTTGGGTGAACAAAAAATATGTTAGAGTGAGAGAGAGTGGGGCCCATATCAAAGTTGTAAGTGTCCTCACTGGGTTAAGTCCTGCCTCACCCCACCATGGCTGGAGGGAATACTGGCCAATATTGGATTACATATATCTACCTTGCCATATGATTTTGAAACTCTTAGGGTAAGGATGGGCAAATTTTACAGATTTGAATAAAAAAGACTTGGCACAAAATGCATCAGTTGGATTGGCAAAGCAGTAGTTTGATGTTTTGTTTTCTTTTGTTTGCAAGCCTAGAGTTATTCAGATCTCAATGCTTTGATACAATTTCGGTGACACCTACTGAACTTACTATAATTTGGATATATTAGATTGTAAATTGGTGATTTAGGTTTTGTATCTTGCAAAACAAAAGTTAAGGTCTAAAGTCTAAATTATATTGGATGTTTGCCTGCTCAATTTTTTGTTACTTAACCCTCTGCAGGTTACAATTTTTATAAAAGCGTGCAAAGAACAGATTGACGTACTAAAAACTGGTATAAATGATGATGAAGCAAATTCAAAGGGCTGGCTTGGTATCAGGGGCGATAGCTCTAATGCTGATACCATAGCTCACAAACATGGAGTGGTATGTTTACAACATTTTGATGATAAAGATCTTTTATGCTTTGGGGCTAATTAGATAGTTTTTTGCTTAAATTGTTCATAAAAAAGCTTGATAGACAAATATAATGTACACTTCTGTGCGAATAGAGGTTAAATTTTGTATATATAGAATTCTGTCGTGAATGTTTTAGTTATAAACCCAAATAAAGTATAAGCTGTTGCGATATCACAATCATAAACATCACCCTTGTTATGATATCCCACTTGCAGATGATATCAGAGTGAACTCGTGCTAGTCTTAATGCAACCATCTCAAGTTAGGCTTGACTCTTGTCCATGTGGTGCTGTCTCTCTGAATTTCATGGCAATGCCTATAACTGCAAAACTTTACTTAAAAGCTTAGCTTTTTTTCCTCGAGTTCTCGCTTCTTTTATATATAGTTATCGTGTCCCCTAGCTCAAAACAAGGAAGTACAACTTGCAGAATAGAATATATATATATATACACACACACACATACACACACACAATCTCCCTCTTGTAGGATTTGCATGCAGTTTATATATTTGTTGACATGCAAGATATGAAGTTTACTCTCCTTTCTAGTATTATAGAAATGTTTTTTGCAAGAAAGTGATGTCATCGAGTAGCATTACATACAAGCAATTGCTAAATGTAATAAACTTAAAAGAATAAACACCAAGCAATTTGTATTTTCTTCCAAATGTAACTCATGCATATGAACGGGGGTGCCCCATTTGAACGCACTGTTAATGTTTTCCATTTAATCTTTTGGATGCAAGTAATTTCTCCATGCTTTTTGTTTATTGGGTGCAGGTTTTGATTTTAAGCGAACGGCTTCATGCTGTGACATCACAGTTTGATCAGTTGAGAGCTGTTCGCTTCCAAGATGCTATCAACAGAGCTATGCCGAGAAGAAAACTAAAGAAGGCTGCCACAACAGATTCTACTGATATTTCAAAGCTTAACAAGTTGGAGCTAAGGGAGCATATCAATTCAGAGATTGGGGAGACTAGTGATGTTCAAGCAGAGCCTCTTAGAGTCCAGCAACAGCTATTGGATGACGAAACACGTGCACTTCAGGTAATTAGATATTTAATTCCTGATGCATTTCTTTAAGTCTCTCACATTTGTGAAGTCTTCGCTCATTATTCACAGGTTATTTCTTTAGCAAAGCTGTTTCTTTTGTGATACAGGTAGAGTTGACGAGTCTTCTAGATGCTGTACAAGACACTGAAACTAAGATGGTAGAAATGTCTGCATTGAATCATCTCATGTCTACACATGTGCTGCAGCAGTCTCAACAGATTGAACTTTTGTATGAGCAGGTCTGAACATTGGCATATGATTATTTATCTGGTTGTTTATTTAATCAAGTTTATACTTATTCAGCACGGTCATCTTTTCAACATTTTACAAAGATAAATAATGCAGCCAGCTCTAGCTTTCTCACTACCTCTAAGAATTGGTGAAACAAACCTTCCTTTGAAAACCAAGATCACGAGTCAATTCACTAGATATGGCTTGCCAGTCAAATGCAGCTGCTAATTTGGCTGCTATGTTTTTCTTTTCCTTAGTTAGGCAAGTCTCCAATACTAAATGACATGGAAGTTGTCATACCTATTGGAAAATTGAAAAGAACTCTTGAGCATCTGTGTATGACTGAAAAATCATGGTCTTTTGAGTACTTCTAATCTTGGAAATTTGAAATTTTCAATGTCCACTACCTGTTACCCGGGCATTGAATACAGGTAATTTTTTGATAGAAAAACCTTCATGAGATTCAACTGTCAAAACGACATTGTTTGACAGGAATCAAACATTTAACTATAGGAATTTTACTTTCGTCCCTTCAATTTATAGTTTACATGAAGTAAAATTATTTTACCGTTGCAAAGAAAAGCTTCTAGACTAAGTTACTGGAGTTGATGCACTGGTTTTATTATGTGCACCTTGCCGCAGTGAAATGTTCTTAGAGCAATGCTACATACACCTGATAGTATGTTCAGGATATAGGTGCACTGGGCATTTCTTGATGTTGTTAATGTTTTCTTTTAGTGTGTCCCTATGGAAATATTTTTTTAACACTTTCTTTCAGAAACATTTTATTGACAATTCCTTGTTTGCTCATCAGCTGTATTCTTGATGCTTCAGTTTGTACTAATTCTTCTTAAACCATTTGGGTTGTACAGGCGGTTGAAGCAACCCAAAATGTAGAGCTCGGTAACAAAGAACTGTCGCAAGCCATCCAACGAAATACCAGTAGCAGAACGTTTCTTTTGCTGTTTCTATTTGTACTTACATTTTCAGTACTTTTTCTTGATTGGTATAGTTAAATTGGAGGGATTAATTAAAATAGATTCAATCGAGCTGCCCGGGTGTATTTGATTATTCAAATTCCAAAATCTTGAACATTTTTCCAGTGTACATTCAACTTCTCATTTATATTTCATTTTATTTATAATGAAATATGGTGGAGAACTATTGGATTGCAGCTTTTTACTTGCATGAACATTTGCTCTGCCGGAGAAGCTCAACTTGTACAGATAGATGCCCAGTCATGCTCTCCCCCCCCCCCACCCCCACCCCCACCCCCACCGCCCACCCCATTCCATTCCTTAATATAATATTAAGATCAATATTATATTAAGTTGCCAATTTCAAGCGAATAATTTATAATCCCCCATGAGTTAGCTTGGTAATAATGAGCATGTAATCTATATAATAAAACAGAACTCAGTTTGAATCTTTCATTTGACAAAGCACAAGAACGGTTCAGATTCATTCTAACTTAATTTTTCCAACTTAATCTAAAGGCTCATATTTCTTCCCGCTCAAATCAAATTTACTCATACACCATACTCTCTCTCATGTTCACACACAAAATATTTCTCTCTCTTCTCTTCTTCACATACACAAAAACAAATAATAATAGTACTAAAAATAAATATAATAATAATAATAATAGTACTAATAATAATCTATATAATAAAGATTCTGATTCATTCTAATTGATTTGAGCGGGAAAGCACAAGTACGGTTCAGATTCATTCTAATTTTAATTCAAAATAATAATAATTTTAATATAATAATATTATTATTATAATAGTAATAATAATAATAATAGTAATAAAGTAATAATAATTATAATAAAATTAATATTAATATTAATATTAATAATTATAATTAAAATTATAATAATAGTAGTAGTAATAATAATAATAATAACAACAACAACAACAATAACAATAATAATAACAATAATAATAATTATTGTGGTGGTGTGGTGAATTATGATAATTTTTATTGATAATTATAAGTTTTGTAGACAAGTTTAATTTTTTTTGGATATCTATTTTTAAAGGAAAATTAATTATTGTGGTAGTATGGTAAATTATGATAATTATTATGTTTGATTTTAAGTTGCAAAGAGTCTTTAGATAATAAAATATTTTTCGAATTTTAATTTAATTTTTTGTTACGCCGTGCCTTCAGGCACAGGCAATTACTAGTGGTTCTATACTACACAAAGATAATATCCTTTTTTGTCATTCAAACATTAATTTACGAGTACTTTGTGCACCCAATGGTTGACTCATTAGTCATTACACCAGATTTATAATTATATAAAAAAAATTATGGTGCTACTTATTTTCTTTTTATAAATTTAGGACTTCAACTATTATAATAATAATTATTATTATTATTATTTACATATTATTTTGTTAAATAAACTTGGAGTAAAAATGACTTTTGGCAGAAGATGACAAAAACAAAAAATTAATAAAAGGAAATTCAAGTCAAAATGGGCCTATGAGTCCAAAACCGCTTCAAATAAACTACACGACCATGACCCAAAATATGTAGCTCAAATGTGGGCAATCCAGCCCGAATATCTTCAACACGAACATTTGTAACCCGTAACCCTACATATAAATGCAACTATCTTTACATTTTGTCATTAGGGTTTTAGCTTCCTTGTTCGCAGGCGACTCTCTCTCAGTTGCAAATCCTCCAGCAGCAAAAATGGTGAAAGGACGTCAAGGCGAGCGAGTCAGGTTAGAGCTATAGCTTTCTCTCTCCTCTCCATTTCCATTAAAATCTACAAAAAACATCATTTGATTTTACGTTCGTGATCGATTGATTTCAGGCTCTACGTAAGAGGAACAGTCCTCGGTTACAAGCGGTCTAAATCGAACCAGTATCCAAGCACCTCGTTGATTCAAATTGAAGGAGTGAACACCAAGGAGGAGGTCACCTGGTACCAGGGTAAGCGACTAGGATACATCTACAAGGCTAAGGTGAAGACTGGCGGCTCACACTATCGCTGCATTTGGGGAAAAGTGATTAGGCCTCATGGTAACACTGGTGTTGTCCGTGCTAAGTTCAAGTCCAATCTTCCTCCCAAATCCATGGTATTATTATGCAATCTTATTAAAGTTTATGTATGTGGTTTCTTATATATGAGTTTTTTGAAATGGGGTTTTGATTTGTGCAATTGCTCGTTGTTTGCAGGGAGCTAGGGTCAGGGTTTTCATGTACCCAAGTAATATATGAGGTAATATACTTGCCTTTTTGTGCTATTGTATTTTAGTAATGGTTTTATTTGTTTGCTTTTGTTTTCCATTTGATTTGGTGCAAATTGGAGAGTATAAGCTCTGTATTAGTTCAGTAACATATATTTTGGGTAATTTCTAGCTGCCAAGTTAGGACCTGAGAAGATCATTTATGTTAGTGTGACATTTGTAGTTTACCTTTGTTTATTAACTTTAGTTAACCTTAATAAGCTTGTCTCTGAACTTGATTACATGCATATTGTAATTTCTGTTTTTATGTGTGTGATCTTTTTTGATGGCTGGCCTTGAAAAGTTGATTAATTTTAAAATATTACGGTCATGAGACATGAATAATTAACAAGTACCAAGATTTATGGTTATTTCCTATTAAAGGCCACAATAATTTCCCCTTGACTTAGTAACAGAAGATTTACAAAAGTTTGCATTTCTTAAATTGTAATATGTTTGGACTTCAGTAATCTCAGTAACATGAAGACCATACACAGGCTGGGTAATTTTTTTAAGGGGATTGATATTTTCGTAGGTTATTTTGATAGTTCTGAAATGGCCCCACATTCAAACTGAAAATCATCTTTTGTGCTCAATTTACCCCTATTTGCAACAACACACCTTTCCTCTCTCTCTCCCACCTTCTGCACTTCATCTTCTCTTTCTTACCTCCACAACTATCCCAATCTAACCCAATTTTCTCTAACCCAATTTCACCTACTCAAGTAGAAAGTTAGTAATCTTTCTTTCGATGAGAGAAAGACCCACAAATATGAACTACATAGAAATTATCTAATCCAATCCATCATCTCCTCCCTTTGTCAAAACTCCTCCGTACCTGCATCCAATTCAAATCCATAGTTGTCATGGCGTCACCAAGGCATCGCCTAGCACTAGAGATGCCTTGGACGTCGAGCCGCCAAAGCTCACACCTTGGTAGATGGTCCAAGTTACATGATTATGTCATTTTTTACCTATGACTCATCATAACCCATCATGAATATGTCGTGTAATTTTATTACTTATTATACTTGTAATGGGTGATGGGTAAGTCATCATTCTTTATTTTTTATGTGGTGTTTATTAACGTGTTCTACTAGTTTTTTAGTTTCAAGTGTTTTATTTTTGAATTTTGATTGTGAAGTATTCATATAATTGTATTTCATAGTGTTGATTATTATGATTTGGGTATTAATGTATATAAAATTTTATTGTTCAATATACTTTTGAAGTAAAATAATAATGTATAAATTGCATATTGTTAACGACTTGTGACCATACGGACGTCATTGCGGGTGCCTTATCGCTTAGGCGTCTTGACGGTCAACTACCATTGCATCTCGCCATGCCTCCTTGACAACTATGTTCAAATCTGATAATTCTTTTTTTTCAATTCACTATTCTCTATTAAATTACTCAAATAGAAGTTACAGCGGTAAGCCATGGTTCTTCCACCACCGCTGGTCGTGGTCTGTGACTGTGAGGGCTCATCGCCATCATACCCAAACAAAGAACTCATTGACGTACACCCAATAATTCGTGAGCATTGAACTTGGGATTCGGAATTTCTGTTGGCATCTTCTTATAGTGGTTTTATGATGTCTTTATCATGCTAGATCTATTGAAAGACGAGGGACGTGGTGCAAAGATCAGTAGACAGCGGAGCTCAATTAGGTGTTGTAACAAGTAGGACAAAATGGACACAAATAAATTACTTTTAATTAGAATGTAGGGTCCACTTCGGAAATATTAATTCCCTTTTTTAATTAACCGAAAACCAAATAATCCGTTGAAGTCATGTATCTGTGTGTATTTGGTTTTTATCATCGATTTCCATGTTTGCATGCTTGTGGAAGAAAGGTCAATTGTATCTTGATTATGCCTTTTTTAGTGGTGATACTTTTGTTTCAATTGATAGATAATAACAATTTTCACATTTAGCTAAATGGTATTGTCACTTCAAACTTCTGTAGAATTATCTCTTATTTACTTTTATAACAGATTTACCACTTATTTGTGAATCTTAGATCTCCAATATGCTATTTTTACTGCAAGTGCAAGCTTCCTTAGAAATGTAGCATTTAGAGACTTGTCAATGAAAGAGTTAACTTCTATCCAAGCATTGTTTTATTGGTGGTAGAGGGACACATTTCCTTTGGGTCTTGTTTTTGTGAAAGAGACTAAATTGACTAATAAAACTTAAAATAAATGAATTGTTACCTCGATTGAGGATTATTCATTAACCTTTATACATTGGGTACTGCCTGCTTTTGTAGACATGTTTATGATTGTTTTATGTTGTACTTGTGTTTGTGTTTTCTTATTTCAGTTTCTCCTCAAGGGAAGAAGAAAGGATCGTCATTTCTAGCTTCAAAAGGTTTTGAATATCATTGTCGAAGTCAACACCGATTGGAGAGACTTGTATTTTTCCTTTTTTTGTCTTTTGGAGAGCTGAATGCTATGTAATTTCTTAAGTTAAAGTAGCCTTTGTCTTGGCACAATTTTTTCTTGTTTAGTACACAATTCTAGAACATGACATGATTTGACGAAATTATAATTATTTGGGTTCAAGTTTTTATTATTTCTCTAGTAGTGTCGTTATACATCTGCAGCGAATAACAAAAAAATATTGTGAATTTAATAATTCACTTTCTTTTTTCTAGGCAAATTTATAATCAAGTTATATGAATATTCACAAGTAAATTATGAGAATCATATTCAAGTTTTGTCACTATCAAATTATGAGTGACAATCAAGTATTTATTTTACAACCAGATATTAAGATAAGGTTTTATTATTTTTATTGATCATAATAAAATATAAATCAAAATAGGACAATTAGATTATTAATTTACAATCAAATTATTAACATAAGTTTTCATTATTAAATAAAAATTAAAACGGACATACGAGTTTCATTTCAATTAAAAAATAATAATCAAATTTTAATTTAAAATACGGATGAGTTCAAATTAAATGTACCGTTTAAGAAATCTTAAAAGTCAACCTAATTACTTCCTCCGATAGTTATAGGCTGATTTTCTATTTTAAGATGTCCCAATATATAGACTACTTACTATTTATAAAATTTAGTTGATTAATTGTTTTACTTTTATGCCCTTATAATAAATATTCAAACATTACTTTTTTTTTTTTGAAAAAATAACATTCAATGTCATTATTATTATCATCACATTTAATGTTGTTGTATTCTCAATAAAAGAATTCAATTTTTTAGGTTCAATAAATGAATTTGGAATAACAAACATTTTATGATTGGTTGAAAGTTTATGTAGATTAAAATGATCAATTAAGTTGAGAGTTTCAATGTGATAAATAAGGAATAATTAATTTATTCATTAATTCCATATCAAAGAGTATTTTCCAAAGAAACTCATCAAATTTAATACTCCCTCCGTCCCAAATTAACTGCTCAGTTTTGACTTTTTAAAGTCAAATTGACCATTTTTAAAACTAATCTTTTTACTATTTTTGCTAAAATATAGGTGAAGAGATTATAACCAAAAGAAAGTATATACAATTTATTACTAATTCTAATTTTTATAATTTTAGAAATATATTTATATATGCTTAATTATTAATTCTAAAAATAGTCAATTTGACTTAAAAAAGTCAAAACTGAGCAGTTAATTTGGGACGGAGGGAGTAAAAGTAATAATTAATTATACTCTCCCTAATCCCCCTATAATTGTAATTGTAATTTAATTTAATTAAAACCAGTAGCCTCCAATTCCTATTTGCCTCCTCCCTTTCAAATCTCTTCTTTCTCTCTCCTCCCCCTGTTGCAGAAGAAACACAAAAAACTCCATGATCTCTTTCTCTCTCTAGATTCAGCATTGCCCCTCTTCCTCCTCAGATTCAATCCTCTTTGCCAAACCTAGCAGATCAATCAATTGTTATTCTAGTATAATTGTGCTTCTTCGTTCCCCCTCTTTTTGTTTCAAAGCCCTAGCTGAGATAGAGAAATTGAATTGAATTAGATTAGATTAAATTAGGTTAGGTTAGGTTAAATGTCAGCAATGAAGAGCTCTAGCCGATTGTTCACAATCGGCCTCGTGGCGTCGTGGTACTTATCGAACATTGGGGTTTTGTTGCTGAACAAGTACTTGTTAAGCAACTATGGATTCAAATACCCAATATTTTTGACTATGTGCCATATGACTGCTTGTTCTTTGTTAAGCTACATCGCCATTGCATGGATGAAGATGGTCCCTCTGCAAACAATTCGATCTCGTGTTCAATTCATGAAGATCTCTGCTCTCAGTCTCGTTTTTTGTGGTTCTGTTGTCAGTGGTAATATATCGCTCAGGTATTTGCCAGTCTCGTTTAATCAGGCAATTGGGGCTACCACGCCCTTCTTCACTGCTGTGTTTGCCTATTTGATTACGTTAAAGAGGGAGGCGTGGCTCGTTTATGGCGCTCTCATTCCTGTTGTTACTGGGGTTGTAATTGCTAGTGGGGTATGCAAAAAGATAAAACTTTTCCTTCTTACGGAGTATTTTTATTTTTTTTGCTCATGCAGACTTGATTGATTTCTTCATAATTGAATTGGGTGTGATAGCTTTTGTAGTTTAATTATCATATGATAATTTGAATATTTTGCTCAGAGTTGTTATACTTAAATGGTGATTGAATTTACAAACAAGAAAGTTGAAGCCTTGATTACCTTTTAGGTGAATTTGTGTTACATGTTTTTGGTTGCAACAAATGTAATGTAAAGACTTGTATTTTGATTAGGATCATGTAAGTTTTAAATCTTATTGTTAACATTATGGTTATAAAGTTATTCGAAATTTCTAGGAATAAAGTGGAACTTGTTAACATTTTATTTTTTAAGGTAGCTTAATTTAAATTTTAATTGTCCCTTCATTCACATAGTTGGTGAACTTAGGTACTGAATAGTAATGGATTTGGGTTAGAGCACTGATATGTCTTCCATTTATAATCTGTTGGTCTAAAACTAGCATGTCTAAGGATGTTTCTTTTACAATTATAATATTCTGGGAAAATCAATGTTGGTTCTTATTCTTTTTTCTTTTTCTATGTACTCGTCCTTAGAGTGAGCCAAGTTTCCATCTATTTGGATTTATAATGTGTGTCGGTGCTACGGCTGCCAGAGCACTCAAATCAGTGCTTCAGGGAATTTTGCTTTCTTCAGAAGGGTAAGGTGTTTCATTTGTTTTCTTAGTGCTAATAGATATAGGTCAAATCGAGTACAAATATTTCTTGTTCTGCACTGCTTTCGTTTTCAACCTGGCAATGGATATTGAGAAGTTGTTATTTTGTTTAAGGGAGAAGCTGAATTCTATGAATCTCCTCCTGTATATGGCTCCCATAGCTGTTGTATTGCTACTTCCTGCGACACTCTATATGGAAGAAAATGTGGTTGGTATCACACTAGCACTTGCTAAAGATGACATCAACATCGTCTGGCTCCTGCTATTCAATTCTGCACTTGCTTATTTTGTGAATTTGACCAACTTTTTGGTCACAAAGCACACCAGTGCTCTGACTCTCCAGGTACAACCCATCCCACTTCTATTAATCTTGTTGCATCATCATCTGCAGTACCTGAAAATAAAAATTAAAAAAAATAAAGATTAAACGATGTTAGAGAATGAAAGCAGATTTTATCAAATCCTGATAAGTTAGTCTAGGATAATTCACAATAATATCTTATAAATAAAAAAAATGAAAAGCAGAACAATGTGGAAAAGTTTCAAATATCTCTGTATGGTGTGGATGTCCTCACAAATAATTTTGTTCTTTTTCCCCCTTCCTATATCTGTTATTCTAAATTCGCATGAATGTATAAATCATTGTAGCATAGTTGGTGGTTACTTGGTTAGCAAAGGGAAGCTAATCAGTAGCTAAGCTTTCATTGTATTCTCCTAATTTATTTGTGATATCAAAAGATATGATAGTAGCTACTTTTTATATTATATTACATGTATGGCCGCAAATAAGATCTCTAAAGATAATCATGTGTGTAAACTATGTTATGTTTAATGTTCTAAAAGGTGCTAGGCGGGCGGCGGGCGGGCGGCGGGCGGCCGAGGGAGCCCTAGGCGGGGCCTAGGCTGGATTTTTAATTTTAAGTCAATTATAATATTTTATCTTACATTTATTTAAACAAAATAATAATATAAAGTAAAACAATCTATAATAAAGATAATAAAAGTCTTTTCTTAAAGTTCAAACACATCCATATTACTAATGTCAAAGTTCAAACACAAACATGCAATTGTTCAAAGTTTAAAATATTTTTAACGTATTAGTTTTATTTATAAACATGATTGCTATTAAATAATAAAATTTTAAATTTTAAGAATTTAATTCAATATTAAAACTTAAGAAATTAAACATAAATTTAAGAATTATAAAATTGAATTTAACTAAATATTACAAATGTATCATCATTTATATAATTTGAAGTTGGTACAAGTTTAAAAAATTACAACTATAATAAAATTATCCATTTTGACTTTATATTGTTGACTTCTTATTGTGATTTGATATGCTACAACATGTATTATGAATATGATAAATCATTAGAAAAATAAATATATCAAATTATTTGGTTTGGGTAGTTATTAAAATAAAAAAAATCACTCCGCCTAATTTCCTTGAGAATTTTTTTTACTGCATTGGGCCTAGGTGAGGCGCCTGGGAGGCCTAGAGGCATCAAGGGGGGCCTAGCGCCTAGGCGGGGCGCCAAGGGGGAGCCTAGCGCCTAGGCGGGGCCTAGGCGAGGATTTTTAGAACAGTGTGTTTACCAATTCTGTCATGCATTTTGCAATATCCCCGAGTATATATTTGGTGAAAGGGTAATAACTAAGGATTTTATCACCGTTTTATGGAATATTGTATACATATTTACATTTTGAGAAGCGTGATAAATTGTAAGGTCAGAATGTGAACAAGGTTATCTGCTAGCTTAGTACCCCCACGTTGCAAAGCAATGCTTTGGCCTGCAGCATGGGGGTGATATCTTTGACAAGGAACTTTGTTTAGTGCATTCACCATAGGATTATAAGTTAGGAAGCCCCTGGGATAGTTTTGTACTTCATATTTATCTGATGATATGGGTGTTGTGGCTTGATTAATAGTCTTATAGTCTATAGAACTCCCTTCCCCTTATATATTTGTTTTAAAATCCTTTATTATATATTTGTTTTAAAATCCTTTATATAGGTTCTTCTGATTATTTTGAGATTATAATTTCATAGCACTTGGGCATACATAATAGAGGTTTTATATCTTGCCATCATTGAAAATAAATATTATTCTGAGATTTTAACAATCAAAAGTCGATTAAGAGGTTGAAAGTGATAATAGAATTGGGAAAGAAAATAACATAGTAAAATAGTTCACTGCATTTTAAAGATTGAACCAGGTGATGTTGGATGAGAGGAAGCTATTTGGTGGTGTGATTATCTGGATGAACCTTTTATTGCTCTAATTACAGTAATGCCAACTTGAAGATTGTTCAAGATGGCAGCATGACTGTAGCTAACATAAGTTAAGGTGTGGATTTGTTGAATTAGTTTTTTTTCCACTTTAATAACATGTAGTTTCGGTTCTTCCAGGTCCTTGGAAATGCGAAAGGAGCAGTGGCTGTGATTGTCTCGATATTGATTTTCAAAAATCCTGTCTCAGTTACCGGGATGCTTGGCTATACACTCACCGTTATCGGGGTTATATTCTACAGCCAAGCCAAGAAACGCAGCAAATGAAAACTGCGGTTTTCATCTGTTTTGTGTCTATTATGCGAGGATAGGGGGCAACCATCTTGAAGCAACTTTTGGATCATGTGCTTGGATTCGGTTTCTTTTGCCCTCTAATTTCTACTTTTTTTCATTAGGAACCCACACAGCCGGTTCCCATCTGTACCCAACTACAATTACATTTCCTAGAGTAGATAGCCTAATAAATGCTCATTTGTCTTCACTTTTCTTCCCAGCTTGGGGTTATTGAGGAACCTTACCTTCTTTTTTTTTCTATTTTATTCTTTCAGGAAAGGTTGTAAAATAGGCCCTATACATCATGTTACTCTCATATCAATTAATTAACTTAAAGAGACTATTAATTTTGCAAATTTTGTAGCCGGCTCATTTTTATTGAGGATTTCTTTACCCCTTGTCATTCCAGGAATTTGGTTGGAGGATTTAAGATTTTTTTTACCTCTCGAGTAGTCTGTCATTACGAACTACTTCAGCTGGCGTGCAACCAGGCTTCACACTTGCTATACAAAACTCTGATTTCCAGCAAATCTTTAACTTTTGATCTGCTGAAAAGTAATTTGGTCAGTTGCATTATTCCATAATCCATTAATGCTTTCCATAGTTTTGTTGAAGACTTTCCATGATCTATTTCATCAGACTAAATGTCGCCGAGGATTGATTTACAAAACAATGTGATATAATGCAACTACTCTAAGCCAATCACATCATTTTATAAGCAATTTTTTGTAAAATTCTTTTGTCAAGAAGACATTGTTTTTTAATACATTGGACCAAATAATTTACCATCTATAATATTATAAGATAAGAACATAATTTGAATCTTTTCTCACTTTAAAATTTGGGAAAATACAAGAACGGTTCAGATTATAATTTTAATACAATGACCTAGATTTTATCTCAATTCAAAAAAAATTTCGCCCAAATCAAACCCAGCAGCCCCTACAAGCTACCCCTCCTGCAGTCTACAGGCCCAAGGCTCTTTGACCATACTGCTGAACATTCAATAACCAAATGAAGAGCATATCGATGGGTTTGTGTGCTGGGAATATACAAGGCCAAGCATGCTGCATATTTTATTTGAGTGGGAGTTTGCTAATTCAATAAACAACACTAAGCATGGGTTCATGCTAATATATACCCCCAGATAGACCTGACAATATAGTTGCTTAACTGTCGGGTCAACCCATATTAACTGGAACCAAATGGGTTGGTTAACCATTTTATTTATTCAGGTTGGTTAAAGTTGCTTATGGTTCCAATCCGGTTAACCATTTTTCGACCCATATTTTGTTTCAAATCAAAAGTTAGGCTCACAAAGATGATAATTGAATTTTAAATCTTAAAGATCACATAAACTCATTCTTAATTTGCAATTTTGCATCATCATAATTTAGAATGTTCTCGGGCACCTACCCCCACCCCCACCCCACCCTACCCTACCCCTACCCCTACCCCTATCCCACCCCCTACCCCAACCCCCACCCCCACCCTACCAAAAAAAAATATTATGTGATTATTATACACCCCTACCCACAAAAAAATATTATGTGATTATGTATACACCCCTACCCCCACCCACCCCTACACCCACCCACCCACCCACCCCTCCACCCACCCCTACACCCACCCCCTACCCTCCACACACCCCACCCTACCCCCACTCACCCCCACCCCCACTACTCCCCAAAAAAATTAATATTAATCGATTATGTATACAACTCCCACCCTCTACTCTATCTAGGGGTGCTCATCGGTAAAAAACCGAACCGGTACCAAAAAAATCGAACCGGTACCGAACCGAAAAATGCGAAAAATCAAGAACCGAAACCGGTACCGAATTACCGGTTTCGGTACCGGTTCGGTACAAAAGCGGTACCGATTTTTTCGGTTCGATTTTCGGTTATACCGCATGCATAATAATTAATTTTTTTTAATATTTTAACAATTTTTTTTTAAAACTAATAAATCATCTACAATTATATATCAATTGAAGTTGTTTATGAGTTATGGCCTTATGAGTTTAAGCTACTGTGTTCACGCCAAGTCCATATTGGCTACTGTAGGTGTTTATGAATTATGACTTATGAGTCAAGCTATTGTGTATTTGTGTACAATTGAAGACTTGAAAGTTGAAGGCAAGTTGAAATTGAAGTCATGCAAAAAACCACTTCCCAATATGTACGATTGAAGTCATACTCATTTTGCATCACACAAGTTCGGTTTAAGACTGAAAGTATTAAAGAGAGTAAGTAAAGTAAATAAAGTTCGGTTTTTTTCGGTATTTCGGTTCTTACCGAATGCTAAAAAACAAATACCGCTATCGAAACCGAAAAAACAAAAAAAATCGAAAAACCGGTACCGAAAAAAATCGGTACCGCCGGTACCAGTTTCAACCGGTTCGGTAAAAAAACCGAAAAATGGTCAATATAATTTTTAACCATAATCATATGGTTCCAACTCACATTATCCATATTAAAAATGGTTAATATGATTTTAGTTCTTAAATAGTTGGTCAATCATATTTTAAAAACCAAAACCAACCCATAACTATATTTTGCCATCTATATCCCCAGCTAGGCAGCTATCCGTTCCTTTCCACTTTTCCTTCTTCAGGAAACAATTTAGCAAAACCACCAAGATAGTGTAAAATCAGAAATTTAGCACACTCTGCTAGTCATGGAGTGTATCATGGATAACAGTCAACTCCCTTCCCATTCACAACCAACCCGAATCTGCTCTCTCTCTCTGATTCGGCAGCTAGCATCAAGAGTGATCGGGGCTGGGGCTGGGGCTTGATTCAGATAGCAGGGAAGCAACAAGGAGGATTATATCTGACCCATAAACATAAGATTCAGTCCATTGAACCATCATAGCAAGGTAAGTTCTAATTTTTGACTTTAGAAACAATGATGGACTGTTTTATGCAAAATTTAGTATGTTATTGTTGTGATATTTGGGATTTTAGAAAGAAGGAGATTAGTTGTTGTTGTGTGGAGTAATAAAGGAGGAAATTTTTAGCTTGAATCATGTAAAACATGTATAAACTCTGTTTTTAAAAGTGGCGCACGTAAGATGTTTGAAAATTTGTCTCAAACAGAATTTATGCTTAAAAACCGAAAATTTAGCAAAGCCTTGAGGCTAGGATATATATATATATATATATATATATATATATATATATATATATATATATATATATATATATATAGAGGGTATCCATCCACAGTAACCTGTTGTTAGGAGCAACCCTCTTTGGTCCAGCCGCTACAGGTTGTAGCGGCTTATTAAAAAAAAAAAAAATTTGTCTAAGGCCGGTACAGGTTATAGCGGCAGGGCCAAAAGGGGTTGGTCCCCAACAACCGGTTGTTGTGGATGGAATCACATATATATATATATATAGGGACCGGATCAGGTCCGGACGTCCGGATTTTAACAAAATCCGGACCTTTTTTTTTTTTTTTTTTTTGCTTTTTTTTTTTGAAACAACTAAAAAAAATAAAAATTTATGGAACTGAAATTTTTCCATAATACAGTGTTTTGGGCGTGATTTGGATGCCTATACCAAAACATTTCTGTACAGCCTGGGCAGACTGTACATACATTGGTTGGTATAGGTATTAAAAACACACCAAAAACACTGTATTATGGAAAAATTTCAGTTCCATAATTTTTTTTTTTTTTAGTTGTTTAAAAAAAAAAAAAAAAAAAAAAATTGGTCCGCATTTTAGATCCTGTCCGGACTCCCGGACAGGATCCATTCTGTATATATATATATACGGAGAGGCTCTAAAGCGAACCTTAAAAAGGGAACCAAAGACGAACCGTCGTCTTTGGTATCTATAGCGACGGTTCGACCCGTCGCCAAAGACTACATGGCTATGGCGACGGATCGAACCGTCGCCATAGACACCAAAGACGACGGTTCGTCTTTGGCTCGCTCTTTAAGGTTCGCTTTATATGATGTTAACTAAGTTAATAGCATAACTGTAATTAAACAAAAATCAGAATCTGAAGCGTGGGCTGATTCTATTAAATTTTTTTATGTTCTATTTTTTTTATCCTCCCTCTATTCCTCTCAAAAAAAAAAAAACATTTCGCAAATTTTATATAAATATTAAATATGTATTTTTTTCCCTTAATATTTACCCTTAAAATAATAAATTGATAATTTAATAAAGGTGACACACTAATAAAATTATAATGACAAATTAAATGTTTTCTACCAATAAAAGAGGACAATAGGACTGGGGCTACCAAAGGTAGCCATAAATTCTACTATCAGAAAAACTAAAAGGGGGGAATTGAAGTAGCATACTAGGGCTTTCGAACATGAAGGTGACGGTATCCGCCTTGATGGTGGCAATATCATCATTTCCGGCGCATCTTGGACATGTTGGAGAGGTTCCAATGGCAGCGGTAGTGCTCAAAACCGCATCAAGTAGCTCATTTTTTTTAGTTTTAAAGATTTAATGTTTAATGCTCAAGTTAGTTTCTTGGACGAGTAGAGTTGGAAGAGGAAAGAATGCGGCAATCAGTATACATTGAAACATCACAGAAGATACCCACCCTACTACTCCAACTGCAGCCACCAGGACTGGACTTGCAAGCAAAACTCATCATATATATACCCCCTCTAATACTTGTACAATAGGCGATACACATCCAGGTTTGGACTCATCTGGTGTACAAAAATTATACCCCAGTTTCAATGACTAGACTAGAAGTTCTTCCCAGTTATAGACTTGAAATTATATATATATATATATATATATATATATATATATATATATAATGATTAAATTCAATAAGATGAACTCAGCTACTACCATAACTTGAGCCTCGCCATTAATTTCTGTCTAGCGCTTCTCTTCTTCTCTTGGAGCCAAATAGTACTTGATGTATCCCATCTCAAACCCAGCAGAATGGAACACATTAGCAGCAGCAACAACAAGAAGAAGAGAGGCCGCAGCAACATCAATCCAACATCAGTAAACCAACAGCAATCTATCCAAATCCACGCTTTCTCTATCTATATATCTATCTAATTCCTACATTGAATCGACAATAAATTTATATAATCAACCTTCTTACAGCAACAATTACTGCAGTCAGAATCTGTAATGTGTAGTTGATCGTCTCTCTTTATTTAAGAAAGAAAGAAAGAAATTCTGAAATAATGAGAATTTCTAGAAACAAACAAGGAAATTTATCCAACAAAATAATTCCCTCCGTCCTATTATAATAGTCGTTTTAAATAATCGTTTCAACTTTATGTCCGGACATTAAGAAAATTATTTAATACTATTATTTAATAATTAAAATTTTTACTGATACAAGGTTCTGATAGAATGAGAGAAGTAAGAGGTGATATAGAAAAATAAATAATTTTTTCTCCTTAAAAGTTGTAAACGACAAATTGAAAGAAATATTTTTCTACTAAAAAATATATTATTATGGAATGGAGGGAGTATAAACTAACAATCATAACAAATTTGTATCCCTCAAACATTTGCTACATAATAATAAATTTATGTATTACAATAAGATGAAGGGGGAGTAGTGCGTGCGCACTGCAGTTGCTACTTGCTAATAGGTGGTGGCCTCTACAAGTTAGTTTAGTTTCTTGGTCTTTAATCTCCCAGCTTACTTTTGACTCCCCTTGGCATTCGTATCTGCATCACAATATAGACAAAAATGTAAATTATCAATCTAAAAGAATGATGTAAAAGGGCACCATATTTGGACTCTCTTGCTGCTCACTTGAAACTGACTAAAAATCACTATTATAAACCAGCAGTCTCCATACTCTGACTTCACTATCTATTAGAACATCATTTTCATAATCAATTCGCACATTATTGCGTTCGTTATGTATTGTTGGCAGTAGAACTAAAAGGATGTAACACCATAATATTTATGTGTATATTTTTGTATATGAAGAATGAGAACCAGACTAACCTTAGCCGCTAGAATGGGACCATGGGACTACTTTAGATGGAAGGACTGTGGGCTGCACATGTTAGCTCTGTAGTGAGACTTCCAAATTAGTGTTTTGTTACGCTGGAAAGTGGAGGCTGGCTCCATTGGTGGGAGTAGAATTGATTTTGGGATGTGTTTAATTTGAGGGCTTATACCGATTACGACTGATTTTTAAATCAGGAAAACAGAACTATTTAACAACAGAATTGATCAATCTCAACCACTGATGTACTACAGACAACACCGTCTCTAAACCTGTCAAGAAAGTGTAAAAATTAATTTTCTGACAAGTACATGAAAGAGTAAAACTTAATAAAATGTGCAGAATTTAAACTGTGTTTGTCCTAATTTGTTCAAAAATACAATAGACGTCGCTAAACCTGTCAACTAAATTAAAAAACCATATCGCCAAAGATTTTGTTCGTCTCTATTTCCAGGCAATCAGGCCAAACTATTTCCAACAGCGACTAATGTTTACACCAATAGATATCTGAAAGCCTTGCAGTGAAAGGACAACATCTGTGGCCAATTTTCACCATTTCCTGGCCACGTTCCTTTGGAAAAAAAAATTGAAAAAGGCACCCTTCTTGTGGTGAGAGAATTTATTAAGGTAAAAAACTTGCAAGATGTTGCGAATAGAACATATATATAAATCGTAAGATAAAAGCATCAGCCGCCAGGACAAGGTAAATATTTTATTTATTATTTTTTGAGAGGCCAAGTCAAGGAGTTTACTCAAGTCAATTAAATTTTTAGGAGGCATTGATATTATTCCCCAATGCAGCAGAAGCAGCTTTATGATTATTAAAAACACATTTCGACCAATTAGCCATAAAGATATCCAGCATCAACTTAATGAGTTCTATATTGGCTACTCCAGTAACAATATTCTTGACTGGTTCAGAAAATTAATTAAGCCTTGCAGTAAGCAATGAGGCTGTTAAGAATATTCCACTAACATTTGCCATACATGATGGATTAAATTAAGTTCTAAGAGTTAAAATCTTCCCAATCAGCATTATATCCAGACAGCACAGCTTGGTTTTACTGAGACATGTAAGTTATAAAATTAGTCATGGTCAACATAACAGGATATGAGCGTGATCAAAGTAAGGTTAGTTAAGACTACTGATCATACAGATACAATTTACATATTTTCCAAATGGAAATTTATAGCAGATTCTTACCGTTACTGTATTGTTTCCAATAAAGGACGGACAAAGGGCTGTCAAGTTGGGGTCATCCTTATGCTTGTCCCAAGCTGCTTCAAACTGTGGACCCTTGCATCTTATGGTTGCAGAATAAAATAGAAAACTTTTAGTCAAGTTCAAGGAAGAGAAAATAGTTGAAAACTCATCAGTGAGAATATAATGTTCAGGAGTTAGTATTATACTTACTGCTGGAGCAATATCAGTATCTGAAGAACATGAGTTCTAATATCTTCACGACCAATTTTCAATGCTGCCTCCTTGTATAAAATGACTAGCTCATCAACTAATCTGGACCAGAAACAACACCAAAATGATTATCATCCCAACAGAAGAGAACACAGTAGTAAAGACTGTGGATCTTAAAAGAGGATTAAGGAACATACACATAATCTGGTATCAGTTGTAGAGCTACAAATTATATTTAGAAGCAGACTTGGTAATTGGTATCGTAACTCAGACTAAAAGAAAGCAATCTATTAAAGTTCTGAAATGGACAAAGAGCAAGGGGGATGGAAGCACTATTTCCCCCTTGAGGTAATATGAATAAATACTGATTTCAGATTTTGGTTTTTTCTTATGTTAAATTCCTGGTGAAAGCATGAAAAAGAGATAGTAAGCATACATAAATAATATAAATTTTCTGTTTGGTTGGCATAAGGAAATTATTTAATACTTTAGAAGGTCAACTTCTCATCCTAAGATTTCTTCATGTTCTACTTTCCAGTCATTCTAAATACCCTTTTAAAATTTTGGTTCCACAACTAAAGTGGTGAAAACTTATACATACTAGAGTAAAAGAAAATATATAGTTCACCTTTCAATATAGGGTGAATTTCTTATCCACGTTAACTTTATCACTAATTTGACCTGGTTGAGAACCTGCACGTTCATAAAAAATGCATTTGTTTATCTATCAAGTATCAGATCCATAAGAATAAAGTTTACATTTGTTTTTTATCATGTACGTAAATAATGTATAGAGAAGTGACAAGCTAGTGATATAAGAAACCCTATCTTGTGCTATATTGTCAAGCATTTTCTGTTATACATATATATGACTCCGTCAAGAACCATAATTCAACAAGTATTAAGGATTGAGAAACCAATTTTCCAACTGAAGTAATGCCGTGCTTATTTCTAAAGATCTGAGAGAAGGAACATAACCTTTTTTCTTTATTTTTTTGATAAATAAGAGTAGGGAAATAACTGAACTACTGAAGTAAAAGAAGGGTTTCGATTTTTTCAAATGAACAATTCACAAGCTAGTCAATCATGCATCAGATGTCTGAGATCTTCCCATGCTCAAGTCTCAGGTCTGGTATGAACTACTCTGAATGCAATATAATGGACCAAGAAAAAAAGAGTTGATCACTGCCTTCGTAATTCTCTTTTGACAACATGTTCCCCCCCCCCCCCCCAAAAAAAAAAAAAAGTTCTTTTCACAACAAGCTTATATCAACCCAAATGTTATAGTAGATATGTGGAAAGGGGACACTATGATTAGATCTTCTAAAAATACAATAAAGAGGTCAAGATCCAACACAACATTCTTGCCCGACAAGCTTAATAGAAAAGGAGACCTGATGAAGATTCATTACGTTTCAATCTGAAGGCTTAATTCTGCTAAATGTATCAAATGACTAACCACTCTAAAAAGTCTTCCAGGAAATACAAGTGTATATGATAAGTTCTTGTGCAGGAAATCACAATTACCAGTAGAACAGTTTCATCGTCATCAGCATGCATCCACTGAAAGAAAAGTGGAAATATACGTCTGAAATGAGCTAATAATACGAGACCCAAACCATTGAGAAGTGGTACAATGTGCTTAAGCCATGCATTACGCCGCTCCTTATTTCTTGGTTGTCGCTCTAGATGACTTAACATCTCATTAAGTAGCTTTTCATACCTATACAAATAGGAAATGTTTTTAGAAAGAGTTGCAATTCACTTTGAAACCAAAGAGAGGAAGAATTATAATTATATCTTCCTGAACTCTAAGCATGCTTATATATACGTTTACTTCCTCCGTTCCGATCGTTATTGACTTTTTCAAGTCAACTTGAGATATTTTCAAGCTCAAAATTAACATGAATTCCTTTAATTTTAGTCAATACAATGATGAAAATTGTAAACTACATAAAAAGTCCTACTCATTCTAAGTTTTATTGTTTCATAATTTTTAGTAAATCGTCTCAATTTTGAGTTTGAAAAAGTCTCAATTTGACTTTCAAAAGTCAACAATGATCTTATAATTTGGAAAAAGAGTACATTTTTATTTATTTTTTTGAAAAGTAAAAAAAATACATAATTATATAATAAAAAAATAGAAATGATTCACATTATATAAAGCAAAAAAAATAAATTTCACTTCCGTTTTAGACAATTTGATCCAAAGTCCAAACCAAAAGCAAAATTGGCAAAGTATAAAATATAGGGAAAATATATAGGCAAAGTTTACCATGAACTGCGAGGATTACTTCGTTGTGTAATTGTCACTAGAAGCACTGACATCTCAACAACATAGTCCCAAATCTCATCACTAGAGGCAATATTTTCACAACACGCATCAAGGATTACATCTTCATACCAACCAAGCTCAGCAGCGTTCACATTTTTGGCAAGATGTATAAAGCTAATCATGCCTTGCCCCTAAAATACGGAAAATAATATTTAATCAACATGAAGACACAAACAAGTGCAGACATGAAGTTCAGAAATACACAAGCACATTCTAGGATGCATATCTAGAGATTGCCCCACATTCGAAGGTGTTACCGTCAGATTTAAAAAGCTTAAAATAACTGAATCGAAGTTCCTTCTACGAAAAATTAGAGTTAATAAGAAAATGTTGATGAGCATGACAAGGCATTAAAAGATAAACTTGGAGACTAAAAGGAATAACACAAATTTAGTTCCATTAACACAAGGGCACTCCTTTTTTGAGGTGTCAAGCATGAGCAGCTGAATAAGAAGCATAATTGCTACTATCTAACACTTAAATTAAGCACAATTTAAGAGAGGGGGAAGGTTGGGGAGCAAAAAAAAAATTTTGAAACATTTTATTTTACACACTTTTACTTGGGGTGACCAGTGGTCAAGAGCAGTTAGAGAACCAGGAATCACCAAAGAGCACAGCTTTCCCAAATGAGGGTAATCAACCTGCCAAATCCAATCAAGAAACATATCAATCGCAACACTAATTCCTAATTCTAATATAAACGAATCAGTAGAAATATTACAATACCTGTGTAACGAACCATCTAAACTGATGAGCAGCGACAATGGCATAAGAAACTGGAACTCTGGCTGCTGCAGCAGATATCTCATCAGCATCATCCGATTTATCAATACTACTTTCATTAACCCTCGCTTTAAGCAAAGGCATAACTTCAGGCATCAATTCAATAACCAATTTCTTCTCATCAGACACCGATGTCAAGTCTAAACCCAATTCCCTGATCTTCCCCAATTGTTCTCCGTTCAAACTGCTGCAAAAAGCTTTAGCAATCTCTCTAAATGCCGAATTCGCCGCAAGCCATAGCCAATTGGGAATCCACAAGAGGTGCTCGCTTGTTGTAGTTTCGGATGAAGATAATGCGGCACATAATAAGCAGAAATCTCGAATTTTGATACGAATTTCAGCTTCAGAGGCGTCGGAGTTCGAAGGAGGGTGGTGGCTATGAGGTAGAAGAGACTCGAGCATGGATTTGATTGAAACATTTGAGCCTTCTGGTAATTTATACTTTGCTTTCGATAGAGATTCTCGAAATTGATCGGATAACCTACAAATAATACAGCATAATGAGAAATTAAACTGGTATACACATTCACACATATATATATATATATGTATATATAGAAAGAGGAGAGAGAGTGAGCTTACAGATAGAGAGTTTGAAGAATGGGTTTGGACATTCTAAGGGCTCTTTCAGTTGAGCTTCTTGGTCGGTGGTTAGGGCTGAGAATTTTTTGGGTACAGAGATGGTGAGTGAGACCTGAGTACGTCTCCGATTGTCGATGATTCTACAGACCATAAGATGCGTAACTACGTCGCGTTAAGTTATTATTCCTTTAAGCGACGACGTTTAAATGGTTGACAAGCTTTAATATCCACAAATTAATTAAGTTTGAATTTTTTGTAGAAATACAGGCATTTTTATATCCAAACTAAAAATGATATTGTCAAACAAACATATATTAATTATATTTTTATATTTATTTTAATAAAATTAATATTTTAAATAATACTAACAATATTATTTTTATTTTGATAATATTAAATGTCTTTTGGATAAGGTTTCTTTGTTTTGACCCTTTTTTTTCTTTTAATTCAAAATAAATTTACAAGTGAAAAATTGAAAGAGAAACAAATTGAAAAGCAAGAAAAAGTTATTCTTCTTCAATTCATACATCATAAAAAGTGATTAATTTTACGATGTTTTATTCGGCTAAACAATCATTTTGATCCTGGTACTATACAATTAGCTTTAATTTTATTGTTGTCCAGATAGAAACAATTACGTGCAAGAATACTCGATTAAAAAGTAATAAAGAGTCTCGAACCCACGTAAATTTACGCCTAGCATATTTCAACTACTAGTTTTCTATCAATTCAATTTTATTTAAACAATCTCAATTTTGAATAATGATTAAAAACAAATTAAAACTAAGAATAGAAAGTAACACAAAAGTTGAAATCAGATATTTAATACTTTAAGACTACAATATTCTCAATTACGTGTTACACGAAATAATTACCTAAATAATCCAATTATTAAATCTACTATAATTGTTGAAAGGAATTCAAGATTATTTATAAGTCCTTTTTCAAAGATCGAATAAAAATAATCAATTCAGTTAATCTTGCCATATTCCTAAGTAAAATAGGATAATCAAATTTATTAATTTTCGATTCCCACAAGTTACATGCAGTGCAAAAAGATATACTTATTCAATACACAACCATATTTATTTAACCCGAGAAAATAACTAAGATCACATTCAAATCTAACCCTATATTTCATCTCCCGAATTCATCTAAAGTTTCCCGCTAATTGTTGATCAGACAATTAATCAATAAGCACTAAATATGATAGACAACTCAATATGAATCAATAATTGAAATTAAATAGATAATCAATCCATGAAGGTAAAAAGTTCAATTGCAGTCTTAATTAAGTATTTAGTTCATCCTATAATTTAAAACAAAAATCTCAAATAAATCATCATCATATAATTACAAAACAAAAACTAGAAGTAAATAAAAAATCAATAAGATCTTATTCCGTCTTCAAGTCTTCAGTCTGTAATTCTTATGAAGCTCTGCGAATCTCCAATCTCAATCTCCAACTAATCCCCTCTAAACCTGGCAATATAGTTAGTTAATTGTTAGGTCAAACCATATTAACTGGAACCAAATGGGTTGGTTATGTTGGAAATGAGATTTGAATTGAATGGAAAAATTGACTTCAAAGTCCGATCGGATAGGGTCGGATCGGGTTGTGGACGTGACGGGCGGGTTCGTGATATATATTTTTTATCATCACAATACTACGTCGTTTTGACGACGGTTACATGCAAATTTTTTCTATAAATAAATGGTGTGGGAAAGCATTTGAAATATACAAAATTTCCCTCTCGTTCTAAAAATATTTTCTGTCCCGTCCCGTTCTGTCAATTTCCGTCCCGCCGAAAATTTCTCGTTCCGTTCAGCAGTAACTTCCCCGTTCTGCAGAAATTAATTTCGTCCCGTTCTGTATTTCAAAATTTCGTTCGTTCTGTTTTCCCGTTTGTGCAATGTTCCTTCTTCATTTGCTTCTACCGTAAGTCATGCATCATTACTATAGAAATAATTTTTGTTTGCATGCATCATTATTGAAAAGTTCGGTACATAACATAAATTTTGGTTCGATGAATTCTTAATTTTGTAATGCTACTAATTAAGATTTGAAATCCGTTTTATCTTGGGAAGCAATTATTCAATTAACCCTTAGCATCTGTGGGGGAATAAATTTACTTTAAGGAGACTTTGTGAATTCAAAGGACTCAGATTTATATTTATCATTTTACAAGTTATTTATGTTTGCATAATTTATTATTATTATATTTATATGCATTATTAAATAATACTATATATTACAGATAACAATCTTAAAGCAAATTTAATAATTTTCTGTAATTATAGTATTGTTTATATCAACAGAAAATTATTTTTTGTAAATAGAAAATTATTTTATAAAACAAGTTTTTTGTTTTGGAAAAAGTGCATTTCTGGAAACTTTGTTTTTGTTTTTTGTTTTCTGCAAATTTTGTTATGCATATGCTTATACACATAATTATGGAAATTTATTTCTGCTATTAATATTTGTTTCAGTTACTGATTACTTATTTTGTCCATTACCGTTGCATTTATAACAAATTTATCTGTTATTTTTTGCAAACTACATTTTCTGATTTTTTAATCTATTACCGTTGGAGGGTAGTTTATATGAAGAAATTTTTTTTGGCTTAAGTGGTTTCTGCAAACGTCATTCCATGCATGATAATTGGTTTAAGTGTAATGATTAAATTCATAATTGTTTAAGTGTTTAAATCCATAATATCCTCTCAATACAAGGAATTTTTGCAAAATATCTTAAGACAATTCTCTGCATGTTTACCGTTGTTATTCTTGTTGAACCAATATTACCGTTCACAAAAACATATGTAAATGTTTAAATATTTGCATGTTAATATTCTGTTTAATTTCTAAATATTATTATGTGGGTAAAATAACAAAACAGTTTCTGGAAATTAATTGCATTTATATGTACTTGCAGATTATTATATATATACATAAAATAATTATGTTATTTATGTGTATTTTGTATCAAAAGTAGTATTCAATAAAAGGTGGCTGTAAACTGCAAATAAACATGATAACAGTTTATGTGTTCTGTTTTCTTTTATTACTTGTTATAACCTGCATGTTGCATTATTTTGTGCACATTGCTAGTATGTTACTTACTGTTTAAGATATTGCATGTTAATAGATATATAATATTTTGTTTATATATATTCTGTATGTGTAATAGTGTTTTATGTAAACAGAATTTTTTTTTTGCATATTAATAGATACTATTCTGTTATTATTTTCAATTTCAAATAACAGTTTATTTTTATTGCTAATATATATTATTGTTACATCTTGTACAAACAGAAATTTGTTTCTGTCTATTGACAATAGTCTTTATTTGTATAACAGAAATGGCTTCTACAAGCACCATTCCTGCCGTGAGTATGTCTCATGGAGAAAAGCCTGAAAGGTTCAATGGAACTGATTTCAAGCGTTGGCAACAAAAAATGCTATTCTATCTCACAACATTGAATTTTGCTCGGTTTCTACAAGAGGATTGTCATACTCTTGTTGAAGGGGAAACTGACAAGGAGAAAGTTGCTGGTGTTGATGCATGTAAACATGCAGATTTCCTTTGCAGAAATTATGTAATGAATGGATTAGACAATACACTGTATAATGTGTACTGTACAATTCAAACTGCAAATGAACTTTGGGAATCTTTAGATAAGAAATATAAAACTGAAGATGCTGGCATGAAAAAAATCATTGTCGGTAGATTTCTTGATTATAAAATGGTAGATTCCAAAGCAGTTATCACTCAGGTTCAAGAATTACAAGTAATTCTACATGACATTCATTCTGAAGGAATGTCATTAAGTGAATCATTCCAAGTTGCAGCAATGATTGAGAAACTTCCACCATCATGGAAAGACTTCAAGAATTATCTGAAGCATAAACGCAAAGAGATGAATCTTGAAGAACTGATCGTGCAACTAAGGATTGAAGAGGACAATCGAGGATCTCAGAAAAAAAATGGGAAGAATTTCATTGGAGCTAAGGCAAATGTTGTAGAACAAAGGCCAAACAACAACAAAATGAAGCGTGAAGGCAAAGAAGCTTTCAAGGCCAAGAAGAAATTCAAAGGCAAATGCTTCAATTGTGGTATTCCAGGACATAAATCAAGTGAATGTCGCAAGCCAAAGAAGTTCAAGAAAGAACAGAAGTCTCAAGCAAATGTGACTGAACTGGAAAAGCTGTCTGAAGATGTTTCAGACATTAATCTTTCTGCAGTAGTATCTGAATGCAATTTGGTAGGAAACCCTAAAGAGTGGTACGTGGACACTGGGGCTACTCGCCACATATGTTCCAATAAATGGATGTTTTCTACTTACAAACCAGTAGAAAATAATGATCAACTCTTCATGGGAAATTCCTCAAGTTCAAAGGTTGAAGGACGTGGAAAGATTATACTGAAAATGACATCTGGCAAAGAACTGACTTTGAATGAAGTGCTTCATGTGCCAGATATTCACAAGAATCTAATTTCTGGGTCATTACTTAGCAAGAATGGCTTTAAGTTAGTGTTTGTGTCTGATAAGTTTGTACTTTCAAAGAATGATATGTTTGTAGGAAAGGGCTACATGAATGATGGGCTCTTTAAGATGAATGTTATGACTGTTGTACCGAAGTCTATTGATAATAATAAAATTAATTCTTCTGCTTACTTGTTAGAGTCTTCAAACATATGGCATGCTAGATTAGGTCATGTTAATTATAATACTTTACGTAGATTAATTAATTTAGAGTTCTTGCCTAAATTTGATATTAATCTAAAACATAAATGTGAAATTTGTGTGGAATCAAAAATGACAAGATTACCCTTTCATTCTGTTGAAAGGAAAACTGAACCTCTAGATTTAATTCACATTGATATATGTGACTTAAAGTTTGTGCAAACTAGAGGTGGGAAAAAATATTTCATAACCTTTATTGATGATTGCACAAGATATTGTTATGTATATTTGTTAAGAAGCAAAGATGAGGCTGTAGAAAAGTTTCAACTTTATAAAAATGAAGTTGAAAATCAACTTAGCAAAAAGATTAAAGCAATAAGAAGCGATAGAGGTGGTGAATATGAATCACCATTTGAAGAGATATGCTCTACTCATGGAATTATTCACCAAACTACTGCTCCTTATTCACCTCAATCTAACGGTATTGCTGAACGCAAGAACCGAACATTGAAAGAAATGTTGAATGCTATGTTAAACAGTTCTGGAGCACCCCAGAATTTGTGGGGGGGGGGAAGCTTTGTTTTCTGCCAAATATATTCTTAATAAAGTGCCTCATAAGAAAACTCACAAAAGACCTTATGAATTATGGAAAGGTCATAGACCTTGCTACAAATACTTAAGAGTATGGGGGTGTCTAGCAAAGGTAATGGTTCCTAAACCTAAAAAGATTAAGATAGAACCAAAAATAATTGACTGTATTTTCATTGGTTATGCAAATAACAGCAGTGCTTATCGCTTTCTTGTTCATAAATCTGAAATTAACGATATTCATGTTAATACATTTATTGAATCAAGAGATGCATCATTTTTTGAGAATATTTTTCCATATAATGGAAATAATGATTCAAATTCAAACAAAAGACCTTTGGATGCTACTAGTGATAATCCTGGAAATATAGACAAAGAGTCTGTAGTGGATGAACCTAGACGTAGCAAAAGAGCAAGGACTTCAATGTCTTTTGGTCTGGATTTTCTAACATTTTTGTTAGAAAACGATCCTCGAACCTACAAGGAAGCAGTATCCTCTCCAGATGCTTCTCATTGGAAAGAAGCAATAAATAGCGAAATTGAGTCCATTATGCAAAATCATACATGGAAACTGGTGGATCTTCCACCTGGTTCAAAATCTTTAGGGTATAAATGGATCTTCAAAAAGAAGTTAAAAGCTGATGGCTCAATTGATAAATACAAAGCAAGGCTTGTTGTTAAAGGCTATAGACAAAAGGAAGGATTAGATTATTTCGACACTTATTCACCTGTTACAAGAATTACATCTATTCGAATGCTAATAGCAATAACATCCTTAAATAGACTTGAAATACTTCAAATGGATGTAAAAACTGCATTCTTAAATGGTGAATTAGATGAAAAAATATATATGGAACAACCTGAAGGTTTCACTGCTCCTGGACAAGAGAGGAAAGTATGCAAACTTGTTAAATCCTTGTATGGATTAAAACAAGCACCAAAACAATGGCATGAGAAATTTGATAATGTTATGTTATCAAATGGATTTAAAATCAATGAGTGTGACAAATGTGTTTATGTCAAAAGCACTCAAAAAGAATATGTCATTGTTTGTCTTTATGTGGATGATATGTTAATCATAGGTAGCAACAATGAAGTTACCAACTCAACAAAACTTATGTTGTCAAATAGGTTTGACATGAAAGACTTGGGGGTTGCTGATATAATATTAGGAATCAAGATTTCTAGAACCTCTGATGGAATTATATTATCTCAATCTCATTACATTGAAAAATACTTGAAAAATTTAACAAGTATAATATAATTCTAAATAAGACCCCAGTTGATATAAATCTTCATGTAGCTAAAAATGAAGGTGATAGCATATCTCAACTAGAATATTCTCGTATAATAGGCAGTTTAATATACGTCATGAACTTTACTAGACCAGACATAGCTTATTCAGTAAGTAAGCTAAGTAGGAATACGAGTAATCTAGGTAAAGATCACTGGAAAACAATTTTGAGAGTTTTAGGATACCTAAAACATACTCAAAAATATGGACTGCACTATACAAGATATCCAGCAGTATTGGAAGGATATAGTGATGCTAATTGGATATCTGACAATAAAGACTCGAAATCCACAAGTGGATATGTCTTTACCCTTGGAGGTGCAGCGGTATCTTGGAAATCCTCAAAACAAACGTGTATTGCTAGGTCTACAATTGAATCGGAATTCATTGCGTTAGACAAAGCTGGAGAAAAAGCTGAATGGCTTCGTAATTTTTTGGAGGATATTACAAATTGGTCAAGACCTCTGCCAGCTATATGTATACATTGTGATAGCCAATCAGCGATTGGAAGAGCACATAATCATTTGTATAACGGTAAGTCACGTCATATACGACGAAGACATAATACCATTAGACAATTGCTCTCAAATGGAATTATCTCAATTGACTATGTAAAGTCAAAAGATAATATTGCGGATCCGCTTACGAAAGGTTTAATAAGAGAGCAAGTGGAAAAATCATCGAGGGGAATGGGTTTAAAGCCTACTGTTTAACTAAGAGTCGTCATAGTGGCAACCCAACCTAGCTGACTGGAGATCCCAAGATCTAGGTTCAATGGGCAAACCGAACTATGTAGTACTCAGTAAAGCACTGAGGAGATAATTACTCCTAACCATTCCTAAAATGAGACAGTGCACATCTGCCGCGAGAATTAGGATAAGTTACGCTTTTAATGACTTTTATATCTTGAAATATGTTCAAGTGGGGTATTGCAGGATACTCTTGATAGAAGTCACCTACGTGAGTAAGAAGGGGGCCACTTCTATGAGAATTTTGAAGGCTGAATTCTCTAATATACTTACGGAACCAAGAGGTGTTTCAAGGCCAAAATGAACACAAACGTGAGAACCAACTATGTCTGAAGAGATATTTTGTGAATTCTATTGTCTTGGTTTACACAAAAAGCTGACAGTTCAAAGACATCAAGTCTACTGATTAGCCAAGTAAATTCGATAGATTTTACTAGGGCAAGTTCAATGCCATTAGGCTACTTAACCTGATGAAATATCTTTTCTTATGTACTCGAACTAGTGTCTGCATATTCATATCATATTTTGCATATTGTAAAGCCAATTTTACATTCATGTGGGGGATTGTTGGAAATAAGATTTGAATTGAATGGGAAAATTGACTTCAAAGTCCGGTCGGGTCGGGTCGGATCGGGTTGTGGACGTGACGGGCGGGTTCGTGATATATATTTTTTATCATCACAATACTACGTCATTTTGACGACGGTTACATGCAAATTTTTTCTATAAATAAATGGTGTGGGAAAGCATTTGAAATATACAAAATTTCCCTCCCGTTCTAAAAATATTTTCTGTCCCGTCCCGTTCTGAAAAACTCGTTCTGTCAATTTCCGTCCCTTCGAAAATTTCCCGTTCCGTTCAGCAGTAACTTCCCCGTTCTGCAGAAATTAATTCCGTCCCGTTCTGTATTTCAAAATTCCGTTCATTCTGTTTTCCCGTTTGTGCAGTGTTCCTTCTTCATTTGCTTCTACTGTAAGTCATGCATCATTATTATAGAAATAATTTTTGTTTGCATGCATCATTATTGAAAAGTTTGGTACATAACATAAATTTTGGTTCGATGAATTCTTAATTTTGTAATGCTACTAATTAAGATTTGAAATCCGTTTTATCTTAGTAAGCAATTATTCAATTAACTCTTAGCATCTGTGGGGGAATAAATTTGCTTTAAGGAGACTTTGTGAATTCAAAGGACTTGGATTTATATTTATCATTTTACAAGTTATTTATGTTTTGCATAATTTATTATTATTATATTTATATGCATTATTAAATAATACTATATATTACAGATAACAAGTTAACCATTTTTATTTATTTAAGTTGGTTACAGTTTGGACCCATATTTTTTTAAAACAAATATAGTTCTAAACCGGTTAACCATTTTTTAACCCATATTCCATTCTGATCAAAATCGAAAAGTTAATTTCTCATATTTTAGCCAAAATTTATAATTTTATATTTATTTATATTAAAATAAAATAATTTTATATTAATTTAAAATTTTATAAATTAACTCTAAAAAGTCAAAATATATTCTTAATTTTGAAACAGAAATAATATAATAAGACTAGATATTCATAGGAGTATGTTATTATTACGGTGTTTACATATATTTCTTTTGATTACTAATATCCTAATCTATCATTAAAATAAATAATTATTATATTTATTTTAATAAATATACGGAGCATATAAGAATAAGTGGTTATATATATATAGATATATTTTTTCATTATATATCTTTATTTTTTCATTCATTACAATTCAACCACCTCTCTCTCTCTCTCTCTCTCTATATATATATATATATATATATATATATATATATATATATATATATATATATATAACCACTTATTCCTATATGCTCTGTATCTGCATCGCTTCTTTATTGTCTATTTTATATTAACAATTATAAATTATTTTATTTTAATATAAATATATATAACAAATATAAAGTTTGGAGGGCATATTATAACCAAATATCGTAGCTCAATCACTCCTGAGAATGCAAATATAAAGTTTGCAGAGACTTTATTGTGTACTCGAAATTGGTAGTATGACTCAGATGGTAAATATTAAAACATGACTAAGTTAAATGTTATTAAAACATGGTCAGTTTTGTTATTTTGACTAAGTTAAATGTTACTCCCTCTGTCCCAAATTAATTGCTCAATTTTGACTTTTTAAAGTCAAATTGACTATTTTTAGAATTAATAATTAAGCATATATAAATATATTTCTAAAATTATAAAAATTAGGATTAATAATAAATTGTATATACTTTCTTTTGATTATAATCTCTTCACCTATATTTTAGCAAAAACAGTAAAAAGATTAGTTTTAAAAATTGTCATTTTGACTTTAAAAAGTCAAAATTGAGCAATTAATTTAAGACGGAGGGAGTATTTTGGAAGCCACTTTTGCACATTTCAGTATAGATGCCTATGAAAGGAGTTGGCTTAGCCCTTTAGAATTGACTTTGGGAACATATATATTTTGTAATGTTAAATTTTAATATGTCTGTCTAATTAATTAAATTTTAATATGTCTGTCTATAGAATTATATGGTTCAGTTTTTTAGTTATCTTGTATGTTTTATAAATTAATATGTTATTATTCTGGGTGACTAATGTTGTTCTGTATGTGTTGGTTTATGTAAATTATAGTATTCTAGTTACAAAAGAATTATACTAGTATTCTAGTTACAAAAGAATTATAAATATGTTTCAATATTTAAACGACATTCATAGAATTATACTATGGTGTATTTTGAATTCCAACCTTTCTATTAGCATGTTAATAATAATTTTGAAAAATTATTTAAATATGGAAGGGTATTAATAATTTCAATTTAAAATTTTATTAGTATAGTTTATAGCATTTTATTATTTATGTAAGACCCCAACTTTTATAAATAAAGATGAATTTTTTATAAATATCATTTTGAATATTATGGAGTAAATTTGATATAATGTTATAGTTGTGGGTAATATTTATACATTTTACAAAGTACGCAAGTTGTTATATTATATTCGATTGGTCGGGGAATATTCGTTTTAACAAGGAATATTCGTACGACGGCATAATCATTGGTGGACCTCACATCGGAATTATTGTCGGAATAATAAAATGACAAAAATACTTTATGAAAATAACGGCAGAAGTTTTAGCATTAACTGTTGAAACACCAGGTGTTAAAAGTACAGTAATACGCGTAGTTGCACAGTAGCACGCGGTATTGATTATTGATGCTTACGTGAGAAGTCACTCAGTTTTGTTTAATTATTGTTACAGTAATTGCTGCATAGTATCTCACGTTATTTGATTCAATTATTGTCAATATTTTATATATTATTAAATCAATAATTGAGACGACAAAGTTATTAATATTATTATTTGTAATATTAACGATGTCTAGAAGTTCTGTCAAGAAGAGGTTTGGTCACCTAATTGCGCGCCAATAGGGAAAAATTCTTATTGAAAAGCCCCCTCTTTCCTGGGAACGACCTGGTCGATTAATATTGTGAATTATAATAAAGGTGATAATATTGTTAAAATTATTAAGGTGATTTATATGAAGTTTTACTAATTTTATGGATTCTCATTTGCCTATTTTACAAAATAATCGATAGAAAATATTTCATTATAAAAGGTGGAGCCCACATGTTTATGACTTTGGGGGAGGTTGGCTGAGAATTGTCACGGGTTGTTGTTGGATTTTATATATATATATATATATATATATATATATATATATATATATATATATATATATATATATTGAAAAGTTGGCAGAGTGGTTTCACGGGAGGTATCCCGTGATTTTTTTAAAATATATATATTTATATAATATATATATATATATATATATTATATATATATTTTTTAAAAGATTTTGTTTTAAGTTTGGACTATCCGTTTAAAAGTAAATCAATCTGGACCGTTCATGGATTAGTTACTATGCAGTCCATTCTTCTATAAATAGAAGCTCATTTCTTCATAATTTTTTACGAATTCACTGAAACTCTAGAGAGAGAAACTATAGAAAAGTATTCTGCTACTTTTCTACTCTCATATTCCGTTTCTTTTACGGTAAGAGGTGTTATTTCTTTTGTATTCATAAAGAGAACTTATGTTATTCCATTATTTATTATTCTGTTGAAATAACCTGTATACGCGGGCTACCCTATACTTGGTGAAATTCTTCTGTTATTCCAGTCTTTATTATTCTGTTGAAATATTCTGTCTGTGCGTTTTACGCCGGACCTGGTTCCATTCTTTATTATTATTCTGCTGGAATATCCTTTCTGTGCGTTTACGCCGGACCTGGTTCCATTCTTTATTATTATTCTGTTGGAATATCCTGTCTGTGCGTTTTACGCCGGACCTGGTTTCGTCTTTATTATTCTGTTGGAACATCCTGTCGGTGCGAATTTCATTTCAGATTCTAACTCCCAAGTCATTTCCTAAACATCGTGGATTCTCCACAAAACTTTGACTTGAGGTATAACCTTGGAGCGTAGAATATGTTCCTTCTTATCCAAGATTTGAACAGGAACCTCTTCATACGTCAAATCTTCCGCTATTTCGTCCGGTTATAACTTAATAATTTGGTTCGGGTCTTCCACATATTTACGTAACATGGATATGTGAAAAACGTTATGAACACGAGACATACTTGGCGGTAAAGCGAGTCTATAGGCCACAGTTACTACTAGATCAAGGATTAAAAATGGGCCAATGAATCGAGGATTGAGCTTTCCTCTCTTTCCAAGTCTCGTAACTCCTTTCCACGGAGCAACTCGTAATAACACATGATCACCTATATCAAATTTCACGTCCTTTCGATGAAGATCAGCATAACTCTTTTGTCGATCGTGTGAGGTTTTCATACGTCGTCGGATCGTTTGAATCTTTTCCGTAGTCATACGTACCAACTCCGGTCCCAACATCGTTGCTTCACCCACCTTATCCCAGCATACTGGAGAATGACATTTTCTTCCATATAACGCCTTAAATGGAGCCATGCCAATACTTGATTGATAACTGTTGTTGTAAGAAAACTCCACCAATGTTAAGAATTTGTCCCAACTTCCCTTGAAGTCAAGGACACAAAGTCTTAAAAAATCTTCAAGAGTTTGAATAGTTCTCTCCGACTGTCCGTCCGTCTGAGGATGATATGCCGAGATAAATCGTAAATCTGTGCCCATAGTTTTCTGCAAACTAACCCAAAATTGTGAAGTGAATCTTGGGTCTCGATCAGAAACTATGGATACTGGCATATCATGTAGCCTTACAATCTCGTTTATGTACATACGAGCAAGACGTTCAAGTGTATAAGTTTCTCGTATCGGTAAGAAATGAGCAGACTTGGTCAATCTATCAACAATGACCCAAATCACATCTATGCCTTGAGAAACTTTGGGAAGACCGGTAACGAAATTCATGGTAATGTGCTCCCACTTCCATTCTGGAATTTCAAGTGATTGCAATGGAACTTTTGGTACTTGATGCTCCGCCTTGACTCGTTGACACGTTAGACACCTTGAGATAAACAGCGCTATCTCTCTTCATATTGCTCCACCAAAATGTATGACGAAGATCACGATACATTTTGGTACTCCCAGGATGGATTGCAAACGGTGTGTTGTGCGCCTCCATTATGATTTTATACTTTAAATCAGGGTCGTTAGGAACACAAAATCTGGAGTTGACTCGAAGTATTCCTTCTTCATCGATTCTTGCTTCCGGTATAGCACCTTCTTGCACTTTCTTCCTCATACGCATCAGCTCCAGGTCTGTAGTTTGAGCAGCTTTAACTTTATCAATTAAAGTCGATTCTACTCGTATATTCGCCATCATCACATGGGTCCCTGGAGTCTTTAACTCTATCTCCATCCTTTGCAAGTCACATAAAATGAGCTTTTGTGTTGTCAATATTGCACTTGTACCCGCATATGATTTTCTACTCAATGCGTCAGCTACCACATTCTCTTTCTAGGATGGTATTAGATGGTATGATCATAATCTTTCAACAGTTCAAACCAACGTCGTTGTCGCATGTTGATTTCCTTTTGAGTGAAGAAATATTTGAGGCTTTTATGATCCGTAAAGATCTCCACTTTCTCCCCATACAAGTAATGCCTCCAAATCTTTAGTGCGAAGACAACAGCTGCCAACTCTAGATCATGAGTAGGATAATTCCTCTCATATTCTTTGATTTGTCATGAGGCATAGGCTATGACTTTCCCATGTTACATGAGAACACATCCTAACACTTTGCCCGAAGCATCACTGTAGATGATAAATCCCTCTGAACCAGATGGTATTGTCAGAACAGGTGCTGAAATGAGTCTCCTCTTGAGTTCTTGAAAACTCTTCTCACATTCCTTGCTCCAACAGAACTTTGTATCTTTTCGAGTCAGTTGAGTTAGTGGAGTAGCGATTCGAGAAAACCCTTTTACGAATCTTCGATAATAACCAGCTAAGCCGAGAAAGCTACGTACTTCGATCACTGATTTAGGTTGCTCCCAGCTTTGAATAGCTTCAATATTTGTTGGGTCAATAGATATTCCATGTGACTCCCCCAAAATTAGGTATACATCACCCATTTTGGGTCGTCAGATACATGGTACATAATTCAAATATAATTTACTAATACAACTGTCGTGTACAATACGACAAAATATAACTGTGTGTTTGAATACAATTATTGTCTACTAGAGATTGTACAAACTCAAAAAGAGTCCTCATTACAATTATTAATACGCTATTTCATAGAATAGTGAGGACTACTAATGTTATCCTCTGGACCGTCACTCCGTTCCCCGACTAGTCCCTGCTATGTTCTCATTTCCTGAAGAGAACAGTGAAAGAAAGGGTGAGCTCAACTAGCCCAATAAGAAATATTATGGCTAAGATAATGCAGAATAAATTATCATTAGCCTTCAACAGTATTAAACTGATAAAATATAACAACATCAGGTTTAGCAGCAGCAGATCAATCAATCAATTAAAAGAGTCAAGTAGAGCATAGAATCTACTAACTTTTATGATTTAAAAAGTTTTTCATCACTTTTATCGCTGAGACTCAGCTTAGTAAATAATCCACATCATTTGTAACAATACGGTCATGATTATACCGAATAATCCCTAGTCATAATCATATCAATCAACATTCAATCTATAAACGTAAGCCACAGATGACTTTCATTACAATATAAGCATAAGGATGATGACAATGATATAAACATTAATCAAACGAAATCAAGGATAAATATTAAAGACTTTAAGTTTATCCAGAGTTTAAAAATATCCAAATTGTCAACATGATACTGCTTTATGGAGTAAAATTCAAGAATAATATTCATTAGGGTCACGACCACAAATTCCATGCATTACGGGCCAAGAATATTTGTGTATTCATCAATGGTCATGATCATGCCATAAAATAATTCATCTTTGCTCCCTTGGCCGAAGAGAATCCATAGCCATAATCATACCAAAAACTGTCCATCAATGCACTACGGGCCAATGATGACTTTTAATTTTCATATTATTTGTAACATTACGGTCATGATTATACCGAATAATCCTTGGTCATAATCATACCAAGTCCATCTATGCACTACAGGCCACAGATGACTTTCAACATAACATAAACATGAGGATGATGACAATGATATAAGAATTCAATAAAACAAGTTCAAAAATTAAGTGGTCCAAGAACTACTAACGTCCAAATTGTCAACATGATACTACTTTGTAGAGTAAAATTCAAGAATGATCAGAAGAATATTTCCATGAAAAGATACTGGATGAAGCGCAAATATCAATGATATTCTATTAATTTCATAGAGTATAGAAGTCAAAACTTTAACCAACTGAGTATAATAAAGAATGGAAAAGAAATCACCATGCATGCGGTACTTCGCATCGACATGTTATTCCAACATAATAATAATAACGGAACCAGGTCAGGCAAAATTTGCATCGACAAGATGTTCCAACAGAATAATAAAGACGGAACCAGGTCCGGTGTAAAACACACAGAAAGGATATTCCAATGGAATAATAATAAAGACGAAACCAGGTCCGGTGCAAAACACACAGACAGGATGTTCCAACAGAATAATAATAAAGACGGAACCAGGTTCGATGTAAAACACACAGACAGGATGTTCCAACAGAATAATAGAAGAATGTCACCAAGTATAGGGTAGACCGCGTATACAGGTTATTCCAACAGAATAATAAGAAATGGAATAACAACAGTTCTCTTCATGAATAAGAAAGAATAACACCCCTTACCGTAAAAGAAACTGGATATAGGAAAAGAAAAGTTAAGTAGCAAAAAGCTTTTCTTCTATCTCTCTATATTTTCTCTCTCTAGAGTTCAGTGAATTCGTAAGAAAATAATGAAGGAATGAGCTTCTATTTATAGGAAAATGGAATGCATAGTAACTAATCCATAAACGGTCCAGATTGATTTACTTTAATCTGACGATCCATATTTAAAGAAAAATCTTTTAAATAAAATATAATATATTCTATTTATATAAAAAGATTTTTACTATGCAAACACTATGTAACACTATGCAAAATACTATGCAACACTATGCATAATAAAATATAATATATTCTATTTATAGAATAACTTTAATAAAGTATTCTGTTTTATATAAAAAGATGTTTCTGTTTTATTACGTTAATAATACGAATAAAACAAAACGTCATCATCGCTATAATAATTCATATTATTAATCGACAATAATTGAATCAAACTGAGCGACTTCTCACATAAATATCAATAATCAATACCGTGTGCTACTATGCAACAACGCGTATTACTGTACTTTTATTATCCAGTAGTTCAACAGTATCAATGGTAAAACTTCTGCCGTTATTTTCAATAAAATATTTTTGTCGTTTTCTCAATCCGACAATAATTCCGTTGTGGGGTCCACCAATAATTGTACTGTCGTACGAATATTTTCCGACACAAAGAATATTCCCTGACCAATCGAATATAATATAACAACTTGCATAATTTGCAAAATTTATAAATAATACCCACAACTATAATATTATCTCAAATTCACACCATAATATTAAAAAATTATTTCGAGAAAATTAATTCTTTATTCATAAAATCTGGGGTTTCACAATCTCTCCTCCTTATAGAATTTCGCCCTCGAAATTTACGTATGTACCTGGTATGCCGAACAGGTGAGGATACCTTGACTTCACTTCAAATTCTAACTCTTGAGATATAACCTTTGAGTGTTGAATACGATTCTACTTATCCAAGATTGTAACATGTATCTCTTCAAAAGTTAAATCATCCGCTATCTCGTCCGGTTCTAAATTAATAATGTGGTTCGGGTCGTCCACATATTTACGTAACATCGATATGAAAAAAATGTTATGAATACGCAATATATTTGGCGGTAAAACGAGTCTATAAGCTACAGTTTCTACTTAATCGAGGATTTCAAATGGGCCAATTAAATCAAGGGTTGAGATTTCCTCTCTTCAGCAACTCTTGCTTCTAAAATAACACCCTTTTGAACCTTCTTCTTCACATTCATCAGATTTGGGTATGTAGCTTTAGCGTCTTTAACTTTATCGATTAAAGTCAATTTTACTCGTATATTCGTTATCTTCACGTGGGTCCCTAGAGTCTGTAAAATAGAGCCTGCTCTGATACCAATTGTTAGTCCCTAGTAGGCACAAGTTATCTAGAAGGGGGGGTTGAATAGATATTTGAAAATCTTTTCGTTTTAACTTGTTCTTAGATAATTATTAAAACTTTGCGGAATTAATGTTTGTTTTAATCTTCTTTACCAAGCAATGGAGTTATGAGCGAGTAAGGCAGTTATGGCAGATATAGCAGTTATAGCATGAATTTAAACGACACAGTTGTTTTTAAGTGGTTCGGAGCACTCAAAGCTCCTAGTCCACTCTTCTACTCAACGAGTAGGATATCCACTAAGGATGTCTTATACAATCTTCTGAATCACACAGATTCCTTCTAGACCAGCAGTCTAGGAACTTTTCTAGTTCACTTTTGAACTCTTCAAGTCCAGCAGACTTGGCTTTCTTACAGTTCACTACGAACTCTTCAAGTCCAGCAGACTTGGTATACTTCTTTAGTTGATTGATGATTGTTGTTGTTGCGTTCTGAAGGTTGCTACTCAGTTTGCTGTGTAAGCTCTAGTTCGTAATAGCTGAGTAGCTGAGCAAGCTTTGTAATATCTCAGATCTTAGAGTTGAGCCTTAGAGAGTTCTTCACGTTGAATGTTTATACTTCTTTTCTTTCTTTCATCTGTCTGATTTGTATATATGTGATGTTGAAAACTATCCGTTGGATCCATCCGTTGTGGCATTAAATGCATCTGAATTTTCTGTACTGTGATGGAGACATTTCTGCACATCTTCTGAATTCTGCATTCTGGACCACTGACACTGCAGGCTGTTTTTTCACCTACCTGAAAAGGTGTTTTGTCCCTTTCATTCATAGTACTATCCTTAGCGTCTTCAATACGCTTCTTTGTTGCATACTAAGGATATTTCATTTATTCTGGGACTGATGGGCACTGCAGCATCTAGGATCCATTCCTCGTATTGTTGAATTAACAACTCATGAGGCTTTAACATTTTCTGACATGACAGATGTTGCTCTACGTTTTGGATTGTTGTACTCTACGATTCAGATCGTGTTGTTGACTCTACGATCCCGAGAGCACACTACGATCTTTACTTGCTCGTGTTGTTGACTCTACGATCCTGAGAGCACACTACGATCGCTGACTCTGCACACTACGATCGTAGAGTTAGCTTGGTGAACGTTGAGTCCACTCTACGATCGCTGACTTGTAAACTTAATGTTCCTTTCAGTATACTACGATCGGAGAGTTAGCTTGGTGAACGTTGAGTCCACTCTGCGATCGCTGATTTGAGCTTGTTGTCTTCATCTGATCTTGTTCGACTACGATCTCTGCATTTGTTCAGTGGACTCTACGATCGTAGAGTGTGGTCTACGATCCTTGTCTTTGACTTTGGCATCGCTAGACTCTACGACTCTGAGCGTACAATGCATTTCATACTTAGCTTCGACAGATTGTCGTTCGGCTTATAGGCAGGCTGTCTCTACGATTCAGAACATGACTTCCTCAGTACACTACGATCCCGAGGAGGCTTTTCTCGACACACTACGATCCTTCTTCGTTTCTCCTGGAAGTCTACGAACTCTGAGATCTCACTATCTTGCATACTCCTATTCTGCCTCGATAGCTCCCGAGTTGACTCTGACTCTCCTGGCAGACTACGACTTCTGGTGCAGTGCTCGACGATCAGACAAGCCTATCTATTACATCATAAGATCAACCTAACAGTTTTGATATTTCTATCTATACATTCTAGAACAGAATGATACACGTTGAAAGCTTAGATCAGCCTAACAATCTTGATCTTTCCATCACTAAGTCCTTGTACATAAATTCAATTAAAGACCTTATAATAATCACAAGCATATTAAAACATCAAATCATGCTATGCATTCTCCCAACAATCTCCCCCTATTTGATGTTGACATAACTAAGGAGATTTGTTGTTATGATTATTGATTATATGCAGTGCAGAAAAATAAACATGACTTAGTATTTCAGTGAGCAGCTGAAATTTCTAGAGAATAAGCATGAATTTATTGATGTATGAAGATAGATATTACATTTGAAATAGATACATCAATAAGAAGTGAAATTCAACTTATCTCTATTTTCTTGGCTTCTTGCTTCTTGGAGGATTTGCCTTTTCTTCTGCTCTCCTTTTTCTGCTGGCTTCATCTCTCTTAGCCAAATCTTCGAGCTCACAGGGACTTAATCTTGGATTGTGGTCGTGCCTGTTCATAAATGCCGGATCTCCAATTGGAATTCTTAGGCCTGTTGCGGTTACTCCTTGTGAGCTAGAAGCTGGCCCTTGACTTCTTAAAGGTTGAGCCACTAAGACTTCCTGCTGATCTGATCGTTGAGTCTGCTGAGAGATATGCCTTGCAGGCGGATTCCTTGTTGTTTGGAATTCGCGTCCCTTATGTCCTTGGTCTGCACGATCTCCTTCCCGATCTCCCTTGCCTCTTTTCTCCCCCTTTATGTCAGCATCAAGAGTTCGAATGTCATCTGACAGACGAGCAACTCCTTGGACAAGTTCGTTTAGCTGACTTTTGGTCTGAGCAATGTCTTCTATATTTTCTTCAATGAGAACTTCAGACCTTGCTTCTCTTTGTTGAAGGATGGATACAATGTTGTCTGTTTGTTGGCCACTGCTGACATAGAATTGTTGAAACTCTTTGACAGCAGTCTGAAGATTTTGAATGCTCTGCAACATCTATTTTTTCTGGGATTCTTGATTTTGCTGTAAGATTAAGACAGCATCCCTATGTCTTTTGGCAGCATGGAAGTGAATGTCATCCCTATCCTTTATGCTTTGAAGCATTTCTCTGATGATCTCTTTTAGTGTTTTGGACAATTCAGAGCTCAGAGATTGTGGAAGGGTGTTTGCAGCATTGATCATGGATGTCAGTCTCAGCTGAATCAGTTCAGAGTGATCGTCAAGACTCTCTTCTAGTTCCTTGATCACTTTCTTAGACATAGCTGATAGATCGACCTTGGTAGACAATTCTGAGAGAATCTCATCCATCTGGAGAAATCTTGAGGAAGAGGGTGGTGCATTGTTGAATTGTTCTTTTAGGGAGCAGAGAGCAAGTTCAAGATTAAAGCATTCATTTCTGGACGAGGAAGGGATGTCTGATGGAGGGGCTTGAGTTTGGATGGATGGGATAGGTGGCTGTACGATTCCGATATTTGATTCTTCTAGAGGACTATAGCCTGGAATCGTAGAGCAGGGGATTTGTTGGAGCTGAGCAAAGTTGGTTTCTTCTGGTTCTTCAGTTACAGAATTTTAGGATTCTGTAACTGGAAACTGATTTATTGGGTTGAGAACCACTTTCAGCCATTTATGAAATTCATAGAAATAACTAAATGAAGATGATGGCTGATGATTAACTCTAAAGCTTGTAGGGATAGTCAATACCTCAGATTTGGCATTTGATGAGGAATGGTTTGTAATCAACTTTTTAGCAAAGATGACTTCCCTTGGAAATCCATGAGTCAGAACTGTGATTGCTGGATATTCCTTGAAGCTCCAGAACATGTGGTCCCATGATTTTATAATCTGAGCTTGATGGTATGCCATCATGGGTAGGTAAGAAAACATTTGGTTATACAGATAGCTTCTGTATACATCTTTACCTACACCAGTTATTTCAAGCTCATCATCATCATCCTCTTTCTCTTCTTTGTTGTCTTCTGAAGAATCCATTATCTCAATGACCTTTGGCATTGGTTCATCTTTATCTTGAGCAAGGACTTCTTCTTTAGTCATTAGGATATTGTGAGGCTCCCCCTCAATATGATCATCTTATTTTAGAAACTCCCCCTCAGCTGGAACTTCTTCTTGAGCAGTAGGCTTCTCCCCCTCAGCTGGTGCATTCTTCTCTTCGGTTGCTTGGGGAAGTTCTACTTTTACAGTCATGCTCTTGGCTTCCTTCTTCAGAACTTTTTCATTTTCAAGAATATACTTCTTGACCAGCTTTCTCTTTGCTTTGCTGGTTTTTTCTTTGGTTGTTTTGCCACATTGACCGGCCACTGTCCTTGAAGCAGCTTCCTCCATTTCGGCCACACTTGGCCTGGTTTCAGAGAACAGCAGAGTCTCTACGATTGAAGACACTGTTGGTCTTTTGGACTTATGACCAGCCTTATTCTTCTTTAAGAGTTGTGAAATGGTGGCTTGATCCTCTTCAGCCTCTTTTTGCTGTTGTATGTTCCTCAGCCTCCTTAGAGTCTCTATGTCAGAGGACTCTACAGGCATGTTAGTTGCAGATCCTTGAGGCTCTTCGACTTGTGTTCCCTTCAGCTTTCTCTTGCCCTTGCTTTTCCTGACAAGAGCAGAGGGTTCTCCCTTATCTGCTTCTTCTTCTTCTTCAGCTTCATTGACACTAGTCATTCCTGCTTCCCCTTGTTCCCCAGTTCTCCCACTGGACTCTGTCATCATTCTTGTATACTCAGCAGGGTTTCTTTCCCAGTTTTTAAACAACTGCTGTGTCATTCTTCGGTTTGGGTTGATGGCTTCTCCTTCATTATCCCCAATTTTATCACCCACAGTAGATTGCAGAATGATGCTAATAAATCTCACATACAGCATCTTCTGAGTACTTTTTGATTTCTTCGAGCCTACAATCCACTTGCCGATCCACTCAAGTAGTATGGCTCCATAATTTAGTTGAATTCCAAGAGTTATGGCAGTCATGAGTTTAAGTTGAACTTCATTAACAGATTCATGACCTGAACTCTTACAGCAGATACACTTCCCAACAATATCAGCTAGAAATTCATACCTTTGAGGGAATTCCTTCTTTTTATAACCTTTTACAGAGGAGTTCTTTTTGTGATGCATTCTCTTCAATCCCTCTTCAAATCTTATGCTGTCGAGAAGTGAGTGCCCTGTATCCTTGAAACCTAGGGCCAGATTGAAGTTTTCTTCCCTTAGCGTCATTTCAACTCCTCTTACTCGTGTAGTGATGGTGTTGAGTTCGTACACTCCATTCTTGTAGAACTCCTTCACTAACTTGGGATAGATGAGGGTGTCGGTACTCAGCGCCTCTTCGAGACCTGCCTTCTTTAGTAGTGCTAAGGTCTTATGAAACTTTGGTGGAGCATCCTTGAACTCATTGAAACAGAGTCTGTAGCCTAAGATTACATTTGAAACAGCCATGATTCTGTGGTTGAGAAGTGGAATACGATTGAGCTTTCTCTTGAGTTAGGGTTTTGCGTTGAGAGAGAGAGAGAGATAATATTTTGAACTTCAGATTTCAAAAATATGTTTCCAATTTGTACTTGTAGCTTCCCTCTCTCTTTTTGACTTAGTGGGACAGGTTTCGCCTTTTGCTTAGCTCTACGTTTTTGATTTGCTTGAATGTACAGATTTGCCCTTTGAGTCTTCAGTGCTGAGATGTCCTTAGAATGACTACGATCGTAGAGGTAGTCTTCTGGTCGTTGAGTCTATCTACCATTCGTAGAGTCTGTCCTACGATCGTCGAGTCTGTTTTACGATCGTCGAGTCCGTTCGACAGTCGTTGAGTTTGATCATCATTCGTAGAGTCTGTCCGGCATCGTTGAGTCTGATTTACGATCGTCGAGTCTATCCTTTCAACTCTACGGTCATGGACTTTCCTTGATCATGTCTATGATATTGAGTTTAGCCTTTGTACCTGTTATGGTTAGCACAGTCTAGAGCATATATTTCATGGTTGAAAATTAAGCATGCCTAGTTCACTTAATAACTTATTGAATATGGATTCATCTAGTGGTTTAGTAAAAACATCTGCAAGTTGATTTTCAGTAGGGATATATTGTAGTGATATAGTTCCATTTTGCACATGATCCCTAATGAAGTGATACCTTATTTCAATATGCTTGGTCCTAGAATGCATAACAGGATTATGAGTTATTGCTATGGCACTTGTGTTATCACAGTGTATGGGTATTGATTTGAAATCAAACCCATAGTCAGCTAGCTGGTTTCTCATCCATAGAATTTGAGCACAGCAGCTGCCAGCAGCAATATATTCAGCTTCTGCAGTCGAAGTGGACATTGAGTTTTGCTTTTTGCTGAACCAGGACACAAGCCTATTTCCTAGCAATTGACAGGTGCCACTGGTACTCTTTCTATCTATTTTACATCCAGCAAAATCAGTATCTGTGTATCCTGTTAGTTCAAATGAGGATTCCTTGGGATACCAAATCCCCAAGTAAGGTGTGCCTTTGAGATACCTGAAGATCCTTTTTACAGCAGATAAATGAGACTCTTTAGGGTTAGCCTGAAATCTAGCACATATGCATGTTGCGAACATTATGTCTGGTCTACTAGCAGTTAGGTATAAAAGAGAACCTATCATACCTCTGTATTGAGTTATATCAATACCTTTACCATTCTCATCTTTGTCAAGCTTAGTTGCAGGAGCAATTGGTGTTTTCATGGGAGAAGCTGATTCCATGCCATACTTCTTTAACAAGTCTTTGATGTATTTGGCTTGATTTATGAATATTCCTTCATCAGTTTGCTTCACTTGTAGTCCAAGGAAGAAATTCAGCTCACCCATCATGCTCATTTCAAACTTGCTCTGCATTAGCTTAGAGAATCTCTTGCATAATTTTTCGTCAGTAGAACCAAAAATGATGTCATTAACATATATTTGAACTAGTAAGACTTTGTCTTTGTGCTTTCTAAGGAATAATGTGGTATCTACCCTGCCTCTAGTGAACCCATTTTCTATCAAGAAGTTAGTTAGTGTTTCATACCATGCTCTAGGTGCTTGTTTAAGACCATATAAGGCTTTATCTAATCTATAGACATAATTGGAAAGAGATGGATTAATAAAACCTGGAGGTTGTTCGATATAGACTTCTTCTTGAAGCTCTCCGTTTAGAAATGCACTCTTGACATCCATCTGAAAGACTTTGAACTTCATGTGGGCAGCAAAGGCAAGAAAGATTCTGATGGCTTCTAGTCTGGCAACGGGTGCAAAAGTCTCATCATAGTCGATACCTTCTTCTTGAGAATAGCCCTTTGCCACTAATCTTGCCTTGTTCCTGGTAATGACCCCATCTTCATCCATTTTGTTTCTGAAGACCCACTTAGTTCCTATCACTGGATGATCATTTGGTCTTGGCACCAATCTCCACACTTTGCTTCATTCAAATTGGTTGAGTTCTTCTTGCATAGCTTCTATCCAACTGGAGTCTTCCATTGCATCCTTTATTTTCTTTGGCTCAATTTGTGACAGGAAGCTTAGATAGAAACATTCATTCTGAGTAGCAGATCTTGTTTTGATTCTAGCATTCGGATCTCTAATGATTAGATCCTGAGTGTGATCTCTTGCCCATCTGCTGCCAGTTGGAGCATCTGTCCTGATGCCTTCCTGTCTTAAGTCTTCAAGGTCTATTTCTTCTTCTTGAAGTGGAGGTTCATTATCTTGGATGGTCCTCTCTACGATTGCATTATCATGCTCTACGATTTCTCTGTCTGGTACTACACTCGTAGTGTTGACCTCGACGACTTCAGTCGTAGTGTTCGCATCATTGGTCGTAGTGTCTTGAGGTACTGCTTTGTTTAAGTCAGTTTCATCAAAAATGACGTGTATTGAGACTTCGACATTCAGCGTCTTTTTGTTGAACACTCTGTATGCCTTGCTGTCCGTGGCATACCCAAGGAAGATTCCTTCATCTGATTTTGGTTGAAATTTTATCAGGTATTGTTTTCCATTGTTGAGAATATAACATGCACATCCAAAGACATGAAAGTAGCTAACACTTGGCTTTCTTCCTTTCCATAGTTTGTAGGGTGTCTTCTTGATCGTAGAGTGAATTAGTGATCTGTTCTGAGTGTAGTATGCAGTGTTGACTGCTTCTGTCCAAAAGTATTCAGGCAGACGGACTGCTGCTAGTAAAGTTCTACCAGCCTCTATCAGGGTTCTGTTCTTTCTTTCAGCGACTCCATTTTGTTGAGGAGTTCGTGGAGCTGAGAAGTTATGATTGATGTCATTGTCTGTGCAGAACTGATCCAATTCTGAGAAATTGAATTCTCTGCCATGATCACTCCTTATAGCCTTGATTTTCTCTCCTTTCTCGTTCATCACCATTCTGAACATCTTGATTAATTCGGAGCTTGTCTCATCCTTTGAAGTTAGGAAGAATACCCATGTGAATCGAGTGTAGTCGTCAACTATGACTAGAGAGTATCTTTTTCCTCCGAGACTGGTTGTTGGGATTGGCCCAAAGAGATCCATGTGAAGCAACTGCAGGGGCTTGTCAATAGAGTTATCAGTCTTGCTTTTGAATGAGCTTCTGGTTTGTTTTCCAAACTGACAGGCATTACATGGCCTTTCCTTTACAAAGTTGAACTTAGGAAGGCCAGCCACGAGATCTTTTGATGCCAGTTTGGACATGCTTTTAAAGTTGAGATGGGATAATCTTCGATGCCATAGCCAGCTCATCTCTTCAGAAGCTTTAGCTAGAAAACATATTATCTCGTCTGAGCTTAGTTGTCCAAGATTTACTGTGTAGACATTTCCTTCTCTTGTTCCGGTTAGCTTTACTGCAGATGTCTTCAAATCTCTGACTTGACATTGATTATTGATGAATGTTACTTGATGTCCCTTGTCGCAGAGTTGACTAATGCTTAGAAGGTTGTGCTGCAGACCTTCCACATAGGCCACTTTACTGAATGATATCACACCATTTCCGGCTGAGCCATAGCCTCTTGTCTTGCCAGTACCATTATCTCCAAAGATGACTAAGGGACCCTCCTTTTCTACATAGTTGGATAGTAGAGCTTTGTTTCCTGTCATATGCCTCGAGCAACCACTGTCCAGATACCATGTTGAGGACGTGGAGCTCTTTTCCTGTCAAAACATTTGAACCTTCATTTTGGTACCCATATTTGCATGGGTCCTTCTTTGTTAGTGCCTTTGGGGACCCAAAATTTTCTAATCTTGGGTCTCACATGCATGGAATTATAATAACACTTTGTGGCCCTATGACCATATTTATTGCATATGAAGCATCTATTATAATGCATGCATGTGTGTGTGTGGCGATTCATCTTCCACTTGGACTTGTATGGTTCCTTAGTTAACCTTCTGTTAAACTGACTCTCTTTCTTCCACGTGTCCTTAGGTTTCATAAATAGTGATGAGTGTGCCTTACCTCTACTGTACCTTCCCAGTTGATTCGTAGAGTTGATTTTGTTTGACTCTACGATTCTTCGAGGTTGGTAAGTAGAGGTTGGGTTACTCTTTTCCTTGATGAAACCCAGACCAGCGTGAGATCCTTTACTTCTCTGAGTATAACTAGAGACAGTGGAACAAGGTTGAACTGGTTTTTCCAACTGTGAGAATTTCACACAAGCAATGCCTCTACCAAAACTTGAGACATTACTGGTGCTAGTTTCCATTGTCTTTTCCATACTTAGCTCTGAGATGGATTCCCCAAAGCCTAAGCCCGTTCTGTCGAATGCGCTTTTCTGACTAGAGAGCAGGCAATCCATGGAAGATGTGGATCTGTTCCATGCAGAGATAGTCTTCTCTAGATCCTCAATTTTAGAGGTTAGCATAGACTCTCTTTGAGCATGATGTGTGTTTGTCTGTTTCAAAGTTTCATTATCAACTTCAAGCTTGGAGAGAAGATTAGTACTTAGAAGGGCTGTTTCAAGCTCTTCTTGAACTTTCTTCTTCTCCTCTTGAAGAAAAGAATGATCTTTAGACAAGACTCTGAACCACTTCATGTATTGATGTAGATCAGTGGTTATGCCATGCAAAGCAGTTCTTAAGTCACTTATATATACATCAGGAGAATTAAAATCAAATACCTCATCGATACTTACATCATGTATGTTTAGGCTTTATTTGTCCTTTGCATGTTTGGCCATTAAGCACAGATTGGCCATATGTGGTTCTTCCTCATCTCCGGAGTCTGCATTTGAGTCGTTATCTGAATCACTCCACAATCCTCCGGCAACCAAGCCTTTGTCTCTTTTCTGAGGCCTCTTGGTTCCTTTGTATTCTTTCTTTGCCTTGGATTTCTTCTTTAGCTCTTCTTTAATAGGCTTGTTGCAGTTGGCAATGAAGTGACCAGGTTTCTTGCAGTTGTAGCATAAATCATTTATTTGTTCCTGGCTGACGTAGTTGCTGACTTTCCTTGGCTTGCCGATTCTGCCTTGTCGCATGAACCTTCTTAGTCTCTTTACCAGCATAGGAAAGTCATCATCATCGTCTTCATCATCATCATAGTCAGTCGCAGTGATGACTTTTGATGCACCTTCATTTGCCTTGAGAGCAACACCCTTGTCTTTTCTTCTTCCTTCTGAAAGGGTTTCAGCACGTTGGGTTAGCTCCAGCTCGTATGTCAGGAGATTGCCATACAGTTATTGAACTGTCATCTCATTAAGATTCTTTGACTCTCTTATTGCAGTGGTCTTTGCATCCCACTTGCTCGGTAGAGCTCTCATGAACTTTATGGTCAGATCTTTGTTAGGATAGATCTTTCCATATGCTCGTAGAGAGTTGAGCAGAATGTTGAATCTTTCATAAGTGGCAGTTACATTTTCGCCTTGCACATGAGCAAACATTTCGTACTGCTGTGTTAGAAGAGACTGTTTGTTCTCTCTAACTTCTTCAGTTCCTTCGTGCATAATCAGCAGTGCTTCTCAAACCTCCTTAGCTGTTTTGCTGTTTACAACATTTTTAAATGGATCGTCTTCTAAGGATTGGAACAGGATGTTCTTCGCCTTTTTGTCAAGTTGGACAACTCTCTTCTCTGTGTCTGTCCATTCTTCTTTTACTTTTATTTGTACTCTGTTTGGATCGTCAATGGATGGTGCAAGCTTTGTTGGTATATAGAGCCCATTAAGAATAGTTCAAATAGATCTTCATCTATTGATTCCATGTAAGCTTGCATCCTGACTTTCCAGTTCGCAAATTTATCCTTGTTGCACATTGGTGGCTTGCTGCCTCCCTCGGTCCTGGTTTCGCTTGTTACGAGTGCCATTGGATCTACTAAAGCGTGTAAGCTGTAAAATAGAGTCTGCTCTGATACCAATTATTAGTCCCTAGTAGGCACAAGTTATCTAGAAGGGGGGGTTGAATAGATATTTGAAAATCTTTTCGTTTTAACTTGTTCTTAGATAATTATTAAAACTTTGCGGAATTAATGTTTGTTTTAATCTTCTTTACCAAGCAATGGAGTTATGAGCGAGTAAGGCAGTTATGGCAGATATAGCAGTTATAGCAGTTATAGCATGAATGTAAACGACACAGTTGTTTTTAAGTGGTTCGGAGCACTCAAAGCTCCTAGTCCACTCTTCTACTCAATGAGTAGGATATCCACTAAGGATGTCTTATACAATCTTCTGAATCACACAGATTCCTTCTAGACCAGCAGTCTAGGAACTTTTCTAGTTCACTTTTGAACTCTTCAAGTCCAGCAGACTTGGCTTTCTTACAGTTCACTACGAACTCTTCAAGTCCAGCAGACTTGGTATACTTCTTCAGTTGATTGATGATTGTTGTTGTTGCGTTCTGAAGGTTGCTACTCAGTTTGCTGTGTAAGCTCTGGTTCGTAATAGCTGAGTAGCTGAGCAAGCTTTGTAATATCTCAGATCGTAGAGTTGAGCCTTAGAGAGTTCTTTACGTTGAATGTTTATACTTCCTTTCTTTCTTTCATCTGTCTGATCTGTATATATGTGATGTTGAAAACTATCCGTTGGATCCATCCGTTGTGGCATTAAATGCATCTGAATTTTCTGTACTGTGATGGAGACATTTCTGCACATCTTCCGAATTCTGCATTCTGGACCACTGACACTGCAGGCTTCTTTTTCACCTACCACCTGAAAAGGTGTTTTGTCCCTTTCATTCATAGTACTATCCTTAGCTTCTTCAATATGCTTCTTTATTGCATATTAAGGATATTTCATTTATTCTGGGACTGATGGGCACTGCAGCATCTAGGATCCATTCCTCGTATTGTTGAATTAACAACTCATGAGGCTTTAACGTTTTCTGACATGACAGATGTTGCTCTACGTTTTGGATTGTTGTACTCTACAATTCAGATCGTGTTGTTGACTCTACGATCCCGAGAGCACACTACGATCTTTACTTGCTCGTGTTGTTGACTCTACGATCCCGAGAGCACACTACGGTCGCTGACTCTGCACACTACGATCGTAGAGTTAGCTTAGTGAACGTTGAGTCCACTCTACGATCGCTAACTTGTAAACTTAATGTTCCTTTCAGTATACTACGATCGGAGAGTTAGCTTGGTGAACGTTGAGTCCACTCTGCGATCGCTGACTTGAGCTTGTTGTCTTCATCTGATCTTGTCCGACTACAATCTCTGCATTTGTTCAGTGGACTCTACGATCGCAGAGTGTGGTCTACGATCCTTGTCTTTGACTTTGGCATCGCTAGACTCTACGACTCTGAGCGTACAGTGCATTTCATACTTAGCTTCGGCAGATTGTCGTTCGGCTTATAGGCAGGCTGTCTCTACGATTCAGAACATGACTTCCTCAGTACATTACGATCCCGAGGAGGCTCTTCTCGACACACTACGATCCTTCTTCGTTTCCCCTGGAAGTCTACGAACTCTGAGATCTCACTATCTTGCATACTCCTATTCTGCCTCGATAGCTCCCGAGTTGACTCTGATTCTCCTGGCAGACTACGACTTCTGGTGCAGTGCTCAACGATCAGACAAGCCTATCTATTACATCATAAGATCAACCTAACAGCTTTGATATTTCTATCTATACATTCTAGAACAGAATGATACAAGTTGAAAGCTTAGATCAGCCTAACAATCTTGATCTTTCCATCACTAAGTCCTTGTACATAAATTCAATTAAGGACCTTACAATAATCACAAGCATATTAAAACATCAAATCATGCTATGCATTCTCCCAACACATTCCACACAAGGAAGTCATCAACAAAAGGATCGGGGCTCTTTACTTATGGCTTGATATGACAATGATTGAATTTAGTGGTTTGGTTGCTTGAATTCGCATAATAGGTTGGTTAAGAATATGAAAACTAACAACCTTACGAAAAATATAATGAGTAGTTAACCAATCTTTTCCTAAAATCGCATCAAAGGCAAGTATTTTCAAAGAGACAAGATCAACACGTAACGTGAAAGTGTCGATTTGAATCAAATAAGATTTATAAACAGTGGAGGTAACGAAGGTTTCTCCCAATGGAGTTTCAATAGATAAATCAAAGTTTAACTTCTCCGGAGTTAAGTACAAACATTGAACACAACTAGGTGAAATAAAAGAGTGAGTAGAACTGGTATCTAACACGGTATAGACTTCGTAAGAGCTTATGATTAACTTACCCGTGATAATTTTATTCAGGTTCTTCGTCACGAGAGAAAAAAAATGCTCTCTCTTAAACTACCGACTTTGGCTTGTCTGGGACATCTTTTGGCATCATTATCCCAGCTGGAATTGACTTCATCATACGACAAAATCGAGCTAGGTGACCTTCTTTTCCGCAATTAAAACATGCTTTGGACTGTTGCGTACAGTTTGGACGGATGTGTCCCTGCTGTCCGCATTTGAAACATACGACCGGTGGTCGTTCTTCTTCCTTTAAAACGGGTGTTGGTACCGACGTCTTTACGTCATTGTTGAACCTTCTCTTCTTGAAATGTCCATTCTTATTATTTTGGCCATGATTATTACCGAAGTGGTTACCATTTCTGACATGTTGATTGCCTCCATGCTTATTATCATCGCTTTGATGACTGCTATCAACGGTATTATCATTTTGTCGGCTGCTCTCTTTTGGTTTGGTTGACTCGTTATCGCGCTCCACCAACTGAGCCCTATTTACAACATCTGAATACAAACACAGTTTATGAGAAATAAGATGTTGATGTATCTCCGGCTTCAAACCTCTTAAAAATAATCGCGCCATTCTCTCTTCATTATCCACCAAGTGGGATGCAAACCGGGATAACTCCGCAAATTTTGCCTCATATTGCGACACGTTCATATTGTTTTGCTCCAATTTGATAAACTCCACCTCTTTTATGTGACGAATACTTTCGGGAAAGTATTTGTCGTTGAACAGCTCTTGGAACTTCTCCCAAGACATCTTCAATACGGCAGGTTGAGTACGTTTTACCGATTCCCACCAGTAATCTGCCTCTTCACGCAACATAAAGGTGGCAAAGGGAACCTTTTGCTCCTCGGAGCATCCCAAGACATCAAATATCTTGGTGATCTGCTTTAACCACGTCTCCGCCTTAAGTGGTTCTGGCTTTTCCAAAAACTCTGGTGGTCCCAGCTCCTTGAATTTCTTAGCGGTGACCAACCATGGGTTGCCATTGTTTCCTCCTGTATTATGAACAGGAGCCGCCTTCTCCCGTTGTTGCATGAATTGCTCCTTAAACTGCTTAGCGGTGACCGTCCGAGAGTTATCAGTATTTCTAACTGCATTTTGGACAGGAGCTGCCTTAGCCTGTTGTTGCATGAATTGCATAAAGCCTCTGACCATCCCATCATTCACCATTTCATTGGTGTTATTATTTTCATGAGGAGTATTGTCCTCTAGTTGCACATTATCCTGATTATTGATCTGTGGAGACTCAACGGTCTCATGTGCTCCATTGATAATCTCAACATTCTCGGATGCCATTTTCAAGCACTGCCACAAAACAAGGGTTAATTAACATATCACATATTATCCCAATACTTTGACCGACCAATTAAATACAAAATAAATTTAAGTAGGTCATATTAGCGAAGGAATTCCCCGTCTCTCCCCTCCTAGTTCTAGTCTCACATCTTAGCCAGGGATCATATCCCTAAGCTTTGATACCAATCGTGACGCCCCCAAAATTAGGTATACATCACCCATCTTGGGTCGTCAGATACATGGTACATAATTCAAATACAACTTACTAATACAACTGTCGTGTACAATACGACAAAACATAACTGTGAGTTTGAATACAATTATTGTCTACTAGAGATTATACAAACTCAAAAAGAGTCATCATTACAATTATTAATACACTATTTCACAGAATAGTGAGGACTACTAATGCTATCCTCTGAGCCGTCACTCTGTTCCCCGACTAGTCCCTGCTATGTTCTCATTTCCTGAAGAGAACAGTGAAAGAAAGGGTGAGCTCAACTAGCCCAGTAAGAAATATTATGACTAAGATAATGCAGAATAAATTATCGTTAGCCTTCAATAGTATTAAACTGATAAAATATAACAACATCAGGTTTAGCAGCAACAGATCAAGCAATCCATTAAAAGAGTCAAGTAGAGAATAGAATCTAGTATCTTTTATGATTTAAAAAGTTTTTCATCACTTTTATCGCTGAGACTCAGCTTAATAAATAATCCACATCATCCCTGCACTACGGCCAAGAATATTCATTAGGGTCACGACCACAAATTCCATTCATTACGGGCCAAGGATATTTGTGTATTCATCAATGGTCATGATCATGCCATAAAATAATTCATCTTTGCTCCCTTGGCCGAAGAGAATCCATAGCCATAATCATACCAAAAACTGTCCATCAATGTACTACGGGCCAATGATGACTTTTAATTTTCATATTATTTGTAACATTACGGTCATGATTATACCGAATAATCCCTGGTCATAATTATACCAAGTCCATCTATGCACTACAGGCCGCAGATGACTTTCAACGTAACATAAACATGAGGATGATGACAATGATATAAGAATTCAATAAAACAAGTTCAAGAATTAATTTGTCCAAGAACTACTAACGTCCAAATTGTCAACATGATACTGCTTTGTAGAGTAAAATTCAAGAATGATAAGAAGAATATTTCCATGAAAAGGTACTGGATGAAGACCAAATATCAATGATATTCTATTAATTTCATGGAGTATAGAAGTCAAAACTTTAACCAACTGAGTATAATAAAGAATGGAATAACAAAAGAAATCACCATGCATGCGGTACTTCGCATCGACAGGTTATTCCAACAGAATAATAATAACGGAACCAGGTCAGGCAAAATTTGCACCGACAGGATGTTCCAGCAGAATAATAAAGACGGAACCAGGTCCGGTGTAAAACACACAGACAGGATGTTCCAACGGAATAATAATAAAGACGGAACCAGGTTCGGTGTAAAACACACAGACAGGATGTTCCAACGGAATAATAATAAAGACGGAACCAGGTCCGGTGTAAAACACGCAGACATGATGTTCCAACAGAATAATAGAAGAATGTCACCAAGTATAAGGTAGACCGCGTATACAGGTTATTCTAACAGAATAATAAGAAATGGAATAACAACAGTTCTCTTCATGAATAAGAAAGAATAACACCCCTTACAGTAAAAGAAACTGGATATAGGAAAAGAAAAGTTAAGTAGCAAAAAGCCTTTCTTCTATCTCTCTATAGTTTCTCTCTCTAGAGTTCAGTGAATTCGTAAGAAAATAATGAAGGAATGAGCTTCTATTTATAGGAAAATGGAATGCATAGTAACTAATCCATGAACGGTCTAGATTGATTTACTTTAATCTGACGGTCCATATTTAAAGAAAAATCTTTTAAATAAAATATAATGTATTCTATTTATATAAAAAGATTTTTACTATGCAAACACTATGTAACACTATGCAAAACACTATGCAACACTATGCATAATAAAATATAATATATTTTATTTATAGAATTACTTTAATAAAGTATTCTGTTTTATATAAAAAGATGTTTCTGTTTTATTACGTTAATAATACGAATAAAAAAAGCGTCATCATCGCTATAATAATTCATATTATTAATCGACAATAATTGAATCAAACTGAGCGACTTCTCATATAAATATCAATAATCAATACCGTGTGCTACTATGTAACAACGCGTATTACTGTACTTTTACTATCCAGTAGTTCAACAGTATCAACGGTAAAACTTCTGCCGTTATTTTCAATAAAATATTTTTGTCGTTTTCTCAATCCGACAATAATTCTGTTGTGGGGTCCACCAATAATTGTACCATCGTACGAATATTTTTCGACACAAAGAATATTCCCTGACCAATCGAATATAATATAACAACTTGCATACTTTGCAAAATTTATAAATACTACCCACAACTATAATATTATCTCAAATTCACACCATAATATTAAAAAATTATTTCGAGAAAATTAATTTTTTATTCATAAAATCTGGGGTTTCACATTCCATGAATTGATACCACGTGCCCAAGGAATGCTACTTCCTCAAGCCAGAACTCGCATTTCTTCAACTTGGCATAAAACTTGTATTCACGAAGCTTTTGGAGTATCAGCCTCAAGTGTTGCTCATGATCTTCACGGGTTTTGGAATATATAAGGATGTCATCAATAAAAACGACCACAAAGTGATCCAAATATTCCTTGAATACTCGATTCATCATATCCATGAAGGCAGCAGGAGCATTAGTCAATCCAAAGGACATGACTAGGAATTCATAATGCCCATACCGAGTTCTGAAAGTCATCATTGGAATGTCATTGGTTCTAATCTTCAATTTGTGATATCTGGAACGAAGATCAATCTTTTAAAAGAATTTGGCTCCTTGCAACTGGTCAAACAAGTCATCAATACGTGGCAATGGGTACCTATTTTTGATGGTGACATGATTCAACTCCCAATAATCAATACAAAGTCACATACTCCCATCTTTCTTCTTCACGAATAGAACAGAAGCACCCCAAGGAGAAGTACTAGGACGAATAAAGCCAATGTCTAACAATTCCTGTAGTTGAGTCTTTAACTCCTGAAGTTCAATAGGAGCCATTCGATATGGGGCTTTGGAAATGGATTTTTGTACTGGGTTCAAAGTCGATACAAAATTCAATTTCACGCTCTGGGGGTAGACCAGCAAGTTCTTCAGGGAATACGTCAGGAAATTCATTAACAATAGAAATATCATTCAAAACTGACTTATTTTTGTTTAGATCCGTGACATGAGCTAAGAAAGCTTGATATCCATTTTCCAATAAACGAATAGCTTATGGCTTGAGATGACCGTAATTGATTTTAATGGTTTGGTCACTTGAATTCACATAATAGGTTGATTAGGAATATGAAAGCTAACAACCTTACGAAAACAATCAATTTTAGCATGATGAGTAGTTAACAAATCAATCCCTAGAATCACATCAAATGCAAGTATTTTCAATGAAATAAGATCAACAGGTAATGTGAGGGTACCGATTTGAACGAAACAAAACTTATAAACAGTGGATGTAATGAAGGTTTCTCCCAACGGAGTTTCTACAGATAAGTCAAAGTCTAATTTCTCCGTAGTCAAATTTAATCTTTGAGCGCAAGTGTAAGACCCCAACTTTTATAAATAAAGATGAATTTTCTATAAATATCATTTTTGAATATTATGGAATGAATTTGATATAATGTTATAGTTGTGGGTAATATTTATAAATTTTGCAAAGTACGCAAGTTGTTATATAATATTCGATTGGTCGGGGAATATTCGTTTTAACAGGGAATATTCGTACAACGGCACAATCATTGGTGGACCCCACAATAAAATTATTGTCGAATTGAGAAAACGACAAAAATACTTTATGAAAATAACGGCGGAAGTTTTACCATTAACTGTTGAAACACCCGGTATTAAAAATACAGTAATACACGTAGTTGCACAGTAGCACACGGTATTGATTATTGATGCTTATGTGATAAGTCATTCAGTTTTATTTTATTGGTATTATTAATGTAATAAAACAGAAAAGCTTTTTATATAAAACAAAATACTTTTATAAAGTTATTCGTTTTATTAGACTAATAGTAAAATCTTTTTATATAAAATAGAATACTTTTATAAAGTTATCTGTTTTATTAGACAGTAATTAAAATATATTATATTTTATTATGCATAGTGTTTGTATAGTGTCTGTATAGTGTTTGTATAGTAAAATCTTTTTATAAAGTTATTTATTTTATTAGATTATAAATAGAATATATAATATTTTATTTAAAATATTTTGCTTTAAATATGGACCGTCAGATTAAAGTAAATCAATCAGGACCATTCATGAGTTAGTTACAATGCAATCCATTTTTCTATAAATAGAAGCTCATTACTTCATTATTTCTTACGAATTCAGTGAAACTCTAGAGAGAGAAATTATAGAAAAGCTATAGAAAAATATTCTGTTCCTTCCCTACTCTTATATTCAGTTTATTTTACGTTAAAGAATATTATTTCTTTTGTATTCATGAATAGAACTTCTGTTATTCCATTCTTTATTATTCTGCTGGAATAACCAGTATACGCGGACTACCCTATACTTGGTGACATTCTTCTATTATTTCGTCTTTATTATTATTATGTTGGAACATCCTATCTGTGCGTTTTACGCCGGACCTGGTTCCGTCTTTATTATTATTCTGTTGGAACATCTTGTCTGTGCGTTTTACGCCAGACCTGGTTCCGTCTTTATTATTATTCTGTTGGAATATCCTATCTGTGCTTTTTACGCCGGACCTGGTTTCGTCTTTATTATTATTCTGTTGGAATATCCTGTCGGTGCGAATTTCGCCTGACCTGGTTCCGTTACTTATTATTTTATTAGAATAACCTGTCTATGCGAAGTACCGCATGCATGATGATTTCTTTTGTTATTCCATTCGTTATTATACTCAGTTGGTTAAAGTTTTGACTTCTATACTCCATGAAATTAGTGGAATATCCTTGATATTTTTCGCTTCATCCAGTATCTTTTTATGAAAATATTCTTCTGAGCATTCTTGAATTTTACTCTACAAAGCAGTATCATGTTGACAATTTGGATGTTATTAGTTCATAGATAAATTAATTCTTGAACTTGTTTTATTGAATTCTTATATCATTGTCATCATCCTCATGTTTATATTATGTTGAAAGTCTTCTGTGGCCTGTAGTGCATAGATGGACTTGATATGATTATGACCAGGGATTATTCGGTGTAATCATGACCGTAATGTTACAAATGATGTGGAAAAAGTTCTCATTAGCCCGTAGTGCATTGATGGACAGTTGTTGGCATGATCATGACCATTAATGAAAACATAAATATTCTTGGCCCTTAGAGCATGGATAATTGTGGTCGTGATACTAAAGAATATCTTTGGCCGTAGTGCAGGGGTGATTCAATGATGTAGATTATTTATCAAGCTGAGACTCAGCGATAAAAGTCTTGAAAAACCTTTTAAATCATAGAAGATAATAGATTTTATTCTCTACTTGACTCTTCTAATGGATTGCTTGTTCCGCTGCAGTTAAACTTGATGTTTGTTATATTTTATCAGTTTAACACTGTTGAAGACTAATGATAAGTTATTATGCATTATCTTAGTCATAATATTTCTTACTGGGCTAGTTGAGCTTACCCTTTTTCTTTCATTATTCTCTTCAGGAAATGAGAACGTAGCAGGGACTAGTCGGGGAACGGAGTGACGGTCCAGATAATAGCATTAGTAGTCCTCACTATTCTATGAAATAATGTAATAGTAAATGTAATGAGGACTTATTCTGAGAGTGGATATTGTCTAGAAGACAGTATTTGTATTAAAACTCACAACTCTCTTGTTGTATATTAAAGATTGTATTTGTATTCTGTACCATGTATTTGGCAACTCAGAATAGGTGATGATGTATACCTATTTTGGGGGCGTCACAGCTAGTAGGAAAAATAAAAGAATGGGTAGAATCGGTATCAAATAAGGTATAGACTTCGCTAGAGTTTATGACAAGCTTACCCGTGATGACCTCATTCGGGTTCCTTGCTTTCTGGGAGGTCACAACAAACGCTCTCCCTTGCACTACCGGCTTTGATTTTTCTGGGACGGCCTTTGGTGCCTCCATTCTGGCTGAACTTATCTTCGGTGAACGACAAAATCGGGCTAAGTGACCTTCTCTTCCATAATTATAACATGCTTTGGATGGCATCGCGCAGTTTGGACTAATGTGTCCCTCCCTTCCGCATTTGAAGCATATGATAGGTGGTCGTTCTCCTTCCTTAACAACGGGTGCTGGGGCTGACGTCCTTCCATCATTGTTGAATCTCCTTTTCTTGAAATATCCATTTTTACTGTCTTGGCAATGATTACCACCGAAGTGGTTACCATTTTTGGCATGTTGATTCCATCCACGTTTGTTGTCACCGTTTTGATGACTAATACCATTGGTATTTTCATGCTGCCGGCTGCTTTCTCTTGGTTGCGTTGACTCGTTACCGCGCTCCAATAACTGATCCCTATTTACAACATCTGAGTACAAACACAGTTTATGAGAAATAAGATATTGACGTATCTCCGGTTTTAAACCTCTTAAAAACATTCGCGTCATTCTCTACTCATTATCGACCAAATGGGATGCAAACCAGAATAATTCCGCAAATTTAGCCTCGTATTGCGACACAGTCATATTGTTTTGTTCTAATTTGATAAACTCCACTTCTTTCATGTGACGAATACTCTCGGAAAAGTACTTGTCGTTGAATAGCTCTTGGAACTTCTCCCAAGACATCTTGAGTGCGTTAGGCTGGGTACGTTTTACAGATTCCCACCAGTAACCTGCCTCTTCACGTAACATGATGGTAGCGAAGGGAACCTTTTGCTTATCGGAGCATCCCAAGAAATCAAATATCTTGGTGATATGCTTTATCCATGATTCCGCCTTTAGTGGTTTTGGCTCTCCAATAAACTCCGGTGGTTCTAGCTCCTTGAACTGTTTATCCATGCTTCCAGTTTATCGTTGGGACTCAGCTAAAAAAAATCTACATCATCGAATCACCCCTGCACTACGACCAAGGATATTCTTTAGTATCACGACCACAATTATCCATGCACTACGGGCTAAGAATATTTGTGTATTCATTAATGGTCATGATCATGCCAACAACGGTCCATCAATGCACTACGGACCAATGAGAATTTTTACCACATCATTTATAATATTACGGTCATGATTACACCGAATAATCCCTGGTCATAATCATACCAAATCCATCTATGCACTACAGACCACAAATGACTTTCAAAAAATATAAACATGAGGATGATGACAATGATATAAGAATTCAATAAAACAAGTTCAAGAATTAATTTATTCATGAACTAATAACGTCCAAATTGTCAACATGATACTGCTTTGTGTAGTAAAATTCAAGAATGCTCAGAAGAATATTTCCATGAAAAGATACTGGATGAAACGCAAATATCAAGAATATTCCACTAATTTCATTGAGTATAGAAGTCAAAACTTTAACCAACTGAGTATAACAAGGAATGGAATAACAAAAGAAATCACCAGGCATGCGATAGACCGCACATGCAGGTTATTCCAACAAAATAATAATTAATGGAATCAGGTCCAGCGTAAAAAGTACAGACAGGATATTCCAACAGAATATTAAAGACGGAATCAGGTCCGGCGTAAAACGCACAGACAGGATATTCCAACAGAATAATAACGAATGGAATAACAGAAGAATTTCACCAAGTATAGGGTAGCCCGCGTATACAGGTTATTCCAACCGAATAATAAATAATGGAATAACAGAAGTTCTCTTCATGAATACAACAGAAATAATACCCCTTACCGTAAAAGAAATTGGATATAAGAGTAGGGAAGTAGCAGAATAATTTTCTTCTTTCTCTCTATAATTTTCTCTCTCTAGAGTTTCAGTGAATTCGTAAGAAATAATGAAGGAATGAGCTTCTATTTATAGGAGAATGGAAGGATACTATTTAGAAAAAAATCACGGAAGCACAGTATATAAATTCGAACGAAATTTCAGGGGTTCGGTGCTGGCCAATTAGTAGAGGAAAGCAATTTATCACATGACCGGATAAGGACTTTAACCAAAAAGAAACTGACTTTATTCGCAGGTTTGACATCATTATGGAATTTTCAACCAAATAATGTGCAAATTTTTAACAAATATTGCATCCTGCCAAATTATTCACCAGGACCACCACCACTTTACCCACATGATTATACCAATATATATATATATAAATATATATATATATATATATATATATATATAATATAAAATTTCCTATATCACATGTTTATATGCATATCTATATATATAAAAATCTAACACACCTGAATCAACTTTTGAAAAAAACTCCCAAGACAAATTTCAACATTCCACCAACACGTGGGCCCCACCTGACCTACCACTATACACAGAATAGTTTTTATCGATTATTTTGAAAAATGGGCAAGTGGGTGTCTATAAAATAAGCAAAACTGAGTGACTTCTCACGTAAGCATCAATAATTAATATTGTGTGCTACTATGCAACCACGCATATTACTGTACTTTTAACACCGGGTGTTTCAACAGTTAACGGTAAAACTTCCGCCGTTATTTTTATAAAGTATTTTTATCGTTTTTTCAATCCGACAATAAATCCGTTGTGGGTCCACCAATAATTGTGTCGTTGAACGAATAATCCCTGTTAAAACGAATATTCCCCGATCAATCGAATATTATATAACAACTTACGTACTTTGTAAAATTTATAAATATTACCCACAACTATAACATTATATCAATTTCACTCCATAATATTCAAAAATAATATTTATAAAAAATTCATCTTTATTCAAAAAGTTGGGGTTTTACATTTTTATTTGTCTCTAATTAATTGACGTTTGTTCAAATCTAGGAGAATTAATGATAATTTTTTCAAAATTACTTCTCATTACTCTACTTATTTTTTTGGTACTTTAAACTCTTGTGCTATGACAAATTAATGATTTAAGGGTATTATACACAATTGAGTACTATTTTTAATGCTTTCCAATCATTATCTTATGTAAGACCCCAACTTTTTAATGAATAAAATCGAATTTCCTCTATTTATTATTGTGAATAATAATGTATTAATTTGATATAATACTTTGATTATGGGTGAAATGTGCAAAATTTGCAAAGTATGCAAGTTGTTGTATTATATTCGATTGGTCGGGAATATTCGTTTTAGCAGGGAATATTCATACAACGGCGCAATCATTGGTGGACCCCACAACGGAATTATTGTCGGATTGAGAAAATGATAAAAATATTTTTATTAAAAATAACGGTGGAAGTTTTACCGTTAATACTGTTGAACTACTCGGTAGTAAAAGTACAGTAATACGCGTGGTTACATAGGAGCACACGGTATTGATTATTGATGCTTATGTGAGAAGTTACTCTGTTTTGCTTATTTTATAGACCCCCATTTATCTATTTTTCAGAATAATCGATAGAAATTATTTAAAGGTGAGGCCCACATGTGGGGCCCATATGTGTTGAAAAATTGATTTTAGAAATGAGGGTGGTAGGGAGTTACGTATAAGGGAGGGAGTTAATATATATAAGTATGTGATGTGTGTGTATATATATATATATATATGTATATGTTGTGTGTGTGAGTGGAAAATGGTGGAAAAGAAGTGAGAATGATGTGTGTGGATGTGGATGTGGATGTGTGTAATGTAGACATGTTGGTGGGAAAGTAAAAAATGATATATGTGAGTGGTGGAGTGTGTGAATATATATATATATATATATATATATATATATATATATATATATATATATATAATCTAGTATAATGATATATATATTGAATGAGTGAGTGGATATTGTTAGGAGTGGAACATGTGGGGCATATGTGGGAGAAAATAAATTTAGGAGAAAGGAATCTAGTAAGTTGTTCACGGATGGGTGAGTTTTCCTTTTGAGCATATGTGGGTTTATATATATAGATATATATTATATTTGTTTGATTTAATCTTATTGGAGGAAGGCTTGACTTTTGCAACCATAGGTTATCAAATTTTCATCCGCGAGTCTTTGAATTATTTCATTTGTGAAGAAATTCTTACACAGTGTGACGCCCCCAAAAATAGGTATACATCACTCATCTTGAGTCGCCAGATACATGGTACAGAATTCAAATACAACTTACTAATACAACTGTCGTGTACAATACGACAAAACATAACTGTGAGTTTGAATATAATTATTGTCTACTAGAGATCATACAAACTCAAAAGGAGTCCTCAATACAATTTTCAGTATCCTCCAATAAAATTTATGAATGGAATATAGACGGATTTAGTGAACAAGAAATTCTAAATAAACTTAATCACATGTCTATGGTGGCAAACAGTTATATCACTAAATTCAATACTTTATCTCAACCCGATATAGTTGAATTATTAGTAAGTGGATTTACTGGTATTCTTAGGTCTTGGTGGGAGAAACATCTCACAGAAGATATCAGAATTTCCATTATTCATGCTATTCAAAGAGATAATGAAGGCAATCCTATCTTCAATGAAGATTTAGGTATTGGTCTTCCTGATGGAGTTAACACTTTAATATTTACTATAATTAAACACTTTGTTGGAACCCCTAGTAATATTACAGAAAGAATTCATGACCAATTAAGTAATCTTACTTGTCCCACTCTAAGTGATTTTAGATGGTACAAAGATGTATTTACATCTAGAGTTATGATGAGAAATGACAGTAATAAACCATTTTGGAAAGAAAAATTCGTTAATGGTTTACCATCTTTATTCGCCCACAAAGTAAGAGAAGAATTAAGTAAAGATTTAGGATTTATTGATTATGATAATTTAACCTATGGTGATATTATAAGTCATATACAAAAGATAGGTTTAAAAATGTGTATCGACTTTAAGTTAGCCAAACAAGCTAGAAAAGATAAAAATAAAGCTAAATATGAGTTAGGTACATTCTGTGAACAGTATGGTTTACCACCAGTTGCTCCTTCTAGGAGAAAGCACAGGCATAAGGATAATCATATTGAGTCACACAAAAGTCGTAAACGCCGTAAAAGACGGTATAGTCATCAAAAGGATAACAAAAGTAATAATCAAGATACTTACTATAATAAACCTAAGTCATCTAAGAAAAAATCATCTAAAAGATAGGTGAGTAAAAACCTATTCAAAAATGGTATTTAATTTCTTCTTTAAGAAACTTTAGGTGAGTAACTTTGCCATTTAGCATATTTACTGACTAGAAACTTTAGGTGAGTAACTTTCTCTGTACAACTCACCTAAAGTTTCTAGTCAGTAAATATGCTAAATGGCAAAGTTACTCACCTAAAGTTTCTTAAAGAAGAAATTAAATACCAACAAGTTGAAAAACAACTTAAAACAAATAGAGTTCAGGAAAAAATAAAAGAATTAAAGGATTATTTATTAAAAGATTTATGTTCTGACTCTCCCAATGCTTTTTGGCATAGGAAGAAGCACACAGTTAGATTGCCTTATGCAAAAGAATTTAAAGAACATTTAATACCTACAAAGGCTAGGCCTATTCAAATGAGTCATGAACAAATGGAATTATGTAAAATTGAAATTAATGATCTTCTCAATAAGGGTCTAATTAGGACATAGTAAATCGCCTTGGTCTTGCCCAGCCTTCTATGTTAATAATGAAGCTGAGAAAGAGAGAGGAGTTCCTCGTCTAATCATTAATTACAAGCCATTAAATAAAGTTTTAGAATGGATTAGGTACCCTTTGCCCAACAAGGATGATCTCCTTAGTAGGTTAAGTGTCTCTACCATTTTCAGTAAGTTTGACCTTAAGTCAGGATTCTGGCAAGTTGCTATTCATCCAGATGATAGGTATAAAACTGCATTTACCACTCCGTTCGGACACTACGAATGGAATGTTCAGTCATTTGGACTAAAAAATGCACCCAGTGAATTTCAGAATATTCTCAACAATATTTTGAATCCCTTCAGTCATTTTATTATTGTTTATATCGATGATATTCTTGTGTTCTCCAAGACCATTGAAGAACATATTAAGCATTTAAATTCATTCTTCAAAACGGTTAAAACCAATGGTCTTGTTCTTTCTCCTTCCAAGTGTAGTCTGTTTCTGACTAAAGTCAGATTTCTCGGTCTAATCCTCTATCATGGACTCACGCGGCCAATTGACAGAGCTATTCAATTCGCCGACCGGTTCCCAGATAAGATTACCGACAAAAATCAGCTACAAAGGTTCCTTGGCTCGCTCAATTATATCGGCCAGTTTTACAAGGACCTTAGGAAGATTTGTAAGCCTCTTTTCCAGCGCTTACAAAGTAACCCTCCTCCATGGACTGACACTCATACTTCTGTCGTCCAACAAGTTAAAAAATATGTCAAGGTTTTGCCTTGCCTTGGCATCTCAAATGATTCAGTATTCAAAATAATTGAAACAGATGCCTCGGATCTTGGATTCGGTGGTATATTAAAACAACAAATTACTCCTACTTCTGATGAACAGATTGTTCGTTTCCATTCTGGCGCATGGAACCCTACACAGTTAAAATATAGTACTATTAAAAAAGAAATTTTATCACTTGTTTTATGCATTAAAAAATTCCAGAGAGATATCTTAAACCAAAAATTCTTAGTTAGAATAGATTGCAAATCAGCAAAATTTATCCTTGAAAAGGATGTTGAAAACGTTGCCTCTAAGCATTCCTTCGCTAGATGGCAAGCCATTTTGAGCATTTTCGATTTTGATATTGAATATATTAAAGGAAGTAACAATTCAGTTCCAGACTTTCTTACTAGAGAATTCATTAATACAGGTACTATTCATAAATGAGCACTAGAGGAGCATCTTCCTCAAGAGGTCCGGGCCGCCCTCCAGGCCCACTCAATCAACTCAGAGGAGCTATGGTTCCTCACCCAGTTAACCCCACAGTTCAAACCAGTAATAAATTTACTGTCCTTGGTACCATGCCTAAGCCTTACAGTTCGGCTTTGGCAAGTCAGCCTGTCCCAATTGATCCCTTCAGTAATCCTGCTAAGGCTTCGTCCTCGGCCTCTAGTCATCCTCCTTCTGAGTATATGCTCAGATGGGAAAATTACTTATTCCATATTGAACCCAATATGAAACCCAGCAATGATCCCAGTAAGTTTGCTGCCCAGTTTTTTCCCCCTGGATGGCATTTCCAACCTCTAGCCCCTTATAAGTCCCTTGTGTACTATAAGGATATCCTGCTAGAAACTGAGTCAGTAAACATCAAACCCATCTATGCACAGAATGATAAATCAAAAGTTCTTTATCATTCTCTGTATATTAAACAGTTCATTCAAATCTCTGATTGGGGGAAGAACCCCTCTGATCTTATGAATCTTTCCAGTCAAGAACATCAATTCTGTTACTATGATTACATTGAAGCCTGGTATAAGGTTCTCCTTCACCAGAACGAGTCACTCAGTCATTCATGGTTCATTCAATTTGACCATAAATTCAAGAGTCCATTTCCTTATTGGTTCGTCCTTTGGTGGTATAGGTTAGGATCTTGCTATGATCTTCTTCCTGATCCTTTGAAGGTTCAGTTAAACCACTTTAATAATCACTACAAACCCACCAAATTGAATGAAGGAGTTCCACCTACTCTTTTATTCGTCAGTAAATACAAAATCCCTGGATACTCAAATGGGAGTACTGTCTTCCACCTCCAGGTTCTCCAGTCAACAGTATTCCTAATGATCCACTTCCTCGTTTATCTCGCCTCTTTTACATCAAATGGTGGGATAAATTCAATGTCGATAGGATAGTTACTCAGGTTCAACAGGAATTTCCTGTTATTCCTGTCACTCCATCCCCAGTTCTTCCAGTCAAACCCAGTTCGGCAACCATTAAAGAAAAAGAGTCAGAGAAATCAATATCCAAAGTCAGTCCTACTGGATCTTCTTGTTCCCGTAGTATTTCAGATTTTAAAGATTGCACCAGTAAAGAGTTATTAAAAATTGCTCAAGTTCTCAACAAAAGAATTGACGAAGCTCTAAATGAGGAAGCTTCTAATCATTCCTCTCACGGAGATTCAGTCGGCCAGTTTGCCGATGATGATGGTGATTATGATCCATACGGCACAGTCAATCTACAGGATGGTCAGGATCCATTTTCCTGATCCCCTTCTTAATCAATCAATGTGGGGATATGACGTCATTATCTCCAGCTCAGGCAACTACAGTCACCTGCCCCGGCAGCATAGTCAGCAGCATCTTCAGTCAGCAGCGCACTTTCCTGCATCTGGCCCCATGGCCGCATTTGTCAAAAAGTTAGTACCAGCTTTTCCACCGAAAGCTGAATTAGTCAAAAGTGTGTCGGTCATTTGGTCATTATTGCGTCTGTAATAGTCAAAAGTTATTACTGTTCATAAACAGTTACTTGTCTGTAATTTGAATTTCATTTGTATTTCATTTACATTTACATTTGTAATAGTTCTTTTCCTTATTCTATAAAAGGATTCAGAACTTAGTTATAGAGGCAGACTTCGAAAGACTCAGAGCTCCTTCTCTGACAAATCTTTAGCCTCAACCGCTGTTTAGCCCACTTAGCCCCCCTTTATCTAATGTTTCTATTTCAGTAAATTGTAAGTCAATTGTAATCTTCTGTCTTGTACATAGTTTCAGAAATTATAAATAAAAATATTTTATTTAGTAATTTTATTTAGTTTAATTGTGTATGTATGCGCACTTTCAGTTCTTCTTCCTCTCTTCCTCTTTCCGCGTCCTTCTGTTGACGAAGGTAATTACTATTTACGAAGGTAATTACTATTTACAAAGGTAATTACTATTTATGAAAAAGACTCTTAGATGATGACATATGCCCCCCCATAAATAATTAAACTTACCACAAACGTCTAATAATAGAGTATTTATATACATCAAGGATTGAATAAAAATTACCAAAAATCATTTTATTTTTAATCAACACATATTTAATCTTTCAACAATTATTAATCATTTATAACTTGTCGTCTCAATTATTGTTTAAATAATATAACATATTATACAGATGATACTGTGACAATAACTGAATCAATAATATTAGAGATATGATGCAGCAATTACTGTAGCAATAATTGAGTATAGCTGAGTGACTTCTCACGTAAGCATCAATAATCAATACCGTGTGCTACTATGCAACAACGTGTATTACTGTACTTTTACTACCGAGTAGTTCAACAGTTTTAACGGTAACACCTCCGCCGTTATTTTATAGAAAGCTAATTTTGTCATTTTCTAACTACGACAATACTTCCGTTGTGGGGTCCACCAATGATTGTGCCGTCGTACGAATATTCCCCGACAAAAAGAATATTCCCCGACCAAAACGAATATTTTATAACAACTTGCGTACTTTGCAAAATTTATAAATATTACCACAACTATAACATTATATCAAATTTATTCCATAATATTCAAAAATAATAATTATGAAAATTCATCTTTATTTATAAAAATTGGGGTATTACACACAGTGCCTTTTCATTCTCCTATAAATAGAAGCTGATTCCTTCATTATTTCTTACGGATTCACTGAAACTCTAGAAAAGAAAATTTTAGAGAGAAAGAAGAAAAATATTCTGCTAATTCCCTACTCTTATATCCAGTTTCTTTTACGGTAAGGGATATTATTTGTTGTACTCGTAAGGGGTATTATTTCTTTTGTATTCATGAAGAGAGATGTTGTTATTCCATTCTTATTATTCTGTTGGAATAACCTGTTTATGCGAAGTACCGCATACATGGTGAAATTCTTCTAATATTTCGTTCTTTAATATTCTGTCGGAATATCCTTTCTGTGCGTTTTCGCCGGACCTGGTTCCATTCTTCATTATTATTCTGTTGGAATATCCTGTCTGTGCGTTTTACGCCGGACCTGGTTCCGTCTTTATTATTATTCTGTTGGAACATCCTGTCGGTGCGAATTTCGCCTGACCTGGTTCCGTTACTTATTATTCTGTTGGAATAACCTGTCTACGCAAAGTACCGCATGCATGGTGATTTCTTTTGTTATTCCATTCGTTATTATACTCAGTTGGTTAAAGTTTTGACTTCTATACTCCATGAAATTAGTGGAATATCCTTGATATTTGCGCTTCATCCAGTATCTTTTCATGGAAATATTCTTCTGAGCATTCTTGAATTTTACTCTACAAAAAGTATCATGTTGACAATTTAGACATTATTAATTCATGGCTAAATTAATTCTTGAACTTGTTTTATTGAATTCTTATATCATTGTCATCATCCTCATGTTTATATTTTGTTGAAAGTCATCTGTGGCATGTATTTCATAAATGGACTTGGTATGATTATGATCAGGGATTATTCGGTGTAATCATGACCGTAATGTTACAAATGATATAAAAAAAGTCCTCATTGACCCGTAGTGCATTAATGGACAGTTTTTGGTATGATTATAGATATGGATTCTCTTTGGCCGTAGTGCAAAGATGAATTGTTTTATGGCATGATCATGACCGTTGATGAAAACACGATTACCTTTGGCCCGTAGTGCATGGATAATTTGTGGTCGTGATACTAATGAATACACGATTATCTTTGGCCCGAAGTGCATGGATAATTTGTGGTCGTGATACTAATGAATACACGATTATCTTTGGCCCGTAGTGCATGGATAATTCGTGGTCGTTATACTAAAGAATATTTTGGCCTGTAGTGCAGAGATAATTTAATGATGTGGATTATTTATTAAGCCGAGTCTCAGCGATAAAAATGATGAAAAACCTTTTAAATCATAAAAGATAGTAGATTTTATTCTCTACTTGACTCTTTTAATGGATTGCTTGTTTCACTGCAGTTAAACTTGATATTTGTTATATTGTATCAGTTTAACACTGTTTAAGGCTAATGATAATTTATTCTGCATTATCTTAGTCATAATATTTCTTACTGGGCTAGTTGAGCTCACCCTTTTTTTCACTGTTCTCTTCAGGAAATGAGAACGTAGCTGGGACTAGTCAAAAAACAGAGTGATGGTCCTAGATGGTGCATTAGTAGTCCTCACTATTCTCTAAAATAGTGTGATAATAATTATAATGATGACTCCTTTTGAGTTTGTATACTCTCTAGTAGACAATATTTGTATTCAAACTCACAGTTTATGTTTTGTCGTATTGTACACGACAGTCGTATTATTAAGTTGTATTTGAATTATGTACCATGTATCTGGCGACTCAGAATGGGTTGGGTTGAATGAACCTATTTTGGGGGCGTCACATCTTAATTCTTGTGCACATCTCTAAAACATCATTTAAATAGGAACGGAGGGAGTATTATAATATAGAGAGAGGGAGTAAAGTTTGTTTGTTCTTTATTTATCTCTCCTATTCATTTCGATCCGGTTACTATAAAGTTAACTTCATAATAAATTGGTCAATTAACTAATATTGTGCTGACACGCATGAAGAGAGATCATCTTTTGAGCTGCGTGTCGACATTATATTGATCAATTGATCAAAGTTAAATTACTCCCCTATTCTACCATCCACTTCGTGTTAAGAGTCGATCCTCTGTATCTATTTTTTCTGTCACTCTTGTGTCTTCTACTCAAATGTTTGACACCTAATCTTTTACTCCATCTATCTCAAAATAATAGATGTTCTAGAGAGTTTCACAAAGATTAAGAATAGTTATAATTTTACTATTTTACATTTAATTAATATTTGATCTCATTTAATTCTCTATTAACACTAGACTTCATTTCCCACTTTCTCTCTCCGCCCAAAAAAAAATTCAGACAAACTTTCTCTATCCATTAATGCCAGATCTGATCATTTAACCTCTTCTTCCCAACTCTTCTTCTCCTCTGCTCTCCGGTCTACATACGTACTCACAATTCTTCTTCCTCTTCTTCATCTCTTATCGGCAGATCTGACCATTCCTCTCTCTTTAGCACTTTCTCTCTCTACACTGATATCTCGGCATTATCGCTTCTTCAACCGGAAAACCTCGTATTCTCGTCGGAAGATCGCTTGTTTGCCGGCTAACTCTGGAGAATTGGCCCGCACTTTTACTGTTTCGTTGATTTGTTTCTTATTTTCTGTCTACTCAGTGGTCGTGACTTGATCAGTTGAATCTCCGATCTCTGAGTCGGACTCGGTACCATGTAGTGCACGAGAATGTGGCAAAATTGAGTGCGTGTTTGTGGTCATTATCACTTTCGTCTTGACCGAGATATCGGTGTAGAGAGAGAAAGTGCTAGAGAGAGATCATTAATGGTGGTGGAGAAGGAAGGGTAAAAGAAGAAAAATAAATAGACAAATTAGTCTTGATTTGGTAGAACGGCAAATATTTTGGGAAAAAAAATTATTTTAGAATGTTTATTATTTTGGGATAGAGGGAGTAGTTAACACCAATTAATTTTAAAATTAAATAAAAGAACAGATATCAAAATTTAAGCGGAAGACACAAAGAAAGAATATTGACAAAATGGAGATATAAGATCTGCTGTTTTCGTTTCATCCTCTCGCTGCAAAAAGCCTCCAACCCCTTTTCTCTCTTCAGTGTCCAACCCACGCATGCACGCACATCTACATATACACTATATATAATAAAATACTAATAGTAATAAGTTAATGCGCCATAAATAAATTAAAAGCTCCCTCTACTTTACGACTATTTCTTGCCGTTTAAAATTCTTCAAGAATCTTCAGCTGATCAGCTCACAGTCAAGGACGGATCGATCAACTCTATCTGAATTTCTTTCTTAAGGTACGGATAAGTGTTTTGTTCAAATGATTTTGATTGATCACAGATTCTAAGTTCAGATCTATATAACCTAAATACATGCTTTTATGCTGTAATTGGTGGGAAAGAGGAAGAAGGGGAGAGGGCGTTTAGTTTTTGACTCTACTATTTTAGTTTCAGATCGAGCAATCTGAAATTTTGAGTTTGTTTTGTGTTTCAAGTTGAAGAGAAGCTTAAGATTGTTTGGGATTGGAGCTGAATTTGTGCTAAAGAGGCAGCAGCTAGGTCAATTTGTTTGGTTATTGGTGAATTAAGGAAATTAGAGAAGGTCGAAATCAGATCTAAGGCAAAACTATGTCTTTTACTGGTACGCAACAGAAATGCAAGGCCTGCCAAAAGACGGTCTATCCAATGGAGTTGTTGTCTGCTGATGGAATTGATTTTCACAAGTCGTGCTTCAAGTGTTCTCATTGCAAAGGAACTTTAAAGGTAATCATCCTTTTAAATTGGTCTTTACTTCTGTTTTTTCCTAGCCTAATTTCTTATCTATCAAGTTTTTCTTTTGGTATGATTTATTCATTGTAAATTAATGATTACGGTCCATTTACTTGCACATTTTATCGATTAATCTTTATTATAATAATAACAAATTTCATTTCATAAACAATTATACAATTTTTCTTTATAATAATAAGGAAATTTCATTTCTTAAGTTGTTCTAGTGATGGTGGTGGCAGTGGCGGAAGTTATGGTTTTATATGTCGTGGTTTCAGTGAATAACTATTGCTACATAGCAACACAAATGGTGTTGGTGTGGTAGTGATATGTGACCATGATGGATTTGAGTTTTGCAAGTGTGGTGTTCCCTTTATTAAGTGTACTTTCATCTTAAAAAGTTTGAGAACCCCACTCTCTAAAAATATTTTCTATGAAGGTTTGGGATTGGCCGGGGTGGTTACCTTATAATAGTATGTAGGTTGCCTTATGGGGTCTGGGACCTCAGGTTGTGGAAAGGCATATCTAAAGAAGGGGATAATTTTCTCAGGTTTTGAGGTGGGGATGGTACAAGAGAGTCCAGTTTTTGCTTGACCCATGGGCGCGGGAGGAGACTTTTATTTCTCACTTTCCCAATCTCTTTTCACAGCATTCAATAAGCAGTTGAGTGTGACTGATTATTTACCTTTGGGGGAGGATAGGAAAAAGCACTTGGCAGCCAGTATTTAGGGCATTTGCAGTGATGGGAATAGGACAAAGCTGACACCTTATTTAATTTGTTGGCTGAGGCAGGCCTTCCTAAGGGTGGGAATGTGATCTAAGATGAAGAATTGATGGAAAATAAACTAGAATCTAAACTCCGCGTTTAAACCACTACGATCTCTCAAGTGTATCAACACCAAGATGAATAAATTATAAATACCTCTACGGTTGGATACCTCTACGGTAGGATACCTCTACGGGATGAACAAAATAATCAACTTCAATATTAATATTAACTTGTGAGGATTACATCACTATTTAAAGAGACTCGAACCCTAATTTTACTTGAAGAATAATAAAATACTAAATAACTAAAATACCCTTATCAATAATTCCTAATCACTAATTAATATCATAAATCCCCACTAATAAATAAAATACATAAATCACATCAACTACTTTTATATTAAACATAATAAGAACTCTAAATAATAAATATAAAAAATATCTTCTTTGTTTTTGACTTGGAGTCCCCATCAGAACGATTCTATTCCATGGGAGGAGCATGCTTTATGTGAGTTCGTATTACTGGATTTTATTAGCCTAGAACCACCCAGAAAGGTGCTATTTTGTAGTTAGACAACAGTTTTGAGATCAATTCTGACCCACAAAAATAGGAAGAAGTTTATATGGAGTGGTTGTTGGATGTTTCAGCATGATTTAGGAGTCAGTTGATCATTTTTTTACTTCACTGTGATTTTATTCGTCTTCTTTGATGTATGGTCTTTTCTTTGGTAGTATGGAGTGGGTGATTCTGAGATCTGTTGTGGAGATTTTGAAGGCTTGGGAGGCGGGAGAAATTGGGGAGGAGATTGAGGGTTTTGATTCCACATTTTCCAGTAGACTTTTATGGCGGTAGAGGAACAATAGGAGCTTTCAAGTGGAGGATAGATCAGTTAGGCAGATCCGTGTTCTATTCTTGAGTCTACTAATTTTTCGGTTGAACAAGGTTTTTTCGGGAGTTACTTTGTTAATTTTTTGTTGGGTGCTCCTGCAGCTTTTTGGATGTATAGGATTTAGCGGTTTTCCTTTTGAGAATCTTCGGAGACCTAATATTTTTATGTGTGCTTATTGTATACTCCCTGTGTACGTGGGAGCCACACCCTTTTGGGGGTTTTCTTAATATAAAATTATTTATAGAAAAATAAAATATTTTCTATGATTCAGGAGCTCTGAAACCCATGTAATGACATCACCTTTATCACTCACTAAACCACGACTACTCTATCTGTGATGCCTGTTACTTTTTGAGCTAATTGTTATTCTTATTGATACATCTACAGCTGAGCAACTACTCCTCGATGGAAGGTGTTCTATACTGTAAGCCTCACTTTGAGCAGCTATTCAAGGAGTCTGGAAATTTCAACAAGAATTTTCAGTCACGTATGCCTTTTCAATCTTTATAATATTTGATATTTTTAGCATATTTGTATGAACTTTTTAATTTGAAATGCATTTAATTCTCTGACAGCTGCTAAGTCAGCTGACAAGTTAACCCCAGAGCTGGTAAATCCTAATCACAAGTACGACAATGCACCTGTATTTAAAAAGTTGAAATAACCTCATATCATCTTTGATTTTATGGTTTCCAGACAAGGTCCCCTAGCAAAGCTGCTGGCATGTTTTCTGGGACACAAGAAAAATGTGCTACCTGCGGTAAAACAGCTTATCCGCTGGAGAAGGTATAACCCACTTAAAATCTTTACTGAACTATGACCGGCCGTCATATTAGCAAATAAACGTATTCCTGATCTTAATGTGCGAAAACAATGAGCGATTAGCTCAAGAGTACTGAAAAGGGCTAACCAAGCTCTTTAAATGGAATGATTCACAGTACAGCATCGATGAAGTGAATATGATTTTCTTTGTTCCCCAATCTCTGATTGATACATGTTTTCTAGTCTTTTACATTGGCAGGTGCACAGATGCACATGACAATGATGTAATTTGATTGGAAGTTCTTATGTCTTATGTCTCTATAGTTTTTACTAATCCTAAAGTATCTTGTGATGTGAAATTATAGGTTTAACTTCTCTAGTGTTTACTAGGAGAGGTGCCAATTAATCATAACTTCTGTTTAAGTAGCCTTTTCTTCTTATATTTCTACTTTTACGCTCACCTCAACTAGTTTGAGATAAAATACGGTGTTATTTGAGTTCTGTTTAGTTACTCTCTGTACCCATATAAATTTATTACCAAGGGAGCTTATAGGAAATGAACCCTTTTTCCTATGATATATGTGCAAAACAGCCGATTACACTTGTTCCTTTGTGCTATAAACCCTGGCCTCTTTTGTTTGACTGAGTACAAAAGCTGAAACTAAGCAAAAATAAACATCTTAAAACAGTAATGCACGTCAACATAATTTGTTAAAGGAAGGAAAACATAATTATGTTTTAACAGAATTTTGACCATTGCATATATTTTACTTTTAACATATATTAGATGTTATATGAACGTAAGATCGGAATACAACCAAGCAACCTTAAAAAGTATATCAATTTTGTGCGCTTGAATATTCTGATATGGATTCCAAGGGAGAACATCTTTGTGCCGCATGAACTAAGAATCGAAGACCTTTGGCGAAATAAAACGAATAGTCCATATTGCTTGATTTGTTAATTTTTGGAGATTGAACAATATAACTGTGGGGGTGTCTTAGTAGAGGCATGCTGCTGTGCTAGGATATAGGTCATAGGTGGGGCTCACAATGAATGCTTCTTGAAATTTAGTAGTCAACTCTTATCAATTCATAAACCATCATACAATCAGAGCTCGATAGAGCACCATTTTTCTGTGTTTATTTCGTGATCTTCTTTCTTTTAGTTTCGTCCCTTGTCTTTAGTGCGCAGTTAGAAAGCCAATTTGTTTTTCTTTGCTTTAAATATAGCGGGGTTACTTGCTAAGATTTGGAGTAACATATCGATAGAGATGAGACAAGACCAGTGAAAAGTCTACACGATGAAAAAGGCTACTCTTATGTAGCACGGGACAGAAATAACCTGAATTGGGAGCTTTATTAGCTAGAATTCAGGAGCTAGGACTGTTTTGATATTCTAGCACAAATGGTGTTTTGTAATTTTGGGGTAAAGTCTGGATTCTCTTCTCTAGAAGGGCGCTGACAATATTATCAGAAATGTCTGTCTAACTGCTGCTACAATTAGTTGATTTTTTTTCTTCCAGAAATCCAGCACATACTTAACTTAGCTGTTTGATAAACAATTGTTTGTTTATTTGTACACACGTGCAGTAGCTAATATATCTGAAACAATAATTTGGGTTTGTTTATAAAAATGTCAGGTGACAGTGGAGAACCAATCCTATCACAAGACATGCTTTAAGTGCTCTCATGGTGGATGCTACATAACTCCATCAAATTATGCAGCCCTTGAAGGCGTTTTGTACTGCAAACATCATTTCTCCCAGCTCTTCAAGGAGAAAGGCAGCTACAACCATCTCCTTAAGTCTGCATCAATCAGGCGCCCAGCAGCCTCTGTTCCTGAAGCTTGATCATTTTCCTCATCCTCGTCTATTTACAAGGGTTTCACTTTATTTGAGTGTGTTTTATATTTTTTTCTCTTTGATATTCATGTTGAAAAACTTACTGAACTTGGTTGTCTTATTTCTACCATTCGGAGGGCATCTCTTCTTTCTTCTTGTTGTTTGATTTATATATGGGATATATGCAATCCCAAAGTTGTGAAATGACTTTATCTAGCATTTGGGAGAGGAGTTAACATTAATGTTACGTTTGGATTGGAATAATAAAAGTGGGAATGAAATGACTCGTTCCTATGTAATGAAAATTGTGTTTGGTTTCTTGGGAGAGGGAGAGCATGGAATAACTAATAAATCATTTCACTCTTTATTCCATTCCTTCAATCCAAACGTAGCATAAAGTTTTTGTTTCTACCACCAATGTTTATACATACATTTGCGAAACCTCAATCTTGTGCGTCGGGGTGGTCTTACATGGTGTAGGTTTATAATCTTTAGGTCTCTAATATGCGTATTATTTACATTACTTTAGTTGTTTAACATCATAGTGGTTTGTAGCGATTACTTGCGTACCAATACAACAGTGATGAGTATTTGAGACGTATTGAGACAGTTAGCATTATTCTTAATCTTTTGACAATGATTAGCGAACATAATTTAACTTTGACAGAGTTAATAATTTAACCAGGCTATGTAGCCTATGTTCCAATTTCAGGTTTGTTGCATTGAATATCAGAAATCAAGCGTTACTGCAAATAATATAAACAATTAGCTTATTATTGGTAAACAAATAATAAGTTATTTAACAATAATAAACTCATTGGTAAACAATTTATTGGCAAGTTGTTTACCAATAAGCTATTTACCACAATAATAAGCTTATTGGTAAGTTGTTTACCAATAAGCTGTTTAAATAATAAATTGTTTACCAATAATAAGTTTATTGGATATAATAAGATATAATGGTCACTTTAAAAAAAGGTTGAGGATAATTTTGTTTAGAAATATTTAGTCTCAATGGTGGAGATTATAATACATGATTGAAATTAGTATTAAATAATTACCAATATTAATTCATTTTATAATACCTGAATTAATAGTCTAAAATCCAAATTTAAAAATAAACAAGACACTTTTAGGATTATCTCAAATATAAACATTGCAAACAAACATAGCCTAAGTAGCCAAAAATCATTTTTTTTCTCTTCCTCTTTATCTTTCGGTTAAGTTATGGTGTGACCCAATATTTTTTTTTTACTTTCTATATCAAGCAATCTTGTAATTCTAAAATTAAATAAAAGATGCAAAAGAGTTTTTTTTTTTTTTTTTATTTAAAAAACACTTGAAGATGCGTTATGGTGAACTAAAGACAATTTAATTTAAGGCCCGTTTCATCTGGGTGGAACCAGTCCTTTAGGCCTTAAAGTAAAGGCCCAACTATTTAAATAGTAATGAAACAGCCCTCCTCACTATTTCTCCTCAAATCGGAACAAAATTACTGGAAGCAATTTCCTCTCTATTTGTTAGGGTTTTATCTGCACTACCCATTTCTCGGTATGTCACATCATCATTTATCTCTTATATTTACCATCAAATTTCTCCGTTTGATGCATTTTTATTTGAGTTGTGCTATATGTTTGATTATTCGTATTTTAGATTTCATGAATTTTGAGATAATACATAGCCATTTTCCCTTAATGTTGTATCAGATATTTCATTTAGTAATAATTGGTGATAGTCTTTGACAATGAATGGTCAAATTGGAAGTATGTATGTTTCTGAACTCAGAGGGAAGAAAAGGTGTGAAAATTGTTGCCTTTGGTAACCTTATAAAAAATTCTAGCTCTGGATGGTATTATGCTATGGCTAGTGGAGCTATGACATTTCAAGCATTTTTCATAAAAAGACAAATATGACATGTTATTTCTGTTATTGACAGCTTAAAAATATTTTTTACTTTTTGGATAGTAGTATAAAATTGTACAATATCCTCAAGTTTGCCCTTATAATTTTATCATCATTTCATCACTACTAAACTAACAACTTATTACGCTGAGGGGTAAACATTGAACACAAATATGTTCTTTATGTATACAAAATTGGTAAATAAGACTTTTTGTGGGACGGAGGGTATTAATGTTATTTTTTTTCTCTGGATCACTCTCTCTGTGGTAGTATTATTCTAAGGGTTATGTTTCCAATATAGAACAGATTTGTCATGCTTATTCACTTGTTATATGGATATATATGTTCTAATTATGTATTAGTTGATCTTTTTGGTTTCCAGCATGTGTGAAACAGTGAACGAAATGACAAAAGACGAGGAGAATGATGGTGTATCAACTCCGAAGCCAATTAAGGCGACTTGGACGGCTGATTTTCACGAAATATTTCTCGATTTATGTCTTGAACAGATTAATGCAGGAAACAAACCAGGGACACATTTTACTAGGGTGGGTTGGAGGAATATTGAAGACTCATTTATGAATAACGCAGGTGTCTTTTATGAAAAAAAACAGTTTAAGAATCACTGGGATAACACTAAGGAGCAATGGAAGGTCTGGCGTAAGCTGATTGGCACTAGAAGCATGAAATGGGATCTAGACACCCGAAAATTTGGTGCAAGTGAGGAGGAGTGGGCTAACTACACACAGGTACGCATGAATTGATAACAACAAAGGTTAGACTCGAGGTGGTGGTGGTGGTGGTGGTAGCAGTAGTAGTAGTAATTACTAAAACTTATACTAATTATAATAGCAAGAAGAAGAAGAAGAATATTGGGGAATTGTTATTTCCACAAGTTCCTCTCATGCCTCAATAGTATGTGGGTCCCGCACTCATGTGAGAGACGTAGTGAAAATAACTAATTTACCTGTGGAAATAACTGTTCATTAATCATATTAATAATCTTTCTAATATTAATAATGTCCATGGGGCTAGCTTAGTTACAGAATATGGTGTTAATACAGATGAACCCTGAAGCTGCACAATTTCGGTATAAAGAACCATTATTCCTTGATAAATTGGATATCATTTATGACGGAACAACAATAACTGGAGAAACAGAACGTCCTACTCGGCGTAGGAAGCGAAATTGTGGTTCAGGGCCTTCAGGCAAATGCCGTTTGAAGATTAAAGAGCCCATATATGTGCAGCCAGAGAGCAGATCTGAGCGCCTCTGTGATGTATTGGACTCGAAGAGCACTGTAACAGATCAGTCTTCACTTGGTAAACTCTGTTATAGCATTGGTGAATGCATTGAGTGTTTAGATGGGATGGAGGAAGTAGAACAAGGAAGTGATCTCTACTTGTTTGCATTAGATCTATTCATGAAGAAGGAATACAGGGAAATTTTCCTTAATTTGAAAAAGGCTAGCGTGAGAATAGCATGGTTGCAGCGGCTGCAATCACTTTGTCCACCTTTGCTTTAGCATTAGGTTTATATATTTTTACTCTTTTTTTTTTTTTACTCTTTAAGTAGATATAGTCGTGGATATTTAGGATAATTAAGCAACTTCACTGGTTATAAGCCTCTACTATTTTACTTGTGGTAATCGCATAATGTGGTTTCCTAGGTTGATGATAATTTTCATGTTATCTTTCATACTATTTTGAATACTACCTGTACTCCCTTGTTTTGGAAAGTGAATATCTATACTGTTGGAATGTGTCAATATGTGGCCTCTCTCGGAATAGGCAACAATGACAATGGGTGCATGCTTATTGCTGTCTGATATTTTGAGTTTTTCTCGGACATTCTTAACCGACTGATTGCCTGTCTTCCATTGTACATATAATTTATACTGCTGATGGAAATACAACAGTTGGATGCTTACATAAAGGAAAATAAGATACAGGGACAGAGGTACTAGATCTTCTTTCGACTTTATTTTTCCAGAAATGGGATTAAGGTTTAAAGATACAGAATCTTTTGGCCCAAGGCTGCTTTCCTAAGATGGGTTTGAGGGTTGTGATACAGGCTGGGGAATAGGAGTTCGGAATTGTTATGTCAGAATGACCGACACTTCTAGGGTTGAATAAATTGTGAAGCATAGTGAATGATCACCTTAAACATTCCCAAATCAGTTAATAATTTTTTATAACAAACCCTTGAGCATGTTATTGAGAAATTTACTTGGATGTTTATTTATTTTCTGCACATGCAATGAAATTCATATACGACTATTTTGATGGCAAGCAATTTTGTAGTCTGCCTTGAAGGGCTTTGTTCTTTTGCAATATGATTATGAACAATGCAAAAGCTTAATTCTTTCCAGGGCTTTGGAATAACGTGAATGCATAAAGGTGCTCAAAGGCCATTTACTGTCAATCAGCAGTTTGAGGCATTTGACTTTTTTAAAGGCATGTTAAAGTTTGTCAACCACGCTTTTAATAAAATCTTCTTCCCTGCATATCCTTAAAATTGCACCCAAAAAAAGAAAGAAAGACGAACACAATTCTAAACTAAAAACACTATTATTGGTCACATTTGCAAAATTGTTCCATTTTCATACTAAAAATAGGTCACAAAGTTTGAACACAATTCTAAGCTAATTAGCTCTCTTCTTTTTTTTGGTAGCCATACAGGAATATCCATTACAAAGTTTATAGAAATGACTCGGAACAGGGTTACCGATCCACTGTAGAATTATACGATGAATCAAAACATAGTCAGCAAGATTCCAAATAGCATCACTCTGTTACAAATATGTAGAAAGAAGAAATATTATAGAAAATACCTTAAAGTATCCTATAGAAAATCTTAAACATAGTCGCCTTAGGATAAAACTAACAAGGAGGTTCAAGGCATTTCACTCCGACAGGGAATAACATCACAAGCTAAAGCAAAATCCACAACTATATTTTTGGGGGATAAGTAATGCAATCCCACTACCATCAGTCCCTTCCAAATGTTATTAAAAATCTATGGTTGTTGATTGAGCCAAGCAGCGTTCATCAACATCAATTGGAATGTCCAGCTTCACCATACGACCGTTTTCCAGTTTGTAACAAAACAAACCAAGCTGATCCCTATAGTTCCTGCATATAATATAACTACCATTTTTCAAGCTACCAATTGGAACCGGAAAAGATGGATAATTCCTAATCTGACAGCCTGTCATATGAATATAACCTAAGTTTCTTATAGTTTGTCGTTTGTGCCATTCTTGTTTCTGAAAATGCTTCAAAATCCACATGATGGCATGCTTATCACAAAAGTTAGATAGAAGGCACAAGTAACCACCCATCTCCAGGAGAGAGTATTTGGTTATGGGTTGTGGAAGACGAATCTTGTGAAACATCTCTTCAACTATATCCATGGAGACTACGAATTCAGCAGAGTGGACATGCCAGTGAAAATACCTTCCATTAACGGAGACAGGGTCATCCCAAAAGTATTTCCTATTTCCCATATAAGAAGGTCCATCAATTGTTTTCCATTTGGAGCTATTCAGAAATAACGACTCATTTTTCAACATAAACATCTCACACTGAAACGTTTGTGCACCCGCAAATACATGAACTACCTTGTATACTCCATTGAATTTATCAAACGCAATACCCAATCCACACTTGCACTCAGCATGCCCTCCGCAGTCCTTTGAACCTCGGGGGAGAGCTGACCCTACCTTGGTTATAAGATTGAAAATAAAAAGAGATCCATTCTTGTGTGGTTCCGTTATCAGGAGTAGTTCATTACACCAAGACCTAACACGTCCTTTACAAGGTATATTGAGATATTGCTCTTTTAACCTCAGATTGCTAATCCCTTCATTGAAATCAACAAGGCGAGTTCTATAAACATGTCCACGGGCAGCTGGCTTTTGGATGATTATAGAAGTTTCGTCGAACAAGATCTGGTGAGTAATTATATTGAACCATCGCCTGCAAACGTACTTAAACTTGTACCGCAGTAATTCAGCTGGAAGCCAAACCAGGATGCTAGTAAGAATTTCATCTGGAAGAATATCAAAATATTTAACCGTATCCTTCTTCCTTGTAATTTCTTCTTCGCACTCTCTCTTGAACTTTTTCATTGCCATCTCCGCAATGAAGTTTCTGTGATCCATAAAAGGGAACACTTATTTAAGGAAATGAAATATTTGGATAATGGATATACAAATGAGTATATTTAGCTGATTGCAGGAAAGCAACATATCATAAGATTCATAACTGCCTCTAAAACAAATAGATTTTGAAAGAGCGCGCAAGCATCGAAGGGTGGAATATAGAGCATTCACTAAAGAAGGAAAGGAAATAGAGCTATTTATAAGATTTCCTTGCAACCGTAAGAAGAGATATGTCCCTTTCCATAGTAAACTATAATGAACACAAAAGTGTAAGTACTGATTAAGAGGCATGAAGTCAAATACGTTATCAAAATCATTAGTATAGTTCTTTCTTTCTTTCTTTCTCTTTTATTCTTTTTTTCTTCGGTGGATAGAAAATTCTACATTAGGATGTACCTAGGTGATTCCATAGACAGAAATATTCTGTTGGTAAAGCAGTCTGAATTCTGGACTCGTTTAGAGCATGTATTGGTTTGCGGAATTCTTGTCAAGAACATATGATCCCTGCTAGCACTTATATATACATAATACATAAATACATATTTGGGTAGGGTAGGGTAGGGTTGGGGGTGGGGGTACAGATGCACTTTTAGACCTTCTTGTCCAAGTTGTAGATTTCTTTGGTGCTTCGAGCAATGTTACCTGGAACATGTTATGCTACATAGGCTAAAACATTAGGGGTAGCTTTGTAGTTTGCATGGAAGCTTATAATTAAGAATTCTCTTACAATCTAGATGCAATAAATCTAAATTTCATAGAAGATTTTTAAGTTGTATCAACAAATTGATTGTTCTAGAGATAAATTAGTACAAATATGATGTTTGAGCACCTAATTCTAAGTTAGAACATTGATATTTGTCTAGATAAAAAACAAAGAAATATTTTGGCACGCGAGAGTATCGGAAGGTAAGATCACCATGTTTTGGAGCGCAAGTACCATTATGCAGCTCGCTAGGTCATTATGAGTATTTGATAATCTGGATACTCTATTTTAAGAAAGCTTTTGTGCAACTTTTAGGTGTTTTCTTCAAATGCCTGCGGGAAACATGGATATTCTATTTTTTTTATTTTTTTGATAGGCAAGAATCATGAAGTTCTTAGGTCTACTTTGAGGATATATCAAATTATCACCTTGAATATCTGAAAATTAGACAAGATGCCTAATCTACACTAGATATCTCGGCCTACACTCAATCTAAAAATTAGAATGAAGCAATAGAGATGTGGTGTAGTTCTCGGTCCATTATCACTGTCCAAACATATACTCTTGAAACTTCTACAAGCAGTTTGGCACTAGTAATCTGGGAAGATTATTGGATGTGGTTATTTGTTGAATAAAAGAGTGGAACAAGGCAGTTATGGTTCACTGTAGTAGTGAAGCCCTTCATTAGTGGTGTTTATAGTGGCCCTAAGTAGTACTTATGCTTCTTGACAGGAAAGGTGTATAAGTTCGAAATCCAATCTAATTTTGTGGTCAAAGCTCCTAGGATATTTAAAATAGGATGGACACAGCACAAACCACACCCAAAACATGAACTGTCTAGCACCAGAATTCCCTAATAAAAGCTATTTTGGGATAAAAGCTATTTTGGGCACTTCCAACTCCGTAAGTAAAACTTTCAAATTTTACTTCCACAAGAAATTCAACATCGTGTAGGAAGTCACCTATAAGTCAAGCATTTTTTTTTGCTAATTATAAGCCACGTATTTAATTATATTTTTTTATCACTGGGATATATAAACCTATAAGAATTTAATAAAGGCACTACAGTTGCATAAATTATACAACCATATATATGAAATTCAATGAACCTGATCTTCTAAGTTTCTCAATTGTCACAAGTATTAAAATTTGTCCCTAATAACCCAAATTAAAATTATATTTTTGGCTTAAATTCATTGACGACAAGACAGTCACTCAAAATGTCTTGTCAATCAAAAAGCTTAGAATTTTCCAATTATGTTCCTTGATATGCTTAGAATTATCAAGTGCAATTTTAGTTACTATTGTTAAGAAAATTTCAAGAAATGCTTAATTTTTATTTTTCAAAAAGAAGTGATCTTTTTCTACATGCTAAATTAAGGTTTTTTTCAATAGAGGGTCAAACTATCTCTCAGTTCTTATTAATAGGAATTCCAAAACCAAATAAATAAATAAATCAGTTACTCGTAAAAAATGGAGACAATTGACAATAGAATCAAAGCCCTTAACACAACAAAATTTCAAAAATACTAATAAAAAAAAACCACGTTAACAGAAAATGAATAGATTGCATACAACGAATCAAGATTGTATACATACATCGAGGAGAAGTGCATTTTTACATACGTGCATACGTTACGCGAAAGAGTTCGAATGGCTGGTGATCTTCAATAAATCTCACGAGATAAATCTTTCCAGTAGAAAATCTGGCGGTGGCCGGAGAAATCAAACGGAGGAGTTGAGAATTAGAGCCGGTTAGGGCTTAGGCGCGGGAGATTCGGAATTAGTGCAGTACAAACGTACTATATTATCACAAAAACTATATGTGACATGAAAATATCAGTTTTTTTTTTAATTTGATCGTGACGCTAGGGGTGTTTTTTTTTTTTGAAATCCATTGGTACCATTATGAGTAGTATCGGTATTTGAAGTAGTGTGAGCATAAAGCGGTTCGGTGCGTTTTAGAGTTTAAATTATATTTGAAATCGTTTATATGAAATCGTTTGTGATTAGTGCAATTTTATTTAGTACGATTTCGGTTTCAAAACGAATTGAAATAATAAAATTTTATGTAATTTATTACACAAACAATGATGGGAAACAATGACCATTAACTTTTGATCATGCTTAATTACTACCAATATCATTGTCAAAGATAATAATAAACAAATCAAAGTAATGGACAATCTTACTCGTTAATCAGGAAAGACTAATTATGTTGATGTTAATTAGTTCCAGAAATCATAAAGTAAATAGTTTTGGTATAATTAGTAAACAATATTAATAATAGCTTCTTTAAAGGGAATTATATGAAAGAGGTCAATAATATATGCAGAGCATTCATACTACAAACTGAGTAATACAACTTGTAAGAAACAACCATGAAAGAGCAGCGAGAGACAACAAGTTGTGACTTCTCGCATCCAACATACTCCTTGCATACTTCCTGCTAGGGGTGAGCATGGTGCGATTTGAAGCTCAAATCGCACATGAAAACACTTAGGTGCGGTTTGAAAAATTCAAAACCGCACATAAAACCATTTGTGATCGGTGTGATGCGGTTTTGAACCGTGCGGTTTAGTTTCATTTGGTGCGGTTTCGATTCCTAAAACCAATTGAAATAACAAACCCGTAAAATAGTTAGCAAAATCATTCACACAAACGTATTATGCAGTAAGCATAATCATGGAGTTAATTTAGTAAAATAGATCCAAGCTTCAACAATTATATGGTTAATTAATACTATGTTATGACATTTAATTTAGGAAATACCAAACCACTCTTGATTTTCAAACATAATTGATACTATTTTTTCTTCATTTAACCCTGCAATATATGTCTTCTAAAATAAAATGAGAAGAATATTTTATAGTAGAAAAATTATATATACTTGTAGTAAATTTGAGAAAACATTATGATTATTTGGCGCGGTTTCGATTTTATGTGTGTGGTTTTGACTAGTAACCAAATCGAAACCGTAAATTTGGTTTTTCAACCCACCTAAAACCGTCACATACGCTGAAACCGCAACCGTTGATGCGATTTTAATTGGTGCGATTTGTGTATTTTTTGGTGCGATTTCAGTTCCAATTTGATTTCTTGCTTAGCCTTACTTCTTGCCCTTGTACTCCACTCGTCCATGCATACATACATACACACACATGGTGCGATTTCAATTTTATGCGTGCGATTTTGACTAGTAACCAAATCGAAACCATAAATTTAGTTTTTCAACCCACCTAAAATCGTCACATACGTCGGAACCGTTGATACAGTTTTAATTGATGCGATTTGTGTGATTGTTAGTGCTATTTCGATTTCAATTCGGTTCCTTACTCGACCCTAATTTTTAGTATTAATATTTTGGTATTTTTTTTATTTTTTGGTATCGGTAGCAGTAGTAGTAGTATTTTTTAGGAATCAATAAAAACCAAAAAATTGAAAAAATATAATATACTATTTAATATATATACTATCATACTATTTTGTTTTTTCCTATTATAATTTATCATATGTACTTATTTTAAATATAAATTATATTATATAATTTGTATGGGCTATATGTATATACACAGTCGTGATATGACGACGATTTTTTTTGGGCTATAGCGACGGTTGAACACTGTCGCCATAGACCAGAATAACCCAAAATTTGGGAGCTGTCGTTTACACTCCTAAATTAACATCACTTTCACTTTATAAATTCAAACAATTAGTATAGTAATAAGCAAGGATCGATTGTTGGTGAAAATCAATACGCTTAAAAACACGCAAGTGCACGTGGTCAATAAGTAATATAGTAGTGAATAAAGTATCGTTCCCACGAGGACAAAATATTAAGAATCTTAACTTCACAATTATCAATTTTGTATTAACCCTAATTTTATTAAACTAATCAATTCAATGGATTTAAATTATATTTATATATATAAAAAACTAAATTTAATAAAGAAATAAACTATCATAAAACAGTCACCAATAATGAAATTCGGAATTTCAAACAATTAATGGAGAATTAGACTTATGACTTCACCCTGAGCTTCCCTCTGATTTTCCAACCTTTATTCCAACTCAATTCAATATTCCAGTTTATTAATCAAGAACACGGACGTAGTAAGAGCAACCTCTCGATGCACTAATACCATATTAACATCAATCCACAATTAAGATAGAAATTTGTTAAACACCTAAATTAACCAACTCACTATATCTCTATGTGAACTGCAATCAAAGAAGGTTGAAGTTTAAGCTCTCTATACGATTACATGCGATATCAAGCGTATCTCTACCTTAACAATAATCACAAATCTGCTATCGACAAAAAATCATGACATATGCTATATTAACTAGGTCTAGATTCGAATGTCCTCTCTCGATACCTTTCAAATCCACAAAGAACTGTTGATCAGGCAATTCATAAATTCATGCTCAAATTAACATAGATAAACTGAAAATATCTTATTGAATTGGAAATCAAAGTTATAGAATCATCGTTTCACCCAAGGATCCATCACAAGTCTAATAAGTAAATTAGTTCATAACAAATGAATTAAAAACTGAATAATTTATTGAAAACATCCTTCCAATTACAAATAAATGAAAGAGAAGAAGAATTATGAAAACCCCCTTCACGTAGCCTCGATTTGCAACCGTCGTGACAATCTCTGAAAAGTTACTCCTCCAACGTTTTTGCTCTTGAATCCTTGAAATTGCTCTTGAATTATGCTCCGTGTTGTATGATATGTTTCTCTCGATTCTCCAAACTCAGCATAAAAAGATATCACATCAGCTCCACACTTCTCCTAATCCAACTCTAACTCCCCAAGTAAGAACCCAAATGGAGACATGAAACCTTTTCAAAATTAACCACACATTGCTCAAAAACTCCCACACATACACTCCTACTACTATCACATTACATAAAAAATTATTAGTTCCCAACCTAGCCCAACTTCTAGCCCAACAGCAAAGTTCGCCCAACAAATCCCGACGCAGCGCCCCCCGCGCCATCTTACACGCACAAGCAGTGTTGCCCGCGCTTTCTGTAAGAACCCAAATTTTCAGAAAATATTAAAATAAAAATTTAGTAAATAAAATTCTTAAGGCATGAGAAGGGTTCGATTAAGAATATATATATATATATATATGTGTGTGTGTGTGTGTGTGTGTTGCGAGGTATGTTGAATGGTGTTACATAAAGTAATATAAACTATGCAATAAGTGATTTATGTGTTTAATAAATATAACATTATTATATATTTATTATGAATTGTAGAGATAAATTAGTAAGAAGATGGATAAAAATTATCTATTGATATTAAATAATTTATGTTAAATTATTTTATAATAGTAAGTTGGTGACATTAAATATCTGTGATAATCACCAATTTCTTGAGTATTGGTACAAGTAAGTATCAAGTCTAAGGCAGTGCAACGTTACTCTTTAATGGTGGATGTATAGGAGCTGGGCTAAACGATTCCTTCAGAGAGCGGAGGTATATACTAATTAGTAACCGATCTAACTCACTGTGAAAACAGTGTAGACGAGACGAAAACAATTTTGTTGGTTGTTTGTGGAAAATCACTCAGTGTACTATATTGAATACTATTAAAGACTCGATGAGTGCTAGGTTTAGACTTGTATATATGTACGTTGTTCACGAGAGAAGAAAATCGATATACCATTAAAGTGGTTAGAGAATTATTGAGTAATTTGATACACAGGCGAGAAGGGGAGATTAAAGGAATGTATATGTGTTATATATATACCTTGAATTATGTGATTTGATGGAAGAGAAATAATTATAGTATATTTCTACTAAAGGATATTAAAATAAATTCTAGCATTTGATTATTTTAATAAAAGGGGGAATTTTATTTTGATATTACCTTATATAGCTTGGTACGAGATAATGTGTGTGAGTAAGTAATATGTTAAATATATTAAAGCATATTGCTATATAAGTTGATGGAAACAATTTATCATAATAGGAAATAAACTTATTTTCTATATATAGTGTGTACGTGTGTCGTGCATATAAATATTTTAATAATACATAGATATTATATTAAGAGTAATATCTTGAGAAAATGAGTAAATTGTGTTATTATGATTAGTTCTTATATTTAGAGAAAACATGATAAAAACATCTTATGTTATGGAGAAGTACATAATTTTGATTATAGTAATGTGGTGGGAAATGAATAAGTAATGAGAATAAGTAATAAGCTTAATGTAATCTTGTGTGATATGCTTAGTGTGGTAAAGTGATGGAATAAGTATTCATTAAATAATTTAATGAATGAATAATTGAAGGAATGAATTTGTATGTGCAATGATTTTATATTATATAGTAGCTACATCTATATGATATGAATTGAAGTGTGACACTTCAATAGTAATTATATAATATATGAAGTATTTGAATACATATGTATAAAGGCTTGTATATTAGCATTATGTACAAGTGAGATAATAAAATGTAACATGGTGCAATAGATTACTTCCATGACCATGTTATAAGATGTAATATTGAGAATAATATTATTTTGTGAGATTATATTATTATAAGCTTGTAGACTATTAATTACTAAGTTCACATAATTATGTCTTGCGTGGCATAACTAGGGAAGTTAAATCAAAGGGGGATTTAGTGGGAAAATAAATGAGGAGTTAATATAATTGATATTAATTATCATACTTGGGTATATTTGAGATGATAAATTTTATGGAAAATGATGGGTTGAGAATATCCAACTATTTTATAATTATCCCAATTAAAATATTTATTGGAATAAACCAATGTACATGGATTATATAATTCTATGTGAGTGGGTGTATATGTATGCACATTTGGGGGAAAATATCAAATAAACCATATATACTATTAATAATATGAAGTGCTGAGTATTAGAAGGGAGTATCCCAAATTGTGTGTCATTTTTCTCATTCACGTGAAAATGAAAAAGGCAAGTAGCTAGCTTGCTTCTTCTTCTCCTCCAAAATCCATAGCTTGCCAAATGATGAAAAGGGGAGTGGGCATAATGATGTGAATTAACTACCATCCAACAACTCCTTGTTAACCTTCACACAATCCTTCAATCCACGTGTTTAATTTAGTGGGAGATGACAATATCTGTGTTTTTGTTTCTCTATAAATGCAACCCATCTCCTTCTATTTTCCATTGCTGAGAATTGCTAAGTCATGTGAGATTGAGAGCATACAAGTGTTCTAAGAAATTGGAAGTTAGGAAGTACTGAGAGTAAGCAGAGGTTTGGAGTGCTATAGATAGCAAATTGAAGCCATTAAGAGGTAATGAATCTAATGTTTATGCTTTTGATTTCCTAAGTTTCAATTTCTCAAGAATGTCATGAAATAGTTGCTTTTGAGTCATAAAATTGATGGCTAAGGGTTGTTATAATCCATGAATTAATGCTAGACATCGTTAATATAATCAAATATGAAATCAACGGAAGTTAAACGAACCAATTTGGTTTAGAAACGAATTCGTAGTGAACGAATTCGCTAATTTGTCAAAACATGAACAATAGTATGAACATGAGTTATAGATTCATATTTGGGTTAGTTAATGTTTATGTTAGTTGATGAGTATTATAGTATGTTGTAGTTTTATGAATTACGAATCCATAGAATCGAAAACGGACTAATTTGGACATGTATAACTCAAATTATGAAGGTAGAAAGGATATTTGGCTTGTTATTTTGTAGCAGAGCATGAATCCGTGAGTTAACAGTAGATATGCCCGCCCCAGCTGGCTATTTATAGGGCAAGACCCCCGCCCCGACGGGGGTGGTCTGACTGCAACTGCTGAGAAAAATCTGACAGAACATGTTTTGGTAAAATGGCCATAACTTTTTCATACGAACTTGATTGAGGAAATTGAAGATGATCCAGAAAGAGAACGAATAGACCTACAACTTTTGTGCTTTAAGTTTTTAAATTTGAGGTCATTATGAAGGGTCAAAATATTCATCTTTGTGACTGTTACGTAATCGAAGGCCATCGGAGGGCGTCGAGCGAGCACATGCGCAAGTGTAGTGCTCCCGACGATGGAATATGTTATTCTAAGTGATGTAACATTAAAATGCATGATAATAGACATGACATATAAGATTACCTTACTCATTATAGAATGCTTTAGCATGGCTTAGTATATGTTTCGAAAAGAAACTTAGAGTTTTGAAAAACGAATATTGATGAACCTTGAGTCTTTGAAGTTATAATATTTTAACACATACATATTGTTAAGTTATGAGTATACTTAAGAATGAGAAGTGATTTAAAGTTACTTTACTTATTATCAACTTACAATAGCTTAGTTGAAAATGATTTCTAAAGAAAACTTGAAACTTTAAGAACGAACTTAAAGTAATTTGTGTACTTAAAGTTCTAAACATGATAACATATATTCATGGATTAGTTAGCTATGAAATGAGATTAAAAGGTTCACCTAGTTGCTTGACCTTGGCCTAGAATAACTTTTAAAAGTGAACTTGAACGCCTTATGCCTCTAGACATGACGAATATGTTCATCTTTTAGCTAAGCATGAATTGGACGTTTTAAGTGTGGTTTAAAATACGTTTTCAAATAAACTATGTTATGTACATATGAAGCATGCTATTAGAGACTTATTAGTACCAATATATGGTTTAAAATCTTATATCATCGAATCTTGTTAAAGAAAGTTGTTAAGCTTTATTGATTGAAATAAATTATTATGAAACTAAGTAGTTTGAATATGAACGACATAGATCACGTATCTATAAAATTTAAAAATGTGTCGAACACATAGAGAGTCAAGTGAGTGATAAATGTATGTGAAGTTGATGTCAAGTACGGATGGTTAAGAAATACCTATACATACATAGCAATTCTAAAAGTACGATGAGAAAGTGAAATGAAGGTTTTACGAACCTAGTTAGAAAATAATGTAACATTGTTATTACATTGAGAATGCATGAAATATGTTACTGATAGATATGAATCCATAATTATATAACTGTGTAGGAATACACGAAGTGCAGTTAAACGTTAAGCAGTAAGTCGTAGTTCATAAACTACGAATCAGGCAAGTCTTTCAGTTCCTATTTGTTATATGAATTTGATAACTGTTAGTTGAGCTATATTATGCGATGAAAATGTTGATGTATTTATATGAAATGCATATGAGATATGTATGAAATGTGAAATTTTATCATTGATGATATGTTTGTGATATAAACCTCTATGCTTATTATGTGAAAAGTAACATGCGTAGTAACTGTTAATTGATTATGAATGCATGAACTGAATATGCTATTATATGCTATGTGCTGCATGAAAACTGTTAGAATTGATGGGCTGTCGAGCTCAGCCTTGCAAATAATGACTTTTACAGGTTAAGGACTCACGGTAAAGATTTCGTGTTTCTTGTTTGACAAAGTAGATAGTTTCGCAATGAAGGATACTATTTAGATTATTTCTTGAACCATGTTTAGGTTCTAGGAGTGTACTTGATATATACTTACGATGTTTAATACTTGTTGTATTGTAAGGATGTATTAGTTAATACATAGAGGATATCGAATCAAGATGTAAAATCTTATACAGTAATTCGAATAGAATGAATCGTAACATAAATTGATTCAAGGATATGTAATCGATTCAAGTTAAGAAATCAATAGAAGATTTATTTTTTCAAAGGAGATTGAAATAGTTTAAATTATTCTGCATATTTATATTATATCAAATGTAATGTAAAACAGGAATAGTAAATGACCAAGTTGTGAAACTTATAAAAGTTTGGGGTCATTATACAGATCTTGGAAATGGAGAGAATTTATATTCTAAATTGTAGTAAGCAAAGTTATATTCATTAAGTTATGAATGAAAAATATAAATAGTTTGACGATAGTAGATTTGGGGGCGTCACACTCTCGACCCAGTAATTTTTCCCGCTTCAGCGCGCCCGCGCCATGATTCCATGCAGCACAGTGCGCCCCGCGCTATAATAGTCAGAAACATTCAAATTCCTTGAAATCTTCCTCCAATTGCCACACTTTGATTAAGCCCATGTATTATCCTGCAACAAGCAATAACCTATCAAAAGTAACATGAAATTACAAAAAACTAACAATATATCAAGCAAAACGAACCTAAATCGTAGGTTATAAACCTACTCATCAAATTCCCCCAAACTTAATCATTGCTTGTCCTCAAGCAAAATGCAATGCAACGAAATGCAATAACAATCTAAATATCTAAAAATCCAACAACATCGCATAAACTAACTTATCCCATCGGCCTCAGAGAAAACAAGCAACTCTATAATACAAATTATCAAAACCAATCCACACTTACATATTAATTCTCAATTTTTGAACAATTATCACTGGTATAGTGTGCGTGTGTGATCAACATCTAAGATAACTGATACAGACCCAAATTCAATACATAAACAACTTTTTAGAAGGAATCATACAGTGCAAACTTAAAAATCTCAAAGATAGGCACGACTCAACTACAATTAAACTCAACCAAATTCAAGTGTACATGCAGGATACTTATACTTTCTTTTCTTTTTTTTACACGGGGGCTTTTTGCTTTTTTCCCGTGATTATTTCCTTTTTTTTTTTTTTGATAGATGGTTGGTGAGTACGTTTTACGCTCCATCTCACGCTTGTGTTTATGGGGAGTGTTTCTCCTCAACCCACCACAAGACTCAACATGTTTCATTCTTTCTCCTTTTTTTAACAAGCTTATATATCCCACATATATTCCCCCAAACTTAGGTTTTTACCTAAGTTAAGCCTTTACTGCCTATCCTTGTCATTTTCTAGTTCACCCTAGCATTATCCTTTAGAAACTTTTTATGTGTCAATTTGAACTGACCAGTCAACAAAGATGTTATTAGTGCTACCCTTTTTATAACAGTTTCAAATAAGTCCAAGAATATACTATATTGGTTAACTTGTTCACAATCTCATCATTGGCCAAAATAAACTGTAACAAGCGATACCAATGGACATATGCAAACAAACTATTTACTAATTTTTTTATTTTTTTACTAAGCAAATACCTATTCTAAAATGCAAAACTAGATATGAAAACAAAAATTTTAAAATGCATGTAACTAACCAAACAATTAAGCCCCCCAAACATATATAAGACAATGTCCTCATTGGATAAAAATTAAATGCAAGAGGACTTCCCTGTAAACGAGTTACTGTTCGTCGTCGTCCTATGGAAGATATGCAGGCAGAATGGGAGGATTGGGCATGACAACTGAAGGTGCAGATGGATTGTAGCGGGAAAACGCATCAGCAAGCGTGCTAAATGCATTTGCATTGTACTCATGCATTAAATCTTGACATTGAGCCAACTAAAGAAATTAAGTCCTTGAAGTCCTCGGTGGTGGCTCTGGCCTTGGTTCCGCTGTCACTGGGAGTGAGGGTTATCGGATCATAATATAGCCTTCACCACGTGGATGTGATCTCGCCCCTTCCCAAGCCTTATACTTCTCAATTGTTGCATGATCAATGATAGCCATGGGGTGTTAGATAGGTTCGGTAGGTTGCCACTGCACTCCCGCTTTACGACACAAGTCAGTGATTAAAAATCCATGCAACAACCCACCAGTAGTGCTCTCGCGTAGCACCCGGTCAATGGAGTCTTGAATACATTCTCCCACATCAACATTATAGAAAGCAATTGAGTTGTCCTAAATTGAAATGGTGGTATACAATTCCATACAATAACCGAGCTCGTGCCTTAGTGACTTCGGTCTGATGGCGCGAGGGCATTAATCAAGCACATATAAACACATACCAAGCTTTTCCATATCGACTAAGGGCAGAATGTGGGAAACTTATCTTTTCATTCGTTACGGTTTGAATAGCCCATTGAGTTCCCAGTTTGCATAGTCGAATAATCAATTCGTCTAGCTCGGGCAAGTCATCTTCATATATATCCTCTTCTAGTGCCTCTAACCCGAAATACTCATTAATAGCCTTGGCGTGGAAAGCCACTGGTTTCCCCCGAACCATGACTACATGATTGATATGCTCTATTGCATTTGCGTAAAACTCTTTAACTATGTTAATTCTCACTGGGAGTGGTTGTTCGACCAACTGAAACCAATTCCGCTCCATAATTTGCAAAGCCATGTCTCCATCCAAATTAGCATTCGGCTTCAACCCACGTTCGAGCACCAATGGTTTCTTGTCGAAGGTCGTCTTGAATCGGTCCGGCCCTCTCACTGACAAACCTAGTGTGGTCATATTGAGGCCTAGCAGTGGAGGAGGATGGACGTTGTCTTTTGTTGGATGACATGGTGGTTTGTGGAGTGGGTGGGTTCAAGGTTTGGTTCAGGTGTTTTATCGAAAAGTTGGTGGGTGAGCTAAGTTTTTCCCCTAAACTTAGGTTACTTAGTGTAATCTTGCAACCCAAACTATGTAAACAAACACCAATACGCAATTTTGCCTACTTGATTATTCAGACTGAAGAAGATGAGCAAATAAGAGGTGAGATGTAATTCCTTGCTCTATTTAACTCCCCCTGTTTGAGTATGTTTCCCCAAGTAATTGGTTGAAGGTATGTAATGGATGTAGTGGAGAGTTGATATAAATTGGGAGAGTGAAGTTTTGAGTTTATATAGGTGAAGGAATTCCAACGTGACTTGAATACTAGAAGATGAAAGGTGAAGGGGTAGCCATGGAGTAGAAGTTGAAGAGGAGAAGGAGTTATGAGATGTTATCATGCTTGGTGAGTTTAATGAGGGTTGGAATATGTAGTGGTAGAGAAGTGGTGGAATTTTATTTGGTGAAGGAGAGGTGAAGGAGTTTGATTGGGTTAAGGAGAGGCAAGGTCTTGATTTTTTTTCTTAGACGTGGGCGCCTGGGACATTAACGCAGCGCGGCCTGCGCTGCGGTATAGGGGGAGACAGCGCGGTCAGCGCTATTGAGTCAGGAGTTTTACAATAGGGTAGCGCGACCAGCGCTATGTAATAGGCTTTGGAAGCGCGGTCCGTGCTAGTGGGTCAGTAGATCTGGTATGAGTGGCACGCCCCGCGCTGCACTGTCGGCGAAGTAGCGCTCCCAGCGCTGCATGGTCTGCCATTTCTGGTCTTGTAGAGCGCCTCACGCTTCTTCTGCCTATTGGAGAACGTGACCCGCGCTGTGATGGCAGAATGTTTTCGTTTGTCCTGCAAATCAATACAAATTTACCTAAGAATTCACCGAAAATTAATTACCTAAAAATAAAAAAAGTAAACAAGAAACACAAAAGTGTAGAACATGGGTTGCCTCCCAAGTAGCGATAGTTTTAACATCGTAAGCCCGACGATGACTATCGTGTCATGGAGCATCGACGAGGGTAATGTTGTCAGCATCCTAGTTCGCATCTCCACCTCAATACTACTTTATCCGTTGACCGTTGACCGTTGACCTTGAATGTCTCCATTGGGTTTCGGCTGTAGAGTTCAACTACGCCATTGGAAACACAGTTTTTATGGTGTATAGGTCCCGACCATCTTGACTTTAGCTTACCGGGGAACAACCTGCAAATGAGAGTTGAACAATAATACCGATTGCCCTGTTAGAAAGTTCTTGGCATAATTTTCTTATCGTGCCACTTTTTGACATTCTCTTTGTATAGTTTAGGGTTCTCGTATGCCTGAAGTTAGAATTCATCTAGCTCAGTTCAGTTGTAACAACCTTTTTTCCCCTACAGCTGCTTGGTCTAAGTTTAGTTTCTGAATGGCCCAGTAGGCCTTGTGCTGTAGCTCAACTGGTAGGTGACAGGCCTTCCCGTACATTAGTTGGTATGGTGACATTCCTATTGGCGACTTATAAGCAGTCCGGTATACCCTATAGTGCGTCATCCTAACCGAAGTGACCAATCTTTTCGACTCGGAATTTACGACTTTTTCTAATATTTTCTTAACTTCTCTATTTGACACTTCAGCCTGTCCATTTGTTTGAGGGTGATATGCTTGTAGCTACCTTGTGGTTGACTCCATACTTAGCCAAAGGAGCAGTAAAAGCTTTGTTGCAGAAGTGACTACCTTCGTAACTTATTATTGCTCTTGGCGTGCCAAACCTCGTGAAAATATTCTTCAGTAGGAATTTAAGGACCACCTAGGCATCGTTAGATGGTAGTGCTGCAGCTTCGACCCATTTTGAGACGTAATCCACCGCGAGCAGAATGTATTGATTGCTCAAAGACGATGGGAAGGGTCCTATAAAATCGATGCCCCATACATCAAAGATTTCCACTTCAAAAATTGTTTGTAAGGGCATCTCATTCCTTTTCGATATGTTTTCTACCCGTTGGCATCTATCACATGTTTTCACAAATTGGTGGGCGTTTTTGAACAATGTAGGCCAATAAAACCCGGATTGAAGAACTTTTGCCGCGGTGCGCTCACTCCCAAAATGTACACCATATGCCGATGAGTGGCTTTCTTGCAGTATATTGTGGACTTCGCTGTAGGGGATACATCGTCGAATCATCTTATCCGCGCACTGCTTGAATAGATACGGCTCATCCCACATGTACCACTTGACGTCGTGAAAGAAACTTCTTTTTCTGTTGTCGTGTAAGATCTGGGGGAAGAATTTTGCTTACCACAAAATTTGCGAAGTCTGCGTACCACGGAAATTCGGCATTCAACCCAAATAATTACTCATCCGAGAATGACTCGTTGATCGCGCATCTGTCTTCATCCTTTTTCTCCAGATTGTCTAGCCTTGATAAATGGTCGACAACTTGATTCTCCGTCCCCTTTTTATCTTTAATTTTTAAATCAAACTCTTGAAGTAGGAGAATCCATTGGATAAGGCGTGGTTTATCATCTTTTTTCGCTATTAGGTATCGAATCGTCAAATGGTTCGTGTAGACTATCACCTTAGTCCCGATCAAGTATGCCCAGAATTTTTTGAACGCATACACCACTGCAAGCAATTCCTTTTCCGTGGTAGTGTAGTTCATTTGAGTCTCTGTGAGTGTTTTGCTTGCATAGTATATGGCGTGAAACACCTTGTCTCTTCTTTGTCCCAGAACAACACCAACCTTATAGTCACTTGCATCACACATAAGCTCAAATGGCATTTTCCAGTCCGGTGCGACTATCACGGGGGCTGTAGTTAATTTCTTCTTCAATAGGTCAAACGCGGACTTACATTCCGCAGTAAAACTGAAACTAGCATCCTTCTCTAAAAGACTGTATAGAGGTTTTGCAATCTTAGAGAAGTCTTTTATGAACCTCCTGTAGAACCCAGGATGCCCCAGAAAACTTCGAATACCCTTAACTGAGCTCGGCGGAGGTAGTTTCTCGATCGTGTCCAACTTAATTGCCTTGTCCACCTCCAATCCTTGAGCCGACACCTTATGGCCCAATATTATACCCTCTTCAACCATGAAGTGGCATTTTTTCCAATTTAATATGAGGTTTGTGTCCTTACATCGCTGCAATACCATGACCAGATTCTATAGACAAGTGTCAAAAGTGTCTCCATAGACCGAGAAATCGTCCATGAAGACTTCAACATTCTTCTCCACCATATTAGAAACAATAGCCATCATACACCGTTAGAAAGTTGCGGGTGCGTTGCAAAGCCCGAATGACATCCTCTGAAACTGCAAATGTGCCATAAGGGCATGTAAATTTTGTCTTTTCTTGGTCCTCAGGAGCGATGGCGATCTGATTATATCCCGAGTATCCATCCAATAAACAGTAGAACTCATGTCCCGCTAACCTGTCTAACATTTGATCGATAAAAGTTAGCGGGAAATGATCCTTTCGGGTTGCCTTATTCAATTTCCTATAATCGATGCACACCCTCCAACCTGCCACTGTCCTTATTAGAATTAACTCGTTATCCTCATTCTGAATTACCGTTATTCCCCCTTTCTTAGGCACACAATGAATCGGACTTACCCATTTACTGTCGAAAATTGGATATATGACACCGGCATCCAATAATTTCAGAATTTCCTTCTTGACCACTTCCTTCATGATTGGGTTAAGTCGACGTTGATGCTCCATCGATGGACTTGTATCATCCTCCTATCAGAATCTTGTGCATGCAAAATGAAGGGCTAATGCCTTTTATATCCGCAATCGTCCATCCAATTGCTGATTTGTGATCCCTAAGCACCCTCAGCAACTTTTCTTCCTGCAAATCGTTAAGTGCGGTAGAAATAATTATAGGTAAAGAATTTAAATCGCCTAAATACGCATACCTGAGATGTTTAGGGAGTGGCTTAAGTTCCAATGTCGATGGCTCCTCCAATGATGGTTTCAATTTTTCTGCAACTGTCTCCTCGGTGTGCAGAGGTTCAACCGGTGCTCTGAATCGGCTAACTCTTGGCATCGAGTCTATCATCTGTAATAAGTCCACAAATTTCGGGTCGTCTTTTTCTTCATCCCCCAATAAGGTTGTTTCTAGCGGATCATTGATCAAACTCTTGTTAATATCTTCGTTGGTAATTTGCTCAATTAAATCCATTCGATAACATTCTTCCTCGTCCGTAGGATATTTCATGGCCTTGAACACATTGAATTTTATTTCTTGATCTTGGGCCCTCATTGTAAGTTCTCCTTTTTGAACGTCTATGAGTGTCCTTCCCGTTGCCAAGAAAGGTCTCCCTAGGATGATCGGGATGTTCTTATCTTCATCGAAATCCAGTATGATAAAGTCTGCAGTGAATATAAACTTATCCATTTTTACCAAAATGTCCTCTACAATGCTTCTCGGATATGTGACTGACCTATTCGCCAACTACAATGAAATATTCGTAGGCATTTGGCGCGGGCAAACCCAATTCTGAGTATACTGACAATGGCATCAGGTTTATACTCGCCCCCAAATCACATAAGCACTTGTTAAACGACATCTTCCCGATCGTGCACTGGGATAGTAAAGCTCCCCGGGTCTTTGAGTTTTGGTGGAAGCTTCTTCTGTAACACCGCACTACACTCCTCTGTTAGTGCCACCGTTTCGAATTCTTCCCATTTCTTCTTCCTCGACATAATTCCTTTCATAAACTTCGCATAACTCGGCATTTGCTCCAGGGCCTCTGCGAATGGGATGTTAATATGGAGTTTCTTGAACACGTTTAAAAAATTTGCGAACTGCTTATCTGATTTCTATTTTTGGACCCTCTGCTGAAACGGCGGTGGAGGATAAACAATCGGCTCGTTGTTTAACTTTATTTCCTCATTTTTGTTACCCTTCAGTTCGTTACTGTCATCAACTTTTTCCTCCGGTGTTGCTGAATTTTCTGCACTATTCCCACCGAGATGTTTTCCACTTCTCAACATAACTGCTTGACATTGCTCATGATTACCCTTCAGATTTGTTTCGGTGTCTCTAGGTAATGTTCCTTGTGGTCTGTTATTCAATGCCAACGCAATTTGACCTATCTGATTCTCTATGCTTTTGATAGCAATAGCTTGATTCTTCATAGCCAAATCGTTGCTAGTCATGTACCTTGCCCATGTTTCCTCCCCATCAGATTTCCTGTCCTGCTGTTGAGTCTGTTGCAGGATGACTATGAAAACCTAGGGGGATATGATGGTCGTGGAGCTTGAGTTTGCTGATTATTGCTCCACGAAAGGTTTGGGTGGTTCCTATTCCCCTAGTTGTAGGTGTTTTGGTAAGTATTTTACGGAATTCTATTGTAGTTGCCTATGAATTGAACGGATGTCAGATTTATTGCACACTGCTCTGTCGGATGATCACCTGCACACTAATTCACATACTACCATAACCTGCTGAACTTGTTAAACTTGAGCTATTGTCATCGAATTTACCCTCTCATTCATCGTATCAAACTTCATGGATAATGCAGAAAGTTGTGCTTGTATAGCTATTACTCCATCTAATTCCAAGATCCCAGCTGCTTTTGCCTGTGTCATTCTTGCTGTGGGCTACTGGTAGTTATTTGCCGCCATTGTTTCTATTAAATTGTATGCGTCCTCGTAACTCTTAGCCATGAATGCACCGCCCGATGCTGCATCAATGCTGGTTCTGACATTTCCATGTAGCCCGTTATAGAATGTGTTCATTTGTAACCACTTGGGCAATCCATGATGTGGGCACTTTCTGAGTAATTCTTTGTATCTCTCCCATGCCTCATATAGTGACTCCCCATTCTGCTGCCCAAACATTGTGATGTCATTCCTCATTTTCGTAGTCTTCGCCGTTGGGAAAAATTTGGCAAGAAATTTTTGAGCCAAATCCTCCCACGTAGTGATCGAACCTGGCGGTAACGAGTGTAACCAACTCTTCGCCTTGTCCCGTAAAGTGAATGGGAACAAACGAAGTCTTACTACCTCATCCAACACCCCATTGTACTTGAACGTATCACACATTTCCAAAAAACTGATCAAATGTTCATTCGAATCGTCGTTTGCCATTCCCCTAAACTGACATAAGTTCTGCATCATCTGAATGGTCCCAGGCTTTATTTCAAAAGTGTTCGCAACTATTGCAGGCCTAGTAATGCTCGACTGCAGATCAGTCACCCTAGGTGTGGCAAAATCCCTCAACGCTTTCTGGTCTTCGGCAACCATCGTTTCTTCCTTATCAGAATTTTCGAATTCGTTCCTTGTTTCTCAATCCACTTACTTAACTTTTGAAATCGTCTGTTAATGTCGTCCTCAAAAGGAAGCAAGTCTGGATGTTTAGATCGTGTTTGCATAAACCAATGTCGAAAACCTGAAATAGAGAAAACAAATAAAAATGTTTAAGTAAAACTGGACTAATTAAACTGATATTGTAAAAACAAATATTAAAATCTCGGCTTAATTATCCCCGGCAACGGTGCCAAAAACTTGTTGGTGAAATTAATACGCTTAAAAACACGCAAGTGCACGTGGTCAATAAGTAATATAGTAGTGAATAAAGTATCGTTCCCATGAGGACAAAATATCAAGAATCTTAACTTCACAATTATCAATTTTGTATTAACCCTAATTTTATTAAACTAATCAATTCAATGGATTTAAATTATATTTATATATAAAAAACTAAATTTAATAAAGAAATAAACTATCACAAAATAGTCACCAATAACGGAATTCGGAATTCAAACAATTAATGGAGAATTAGACTTATGACTTCACCATGAGCTTCCCTATGATTTTCCAACCTTTATTCCAACTCAATTCAATATTCCAGTTTATTAATCAAGAACACGAACGTAGTAAGAGCCACCTCTCGATGCACTAATACCATATTAACATCAATCCACAATTAAGATAGAAATTTGTTAAACACCTAAATTAACCAACTCACTATATCTCTATGTGAACTGCAATCAAAGAAGGTTGAAGTTTAAGCTCTCTATACGATTACATGCGATATCAAGTGTATCTCTACCTTAACAATAATCACAAATCTGCTATCGACAAAAATTCATGACACATACTATATTAACTAGGTCTAGATTCAAATCTCCTCTCTCGATTCCTTTCAAATCCACAAAGAACTGTTGATCAGACAGTTCATAAATTCATGCTCAAATTAACATAGATAAACTGAAAATATCTTATTGATTGGAAATCAAAGTTATAGAATCATCGTTTCACCCAAGGATCCATCACAAGTCTAATAAGTAAAAATTAGTTCATAACGAATGAATTAAAAACTGAATAATTTATTGAAAACATCCTTCCAATTACAAATAAATGAAAGAGAAGAATAATTATGAAAAACCCCTTCACGTAGCCTCAATTTGCAACCGTCGTGACAATCTCTGAAAAATTACTCCTTCAACGTTTTTGTTCTTGAATCCTTGAAATTGCTCTTGAATTATGCTCCGTGTTGTATGATGTGTTTCTCTCGATTCTCCAAACTCAGCATAAAAAGATATCACATCAACTCTGTGACACCCCCAAAATTAGGTATACATCACCCATCCTGGGTCGTCAGATACATGGTACAAAATTTAAATACAACTTACTAATACAACTGTCGTGTACAATACGACAAAACATAATTGTGAGTTTGAATACAATTATTGTCTACTAGAGATTATACAAACTCAAAAGGAGTCTTCATTACAATTATTAACACACTATTACACATAATAGTGAGGACTATTAACGCTATCCTCTGGACCGTCACTCCGTTCCCCGACTAGTCCGCTGCAACTATGGTTGGAATTTTTATCATCTACCATATGTTCTAAATCTCTGATTTGTTATTGATGAAGGCTATTGATAATTTAATTATCTTTAGTCATGATATTCTTTACTGAGCTAGTTGTGCTCACCCTTTTGCTTCACAATTCTTTTCAGGTAATAAAAGTGTAGCTGGATCGAGCGGGGGTAACAAGGGAATAGAATGGTGGTCTCTAGATGTGGAGTTCTCCCTAAACAGTATAGACAAGTGTGTTGTATACATCTTTTAATAGTTATATTTGGTGAATCATATAGGGAGAGACGAACCCAACGTTGGAAGGGTGTTTTGCCACTATCATACAAGATGTCTAATGACATACAACCTCGTGTCATCATAAGACAGGGTTGTGCTCATCCACTTACTGAGTATATTTACGAGCACTACCTATATAATATACGGATATTATGTGATATGTTAATTTGCTTAATTAACCCTTGTTTTATGACAGTATTTGAGAATGGCAGCTGAGAATGCTAACAATGGAGTGAATGAGACTGTGGGGATACCTCTAATCACTAAACATGATAATGTGATGTCAGACGAAGAAGGAATTAGAGATATCCATGTGGTGAGTGAAGAATTGATAGTTGCACCCGAGATAGTCGCAGAGGTAACAGCTGAGAGTGAGGCAGAAGAGGAAGAAGAGGTACCTGAGGAGAGTTTATTAGAGGTATTATATGATCAAAATGTAGAATTTCAAAATCGTATTCATGAGTTAGAAGAGCAGGCTGAAGAACGACAGGCGGTCGTGGAACAAAAGGATGCAACAATTCAAGCTTGTGTTACCCGATATGTGATGCTTGAACAGAAGCATTCTTTGGCAGAGTATAAGATGATAAAGATGAAATCTAAGCTGAAAGAAGAAAAAACTGAACGAGTAAGAATGAGTGATGCATAGGTAAAAGCCACACAACACGTGGATATTGTCGAAAGAGATGTCCGATCTAAGAAGGCTAAAATAGATGACATGAATTTCTCTTTTTGGAAAACAATTGGGAGAACCCAACATCGAGTTTTGAATTACCTTGTACATAGCGGTCAACCTGAATTCGATATGGATCGAAGATTGATGATTCAGATCATGAAACAGGAGTACGACGAGGCAGTTGAGGGAGGAATATGTCCTATAGAAAAATATATTCCAACGGTAGTGATGACGCCAAATGCTGCCCCAGACAAGTCAAAGCCGGGTAGTTCGAGGGATGGCGGTTGTCATGACTTCCCAACAAATGAGGAACCCAAATGAAGTTATCACGGGAGATGGAGAAATCATGATGACCGGGGAGATATAATCTGAAATGGAAGCAAGGTATTCTCAACTTTTTGAAATACCAGGTACGTAAATTTCGGGGACGAAATTTCATAAGGAGGTGAGATTGTAAGACCCCGAATTTTATGAAATAAAAGTATTCAATTTTTCTTATAATTACTATAAAGTAAATGGTTAAATTGATAAAAGTTAAAGTTAAGGGTGATATATGAATTTTTTTTCAAAATATACGAGTGGTTATAAAATATTCATTGTTGTCGGGGAATATTCGTTTGGTCGTGGAATATTCTTTCTGTCAGGGAATATTCGTACGACGGCGCAGCCATTTGTGGGCCCCATAACATAATAAATGTCGGATGAAAAAAATGACAAAATTAAGTTTTTATAAATAACGGCGTAATCGTTACCGTTAACACTGTTGGAATACCTGGTTGGTAAAATAAAGTAATACGCGTTGTTGCACAGTAGCACACGGTATTACACAGTATTTTTGAATTATTGATTCTTACGTAAGAAGGCACTACTCAATAATTGTTACAGTAATTACTGTTCAATATTTTATTTTATTGATTCAATAGTTGATGCGTTGATATTTTATATTATTGTTGTTTTAATAATTATCACTGCACGATATTTCTCATTATCAGATTAATAATTCATATTATTTGAATAATATTATTAGATAGCATTATTGACAATGTCTAGAAAGTTCTGTCAAGGAGAGGTTTGGTCACCTAATTGCGCGCCAGTAAGGAGAAATTCTTATTGGAAAGCCCCCTCTTTCTTGGAAACGGTCTGGTTGTCATAATTGTGATTCTATAATATTATTTGTGAATAATTAATTATTGATTTATATGATAAGGAAATATTTATTTGATGTGGATATAAATGATGGATTTATTTATGTGGTTATAAATGAAGAAATTAATGTTGAGGTATTTTATTAGTATTTTTGTCGGAATGAAAGTATTAAAAATTAAACCAGTGTTTTTGAGATATATTGCGTTAGTTATAATTTTTAATCCGACCGTTGGATCGTTGTAATTTTTGGATATGTTATACATATATAAGTTGAGTATATGTCCACAAATTTTGAACCGTTAAAAATGAACGTATGATTTGTTATGAATTTTAAGAAGTGAATGGTTCAGAAATTATTGAAGTATCCGAATTTAGCATTTTGGTGGAAAATTCTAGAATTGAGTGGGCCCCACTTGTGCTTGGTGAAGAAATATGCTGAATTTATTTCAGATATGGTGGGTGGGAATAGTAGCAGGTAAAGCCATCAGGTTGCAGGTCAAGTCTGCTAAATTTTTTCTATAAATAGAGGGCTAAGTTAGAATTGAAAATCACACTAGAAACAAGTTTTCTCTCTTTCTCTCTCTAGATTATTGAGTGTATTTTGTGAGTATTTAGATACTTGGTGAGTTGATATTCATCAGTGCAAGTTTCTTTTAGCGTTATATCCGATATCCAGTCAGAAGTGCTGCTCTTTTGAGGTAAGGGATAGTAAGGGATTTTAAGGGTTATTATGTTTTTCAGTTCGTACTTCTTCTGATCTTCAGAAAATTCTGGAAAAATTTGAAATGATATGTTGATGAGTTTTATTGATTGTGCCAAAAAATGGTGATTTTTGGATGTATAGATTAAGAATTATGAATTTTATGAGAAAAGACTATTTTAAAAGTAACCGCTTATAACTCCTTGTGGTTAACTCCAAAATTGATGAAATTTTTATTGGGAGTACATCTATATAATATCAGTGTACTCTGTGAATTTCGAAATTTTTGGATAAAAGTACAATTTATGATAAATGTCTAAATATTCGGTGGTTTTGGCCATATGAAAAATAGTAAATGAATTTTAAAAATTCTAAGAAAAATATATGTTCAATATGAGACTATATTCTGCTAAATCACAGAAAAGAAATATTTTTGGAACTGATTTGATATTTTTCATGAAAATAGACTAGTTATGAATAAATGAGTTAAATAGGTTATGTGAATAAAAAAAATTGAAAAATATGATTTTATGGTTTGAGAATCATATATGTGGTATATGCAGATTTTTTATGAGGGTTTTGGTTATTGGTGATAAAATCTTATAAGTTTGGCATTTTATGATGATTAAATGCATTATTTAGTAAAGCGTAAACAGTTATAATAAATTTTTTATAAGTTTAATAAATGTTATTATTTCAATATCATTATATCGAAATATTAGTATGGATTTTATTGTGGAATTTTTACCTTTTTGTGTCAGGGTTACTATTCACGAGTTACTATTCACCAGTTACTATTCACGGGTACTATTCACTACAAAATTGGTTTCTTTTTCTAACCAAATTATAGTTGATTTATGAATATTACTCTGGAGATTAAAACTATATATTGATTATATTGATTTTATTATCATATATAACATTTTTATAACCTTGATGTTGAAATTCTCTTTCACTGGAGTGTAAAGATGAGTAGATTATTGGTATGATCATGACTAGGGTTCTCTTTTGCCAGTAGTGAAAAGTTGATTGTGACTGGTATGATCATGACCATTAAATTTATAATTGAATATCTTTAGCTTAAGTGCAAAGGTGAATTGATCAACATGGTTATAATTATTGTTTATATAAATTCTGAAATGATTATATATTTCTTTGAGATATTAATATCTTTGGCCTGTAGTGCAAAGATGAATTGTTGATGAATATCTTTGGTCAGTAGTGCAAAGATGACCTGTTGTTGAATATCTTTGGCCAGTGGTGCGAAGATGAACTGTGGATGAATATCTTTGGCCCGTAGTGCAAAGATGAATTTATTAGTATGATTATGAACAAAAACTGTGATTTGGTATAACCATGATCTTTGATGTTTCAGGTAAAGACATGTGATGAAAATTATATTCATCCTAGGAACGAAGAGGAATTTAGAATCACAATTATGATCATGAGATATTCATATAATTGTGGAAAGGAACTGCTGATTGATGCTACAGGGATAAAATATTGTTGGTGGAATTTTAATATGGAGAAGATAATAGACTGTATTGTCTATTTGACTCTTCTAATGGATTGCTCGTTCTGCTACAACTATGGTTGAAATTTTTATCATCTACCATATGCTTTAAATCTCTGATTTGTTATTGATGAAGGCTATTGATAATTTAATTATCTTTAGTCATGATATTCTTTACTGAGCTAGTTGTGCTCATCCTTTTGCTTCACAATTCCTTTCAGGTAATAAAAGTGTAGCTGGGTCGAGCGGGGGTAACAAGGGAATAGAACAGTGGTCTTTAGCTGTGGAGTTCTCCCTAAACAGTATAGACAAGTGTGTTGTATACATCTTTTAGTAGTTATATTTGGTGAATCATATAGGGAGAGGCGAACCCAACGTTGGAAGGGTGTTTTGCCACTATCATACAAGATGTCTAATGACATACAACCTCGTGTCATCATAAGACAGGGTTGTGCTCATCCACTTGCTGAGTATATTTACGAGCACTACCTATATAATCTTGGTGTTTGTTTGAAGTATAATTCTCAATTTAAGACAGTGGAGATAATGATAAGTCAAGAGAAGACTCACCATTGGGGAGAATATGATAGTAATCTTCTCGTTTTTCTTTGGGGTCTATTGGGTCAACCAAGGATAATTCTGTGACCATATGATATCTATCATAACCTAGAAGTATGGCCTCCCATATACGAAGGTTTCCTTGAGCACTTCCCAAAGATTCTAATTTCTAAAACAGTTTTTGACTATACATTTATGTAAGGTGTCATTGTGACGTGCTTTCCAAGGTTGAGATGAGAGTCACAGTTGGTATATATTTGTATCCAAACTCACAGCATGTGTTGTTGTATTTTGTACGACAATTATTTTAATAAAGTTGTAGTTATTTTCTGTACCATGTATTTGGTGACTCAAAATGGGTTGGATGGAATGGACCTATTTTTGGGTCATCACATCCGGTGTAAAACACATAGACAAGATGTTCCAACAGCATAATAATAAAGACGGAACCAGGTCCGGTGAAAAATACACAGACAGGACGTTCCAACAGAATAATAATAAAAACGGAACCAGGTCAGGTGTAAAACACACAGACAGGATGTTCTACAGAATAATAGAAGAATGTCATCAAGTATAGGGTAAACCGCGTATACAGGTTATTCCAACAGAATAATAAGCAATGGAATAACAACAGTTCTCTTCATGAATAAGAAAGAATAACACCCCTTACATTAGTAGGAGATTGAATACTGCAGTAGTGTAGTAACAGAATACTCTTCTTCTTTCTTTCTTTCTTATTCTCTCTATACTTTTTCTCTCTATAGCTTGAATGAATTCATGAAAAATAATGAAGCACTAGGCCTCTATTTATAGAAGATTTCTGGCTTATCACTTGAAATGTGAAAAAGGCAAGTGGCTTGACGACTGGTGATATGAAAAGAAAAGTGGTTTGATGCCTGTAATATGAAACACCAAGTGGTTTGACGCCTGTAATGTGAAACGACAATTGGTTCGACGCCTGTAATATGAAACGGCAAGTGGTTTGACGTCTGGTAAAGATAATTACTATTGACGAAGGTAATTAGTATTGACGAATATAATTACTATTGACGAATGTAATTACTATTGACGAAGAGACTCTTAGATGATGACATATGGCCCCCCCATAAAATAACCAAACTTACCACAAACGACGTCTCATAATAGACTCTTTATATACATCAAGGATTGAATAAATATTACCACAAATCATTTTATTTTTAATTGACACATATTTAATCTTTCAACAATTATTAATCATTTATAACTTGTCGTCTCAATTATTGATTTAATAATATAACATATTATACAGATGATACTGTGACAATAATTGAATCAATAATATAAGAGATATGATGCAGCAATTACTGTAGCAATAATTGAGTATAGATGAATGACTTCTCACGTAAGCATCAATAATCAATACCGTGTGCTACTATGCAACCACGCGTATTACTGTACTTTTACTACCGGGTAGTTCAACAGTTTTAACGGTAACACCTCCGCCGTTATTTTCATAAAGTATTTTTATCGTTTTCTCAATCCGACAATAATTCCGTTGTGGGGTCCACCAATGATTGTGCCGTCGTACGAATATTCCCCGATAAAAAGAATATTTCCCGACCAAACGAATATTTTAAAACAACTTGCTTACTTTGCAAAATTTATAAATATTACCCACAACTATAACATTATATCAAATTTACTTCATAATATTCAAAAATAATATTTATAGAAAATTCATCTTTATTTATAAAAGTTGGGGTCTTACAAGCTCCACACTTCTCCTAATCCAACTCTAACTCCCCAAGTAAGAACCCAAATGGAGACATGAAACCTTTTCAAAATCAACCACACATTGCTCGAAAACTCCCACACATACACTCCTACTACTATCACATTACATAAAAAATTATTAGTTCCCAACATAGCCCAACTTCTAGCCCAACAGGAAAGTTCACCCAGCAAATCCCGACGCAGCGCGCCCCGCGCCATCTTACACGCACAAGCAGCGCGGCCCGCGCTCTCGACCCAGTAATTTTTCTCGCTTCAGCTCGCCCCGCGCCATGATTTCATGCAACACAGCGCGCCCCACGCTATGTAGTCAGAAACATTAAATTCCTTGAAATCTTCCTACAATTGCCACACTTTGATTAAGCCCATGTATTATTCTGCAACAAGCAAATAACCTATCAAAAGTAACATAAAATTAAAAAAACCAACAATATATCAAGCTAAACGAACCTAAATTGTAGGTTATAAACCTACTCATCATCGATCCCATGGAGAGTGATTTGTTTTATATTTATCTTATGATTTCTAATGAAAAAGATATTTTAAATTGATTAACTAAATTAACAAGAATAAACTAATAAGAATTAACAATGAATAAAAAACTTCAGTTCTTCAGTTCAGTATCACCTTTTTACAAAAATAGATTAATCATGTGTAATATTATTTACCCTTCAATGAAACTAATAGCCTATGTAACAACAAGCTCTGCTACCCGAAACTCCCCTTAGATTGTCACTAAATGAAACAAGTTTTTCACAAGATTCTAACCATTTTATAACTTAGAACAGGCTGTCTAGATTTAATATAACAACAATATTAAGAACTAGGGGAATTAGACTATTCCAAGCAACAAACACATAAGCTCGGATTGTTTAACTTGTCTTCTGATAATCATAACAATACTCAAAAGCTTGTCCACAAGTATTACTAATTACTACTTATGATTAGGAACAATATCAATTATACGTAATATTATTCCTTAATCTAGCATGTGATATTCGTTAACCAACTCAATCATGCAGAAATCAAATCAGTTAAGAAAAATAACATTCAGAAATTAAATCAGATTATCAAGAACGAATTTCATGTGAAAAGACTAAACAATGAATACTCAATTAACTATTAATTATAAATAAGGTTCAACATCCCTTAGAACTGAATAAAGAAAACTAGCCTGACATGTTTTCAAGTATGCACTCCAATGGTGTAGATGAGAGAATGTAGTAAATAATTGAATGATTAAAACCCTGACTATCATTCTCTATTTATAGTGCTAGACAAAATCCTAAATCCTATGAGAACTAGACATTCAAATTCTAAAAGGAATTACGAATAATACTCTAGTTTTCATAAAGAAATAGAATCCAATTTGAAAAGCAAATCTCAATATAAAGATATCCTAAATCTGATAGAAATATCGATCCAATTTAATGTAGAAAGTTGCCAAAATTTGTTATTTAAAATTTTCCAAAAAATCAAGATTTCCCAATTTTTTCGCTCAAATTCGTTGTAATCTTTCCTTTTTCCTCGTTTTAACTTCAATTACTCCTGAAATCATTAAACACATTAATAAGTCCATTTACATCACAAAACATGTAATAAAACCAAACGTAAAGGAATTAAAAATCATAAATAATATGCACTTATTATCAAATTTCCCCACACTCAGCCTTTTACACGTCCTCATGTAAACCCACAAGTTTAATTTTCAGAAAACTCTACTCAACTATAATGTCAAGAGATTTCAAGATCAAATCATGATTATCAACACTAAACTCACAAAAATCTAATCAATGCTCCATTAGTTAACTCACAAATAATTAACAACCTTACCATGTCACCAAAGAATTTCATCAAATCAAACTGTAGCCACATAAGAAACTTTCCTACAGTCGACATATTTACTCAACTTAGCTATCATGGAACAAAAATCGTTCACTTATACTCATAACCAAGAATAAATTCTCCTTAGTTTTAAATAAATTTTTTTAGAACCCTTCCTTTACTACAGATTAATGTATTTTCATACTTTTCTCATATTTTCTTTTCTTAACATGTGCAATGTATCATTTTTTTATCCATGTAACGAACTTTCTACCAACGACTCCCAAACCAGATGGTCTTAGGGTGCTAGGTGTAGAGACACCCCTAGGGCTTACTTATTCAAGTAACAAAGGCCACAAAAGTCGAATAGTCAAGCTTCTTTTATTCATCACACTTTTTTAGCGTGAATACCGATGCAATTACCAAGGCTTGGATACCCAGTTAGTTCGCATAATGGACATTGAAGCATATTTTTCAATTTACTTCATTATTCTTCTTTCTTTACTCTTTTTTCTTTTTTTTTCTCATTCATCATTTTTTCAACTTTCTCCACATGGTTCTGCAATAAGCATAAGCAAGTTAAACATTTCTAAGTCATGAAATCAGTGCACATAGATAACTCCACATTTAACTTAGCCAAATAATCATGTTTCTCATATTCAAGTACTCATGTATCACAAATTCAATTCAAATTAATTACTATGGATCATGACTTAATCTTTATTATTCATTAACCAATTAAGCATCAAGCAGATTCTGAAATTTAGCATTAATTCTCAATCTTTGACTTTAACCTCCGAACACATAGGCAAATTGAATCATGGAACCCAAAAAATTTAAAATAATTTCAAAAGAATCATTTTTTACTTCCCATTAAAATTGGATCAATATTCCTAAATCTCCCCCCACCCCCCCACCCCCCACCCCCCACACTCAAACCTTACATTGTCCCCAATGTAAGAAAATCATGCAAAGAAGAAAGTAACTACTGGCTAACATGTAACTAAGAAACTAAAAAAATAAAGGGATAGAAAAATCAAATATGAGTTCTTGGGTTGCCTCCCAAGCAGCTGCCCTTGTTTATTGTCATTGGCTTGACATCATCCTTCTCATTCTATGTAATTGGACTTATGTACTTCAAGTGGACTGATAACAGTTTCAATTTATTAAAAGTATCCTTATGTACTCCTTCAGATCCTTGTATATTTGCTCAAGAGAGTCCTGCACTATAGAGTCAACAACATCAGTAGAAAAAATAGAATTAATATTACCAAGATACCTTTTAACTTCATATATGATGAACTGAACATGTGCCTCATCCAATTCCATAGTTAAGGTCCCATGGTATATATGATGTAGTTTTTTTGTTGTTTGCACCACTGTATCATCTATATCCTCTTTGTAAAAATCTGCAGAACTTATCAAATTGTTCTCCTCTTCCTCTTATTCCTCCTTATCAAATTCCATGTTCACTTCATTGTCACACATAGCATTTCTGACCGTTTCTGAAGTAAGTAGTGTCTTCCTTGCTCCTCGTCTTCACATCCCAAGGTAATTGCACTTACATTCTCAATAGTTTGAGAATGTGACCTCCTTAAGCCTTGAGATCCCAACTTCCTTATCGTGGCTGCAAGCTGACCCACTTGGTTCCTCGATTCTTGAATAGAAATCAGTGTATCATGCTGGAACTACTGTGTCTGATTCATGAAATATTGTGTCTGACTCATAAATGCTTTAAACATATCATCCGTAGATGTTCCAGAATTGACAGGTACTTCATCAGTATATGTTGGTTACTGAGGTTGAGTTTGCTGCATACTTGAAAGGACATGTTGCATTGGTGGCCTAATACCTTCATAGTTAAAGTCGGAATAATCCCTCCATCCTGGATTGTAAGTGTCCACCCAATGATCATATTATTGTTGATGTTGTCCTAAGAATGTCCCCACAACATTGACTTGTTGCACAACTTCATCCTCTTGCAATATTGGACAAACATCAGTAGTATGTCCTGACTTTGAACAAATTCCACACACTTTTGCAACTGGCAAGTTTCCTGTTGTTAATTGTTTCACTACAACAGTTAAGTCAGAAATCTGTTGCACCAATTCACTTGTACTTACCTCACTTTCCCTTTGTGTAGCATGATCATTTCTTGTACTATATTGTTGTGAGTTAGCAGCCATGTTTGCAATCAGATTTCTAGCAGCCTCCGATGTTTTGTCTACTAATGCTCCCCCACTAGTCGCATCAATCATACTTCTTTCCATTGGTAGCAACCCCTCATAGAAGTACTAGATCAAGTGATGGTCATCAATTCCGTGAGGTGGACAGCTGAAACACTTCTTAAACCTTTCCCAATACTTATTGAGAGTTTCTCTATTGAATTGTCTGATTCCACATATCTCCTTTGTGATGCCCCCAAAATAGGTATACAACACCCATTCTGAGTCACCAAATACATGGTACAGAAAGCAAACTACAACTTTAATAATACAATTGTTGTGCAAAATACGACAACGCATACTGTGAGTTTAAATACAAATATTGTCTTCTAGACAATATTCACACTCAAATAAGTCCTCATTACAATCATTCATACACTATTTTACAGAAATAGTGACTAAGATAATATACAATAAATTATCATTAGTCTTCAACAGGAAAAATCTGATAGAATATAATAGACAACAAGTTTTATATCAACAACTGCAATGAAAATAACAATTCATTAGAAGAGTCAAATAGAAAAAGAATTTTACTATCTTCTAAGATTTAAAAGTTAATCATCAATATTTTATTCCTGTAACATCAATCAATACACATCTTTAATCAAATATTCATCTTTGCACTGCGAGCTAAAGATATTCATTTGTATCACCAGTTGGTCATGTTCATCTCAACACATGTTCATCTTTGCACTACGGGCCAAAGATATTCATTAGGTAATCATTCATCTTTGCACTAAAGGCCAAAGATATTCATCAGTTAATCATTTATCTTTGCACTACAGGCCAAAGATATTCAGTAATATCATCATTTAGGACTGAGGATGATGAAAAATATTTTAAAAGAACGAATCTAGTGAAACAAAATAACAAATATTAGAGATTCGTATTACAGTTTATCCAAGATCAATAATACTTCATAATAACCAATTTTGAAGCAAAATTCAAGAATAAAGATCAAAACATGGATACAATCAAAGATAGTAACCATGATAGACAACTTGGATAAAAAGAAGAAAATTTCATTTTTCGGTGAATAGTGTCGTATTCGTGAATAGTGCCGTATACGTGAATAGTGCCGTATACGTGAATAATAACTCCGACACCAAAAGATAAAAATTCTACAAGAAAAATCATCATGCTTCGTGAATAGTACTCATGAATAGTAACTCGTGAATAGTAACTCCGACATGAAAAGTTTCAAATTTGATAAAAAATTCCAACCAATATTTCGGCATAATAATATTGAAGAAATAGTATCACTTACGAAGAAAATAACATCCCTTACCTCAAAATAATCGTACTTCTGACTGAATTTCGGATATAATGCTGACAGAAACTTGCACCGTATAGCAACACTCAAAGTATCAAAATACTCACAAGAATACGCTCGATAATATAAAGAGAGAAAGAGCGAAAACTTATGAATTCTGGTGTGATTTTCAATTCTAACTAAGCACCCTATTTATAGAAAAATGCTTAGAACGCCATAGAAGACTAACCTGCTACCTGATGACTTTACCTGTTACTATTGCCACCCACCACATTTGAAATTTAATTGAGCACATTTCTCACCAACCAATTCTAGAATTTTCCAAAATATTTTATCAATTAAATAATAATCAGAAACTTTAATAATTCATAAAAAATAGTCCGTTTATCAGAAAAATACGAATTTTATGTCCATTCCACACGAAATTGAATTCTCTACAACTTTGTAGCTTTGAATTTTTCCAAATTCCAAACAGAAAATACCCGAAATCCACAAATGGATGATTTTTAAATACTTCCAATCTGACAAAATACTGATAAAACACTTCAGCATTAATTCCTTCATTAATAACCACATAAATAAATCCATCATTTATATCCACATAAAAATAAATAATTCTTAACATATGAATCAATAATTAATTATTCACAAATAATGTTACAGAATCATATTTATGACAACCAGGCTGTTTCCAGGAAAGAGGGGGCTTTCCGATAAGGATTTCTCCTTACTGGCGCGCAATTAAGTGACCAAACCTCTCATTGATAGAATTTTCTAGACATTGCCAATAATGCTATCTAATAATATTATTCTAAATAATATGAATTATTGATCTGATAATGGAGATGATGTGCAGTGACAATTATTGAGCAACAATAATATAAAATATCAACGCAACAATTATTGAATCAATAAAATAAAATATTGAACAGTAACCTACTGTAACAATTATTGAGTAGTGTCTTCTTACGTAAGATCAATAATTCAACAATACTGTGCAATACCGTGTGCTACTGTGCAACCATGCATATTACTGTATTTTAACCACCGGGTATTCCAACAGTGTTAACGGTAACAACTACGCCGTTATTTATAACAACCCAAACTTTGTCGTTTTCTTCATCCGACAGTTATCCGTTATGGGGCCCACAAATGACTGCGTTGTCGTACGAATATTCTCCGACAGAAAGAATATTTCACGACCAACGAATATTCTCCGACACAATGAATATTTTATAATCACTTGCTTATTTTGCAAAATTTGCACATTTCACCTATAACCAGAGAATTATATCAAATTAATACCTTATTATTCACAATAATAATTAGAGAAAATTCAATTTTTATTCATTAAAAATTGGGGTCTTACATCCTTTCCAATATCGACAACTCTTAATGCAGGAAAATACCTCTTTAAGAATAACATTTGCATATCAGTCCATGATTGTATTAATCCTGAAGGCAGATAGTATAATCAGTTTTTAGCCAAATCTGTTAATGAGAATGAAAAAAAGTCTAAACTTGATCTACTACTCTGCTATTTCCTGTGACTGTGTACTACACAGCTATCTATATATGTACATTTTTCTCAATTTGTATTATGAAGCATCAACTCACAAATTTTATAAAGGACTAAGAACACATAACATTAAAAAAAGAGCACGACACAGACAATAATTTATTTTTTATAATATATATTATTAATGCGGTACAAAAATAAAACGAGTGATTCAAGTTAAAAAAATCTAAAAGTGTATACCAAACCAGTAACAAAACTAGCATTTCGATATCGGTACTGATTCTTGAGAATTAGTACCAAGAATCAATATCGGTTCGATTTTTTCAATACTGGTTCGGTGAGCACCCCTAGTAGACATACTCCGTGTGTAAATTATGTAAGATAAAATTTAATGAACTAAATAAAAAGATATATATATATATATATATATATATATATATATATATATGAGATTCTATCCACAACAACCGGTTGTTGGGGAGCAACCCCTTTTGACCCAGCCACTACAACCTGTACTGGCCTTAGACAAATTTTTTTTTATAAGCCGCTACAGATTGTAACGGCTGAGCCAAAAGGGGTTGCTCCCAACAACCGGTTACTGTGGATGGATACCTTATATATATAGGGATTCCATCCACAGCAACCGGTTGTTGGGAGCAACCCATTTTTTCCCAGCCGCTACAGCTTGTAGCGGCTTATAAAAAAAAATTTCCAAGTGGCCGGTACAAGCTGTAGCGGCTGGAAAAAAATGGTTTGCTCACCAACAACCGGTTGCTATGGATGGAGACCCATATATATATATATATATATATATATATATATATATATATATATATATATATATATATATATATATCCTCTACTACTCCCTCTCCTATAAAAGATGAGTATAAAAATAATTATTTATTTAAAATATCTTAACTATACAATTAAATAAAAATATGTTTTATTAAGACTAATTCGCCATCAAATAATTAATTAATCAAAATAAAATACATGCAAAGCAATGGATAAATAATATAAGAAATCAGCGCAAGACAACACTGAAAATGTATGGATCCGATTAGTATGAAATTAATTTTTGGGTAAGTTGGTCAATTGGCCAATAAAATGCTAACACACATAGAGCCTCACCTGCGTGTCTGTACTCTATTGGCCAATTGACCAATTTACCCAAAAATGAACTTCATGCTAACCACTCCCAAAATGTATCATCATCTACAAGTGGAGCCTGGAGGTGCCATGTTGGCCGGCAGAAAATTGTATTTGTAAATCATAAACATAATATTAGTCGTGATTTCGGTGAGCCGACAATGGCTGCCGACGCTTCCTCTGGTAAGTGGACCCAATTCCCCCAAACATAAAAGAACATATTAAAACAATAATAACATGAAAATCGCTTGCAAAACTTTAACCACCACAGATCTTCATCTCTCTTTAGCAAGTGACTTGTTTTGTTAAGCTAACCCACATAACACATCTCACAACTGCTCATGCTTGGCTATCCATTCATTCACCATGCAGTAAATATATTTAAATGTTTGAACTGAACCATACCAGCACCGACTTCTTACCCAACTCTTTTTCTCTCATAATCCACTGCCTTGGCCCCATTCACGAAATCTACGGTTCTATTTACATTCCTAGCCAATTCTGCCGCGACACCAATATAAGTATGAGGTGTTAACTTCAATAGATTTGTTTTTGCCTCCGTTGGTATATCCAGACCTTCAATAAACTCTAATATGCTTTCCCTGGTAATCGCTCTTCCTCTTGTTAGCTCCTTAAGTTTCTCATAAGGCTCGGGAACACCATATCTCCGCATCACCTTTATATATAGGAGAGAAAAAAAACTCCAAGTAAAGAACATAACAAGTACTACACAGAACAATGTTTTTTTACAAGTGATAATATGGTGAAGTAACATACGCAGAACAATAGTTGGGAATGCTATCTACTAGTAAATCAACAGAGAATGCTAGTCACTACTAAATGTGATGATTAGTCATTTCAATAATGCGGAACCGTCCAAATATATATATGATATATGCACATACATATTTATATTATTATTCAGTTTCTAATACAAAAGTAAAAACTCATTGCTTCTCCTCACTAATACAGTGAAATAGTATCATCCCATGTAAACCACTAGTATAATTCGGAAGTCCACGTAATAGTTATAGGCGGAGCCAAAAGTGTTGACGCCTAAAGGGATCAAATCTAATACTATTGTAATTTATTATATAAAATTAAGGGTTTCAAACCTACATAAAGATTATATATATCCCACTCTTCTCAAGCAAATTTACACTAACACGTGAATTTTTTTTGTTTCCCCAAGGTGAATGTAGGCAATTGCCCATCAAACAACATAAGCTACATGTGGCTCCACCATGGTAACATAACTAAATGAGAAACATTGCCCAATACTTCTTCTGGGTTTTGGAGGGAAAGAAGACGGAACTTTTGAGAACAAGGAGTTGGGAGAGCAAGAAGCCGCATTTGTAACCGCATAAAACCGCACAATTTGTGGATGCAGTGGGGTGCAGTTTTTATTTTTTACTAACTGCACAATGTAGTCGCGATTGCAGTTGCGATTGTAGATACACTCCTAAAATCACACTACAAACTGCACCGCATCACATTTTATAATAAACTATAAATGTATTATATATACTAAATATCAAGTTGTCCTACATATAATAAAGTTGTAAGTGTATTATGTAATTATTTGTTTCTTATGATTTTTAGTCACTTGTACGTGTAATATTATATTTAATGTATCTTCCTAAAAATTTATTCGTTCTGTTCAACTTTATGCAAATTAATATGAAAGACAAGATAATCCATGACTAGTACAAGAAACATAAATGACGTGTTAAAACTTTATTTGTGGTGAGTTATTAAAATCTCTTTAATTAATATAATTAAGTCCACGACTTTATTTATTTTTAGTTTAACATACGTTTACATATTATTCATCTATAGCTGCAATTTGTAAATTGAACTTTTTATTATTTGTGTTATACATAAGATTTTTAAATAGGTATGTGTTGAAATGAAAATAATTTTCATAATGTGAATTAGTAGTATAAAAATTATATATTATAATTTTTTAAAATATATCCGCAACCGCACTGCAACCGCATATTTGTGGTTGTTAATATTAGTAACCACATATTGTGGTTGCGGTTGTAGTTGGTGCTTATAACCGCACTTCACCGCACCGCGATCTCCCCTAACAAAGAGTATGCGATGCTTCATTTGCGGAATCTTCCACTTATTGATGCGGATTCAACAGGTCTTCCCAGGTTTGAAGCGGCAGTTGTTGTTTTTTGGGCCGTCACTAGAGTTGCTGATGTATATGTCTTGCTGGGTTAGTGCATAGACGTCTCCTACTCTCCTTTTCCGGCTGGAAGATGGTCTACTTTTTCGGATGTTTTTTGCAGGGGTGGCTGTTTATTTATGGGATGTGACCAGGGTTTGAGGTGCATGCACTTGTTCTTTTTTAAAAATTAGTAGTGTTTTTGTGACCGTTATGCTTATTGATGTATGTCTTGTGCACATGAGCTTTGCCACCCTTATTTGGGCTCTGCTTAATATAACTTACCTTATCAATTATTATCTTTACAGGAGTACATTATCAAAATGCAGGAATTGAAGAGCTGGTTCAGATTCTTTTGAAATCAGAGTGCAATAGGAATTAAATTACTTACTGTTTGTATTGGTTCAGCAAGCACCTCCCATGATTGATTTAGATCTTTGGACAAAGCAGCTTCATTCACCTATAAGAAAAACATATTCTTAAGGCAGACGACCAAAGGAAAGCAGTTGAAACTTTTTTCTGACTGGAGTAAATTGAGAGAAAAGGCTCCACAGGGAATGCTGAATTGACAGCAAATGCAAGTAAACCATACACCGACCTATCAACTGTATTAGACTACAGTAACAAAAGTTACTCCAAAAAGCAACCTCTAATGTCTGCACTGGTAAAACCGACTTGCTACTACAGCAACAGCAAGTAAAATCATCAAAACAGCAATATTATCAATTAGGATACCGAGTGAATTGTACATTCATATAAGAGCAACCTTAAAATATCATTCAGTTATATCTCTATTGCACATCAACAATATGAGGAACTACAACAATATGAGGAACTACAGCCATATACGTATAACGTATCCTTTACCTGAAGCTTTGATATTCCCTGTAACGCACTTCTGTAAGCAAGAAGAGAATGTCCTAATCCCACACCAATGTTTCTTAGAACTGTTGAATCAGTCAGGTCTCGCTGCAGTAACAAGCATACCAAGAAAACCATTATTGCATAAACAAAAGATAAGGTTATGTTTATTGAATCATGCAACAATCTTCAAATTGTACTGAAAGTGTATAACATTCTGAAATAGTAAAAGATGTCCTTTATGTGGCTTATTATTACTAAATAGGACTGCAATATTACCAATAATAATGTAATTCTCATGCCTTACAATTCTCGCTGTATAATTTTCTTTATCTCCTTGGTTTAAATAGCTACTTATGCCACTTTTGAGCTCAAGATACATGAGAAGTAAGTGTATACCTGCCAACGTGAAATAGGTAACTTGCTGCTGAAATGGGATAGATATGCATTGGCAATACCAAGATTGCCTTCACTATTTTCAAAATCTATTGGGTTCACCTTGTGAGGCATTGTTGAGGACCCAACCTCACCAGCCTTTGTTATCTGCTCAACAGTGTACAATGTCTTGGTTAATGTTTTCCCATAAAAATTCTAGTATAAAGTCCAATAAGATATCAGAATGCTCACTTGCTTGAAGTAACCTAAGGAGATATAACCCCAGATGTCTCTATCAAAATCAATCAAGATGTTGTTGAACCGAACAACTGAATCAAAAAGTTTGGCCATGTAGTCATGAGGTTCAATCTGCAGTACCGATGTACTGGTGAGAACAATTTATAAATAAATATATTTATACACGCACACAACACATCCTTGAATATACCATTTGAATATTTTCCATACAAAAAGTTTCAGTGGATTAGGCAAGTGCTTCAGTGATTACATGGATGATAAGCAGTAGTAACTAAACTTTAAAGGCAAAACTAATGATTTAGCTACTATAGTTGGCAAGTTGTACTTAATACACCACTGAACTTTTAATTTTTCAAATTACCCTAGTAAACTAATTAATATTTTGAAATTGGACCATTCTGTTAACAGCTGTTAAATCCTTTCAATTTTTTTCCTACGTGGACGTTAAAAAGAAAATCAAAACCCACTATAAAAACAAAACCCTCTTTCTTACCGGAGCTCCGTCGTACAAAATCGTTCTCGGCCTCGAAAAACAAAGGATTCTCTGGTGTCTTCAAACCCCAACACGCTAGAAACACTCTCTGGACCCTCTCAGTCTCGACGAAGATAACAAAACTACCAACGTTGAAACCCAAAACGCAACCAGAATATTCGGTCCAGTTCTTGAATCCAAAGAAGAAGAGGACGAAGACGATGAAATTTATGAAGTTAGGGACAAATTCTACCAGTGAAGAAATTGTGAACGAGATGAGAAAACTATGAAAGATCATATAGATCTCGATTCGCAGCCCAAAAAGCACTCTAGGATGAATTTTTGGTCAACAACTTCAATTTTTAGTAAAAAGTGGCAGAAATGGATGCGGAAGCAAACTAAGCTTAAGAAACCGAGCGAGGTGGCTTTAATAAAAAGTGGCAGTAAAAAGTGCTAGGTCATTTTTTTTCTTTTTAACATCCACGTAGGAAAAAAACTGAAAGGATTTAACAGCCGATAACAGAATGGTCCAATTTCAAAATATTAATTAGTTTACTGGGGTAATTTGAAAAATTAAAAGTTCAGTGGTGTATTAAGTAAAACTTGCCAACTACAGTGGTTAAATCATTAGTTTTGCCAAACTTTAAAATATAATAGTTTTGCAAGCTTTGTTTGGAGGCATGACCATACTAGAATATCTTATACAAACTCCTCTTGGGCGACTACTGCTCCAATGGATGGATGAAAGTACTAGCTAGAGAAGTTACGGCTGAAGAATAAGTAATAAAATAAGGGAAGAGAAGGAAAAGAAGAGCTCCTCAACTCCTATATTAGGCTCAAAGCAAAGTACCTGATCCAAGACTACTAGGGATAAAATAAACATAAGATGTCAAGATTATACTAATTTTCCTGATTCTAGTCAAGTGTTTGTGAAAAAAATTGACGGTATTAAATACAATGTGTATAGCTACAATTTTTACAGAAACTACAAGTCAAGAAAAATTTATTGCATAAAACACACCTGCGTTACATAGGGATTGAAGCTTAGTCCAAGAGATGTTACAAACTCCTTCGCAATTTGGGGCCAGTCAATATCAGGGTATGCAACAAGATGTGCATTGTAATTCCCAACTGCACCAGCAAACTTTCCCAAAATCTCAACTTTAGAAACATCTTGCCTTTCTCTGCTTAACCTCTCTGCAAAAATTACCATTTCCTTTCCCAAGGTTGTAGGTGAAGCTGGCTACAAGATAGTAAATAAAATGAGTAATTTATTCATGATTAATTGGACCTAAAGTAATTAGTAATTAATTATTATCAACTATTGGTTGTAAAATTAAAAGAGAGGATGATTCTTCACATTGTTCAGAATAAAAATGTGTAAAATATCTACCTCATACCAGGCTTGGTTAGCATTTAAAATATGAAGATGAACTGCCAAGTTTTAATTATTATTTCTCAAATGCTTTCTCCTCATTGGTGAAAATTTTATGATTCTTAATGTGACGTTCAACATTAAGCTATTCAATATAAAGTAAGGGAATTACTAGTCTGAAGCGGCATTTCTTTCTCTCTTGTTGTCCGAAAATGGGCAGTGTTAAAAATAGTTTAAATTAATGTCCTGCCAGTAAGATAGATTGTCCTTATTTCCATGCACAAAGAAATCTCTATTACCTGTCCATGAGTGCGAGAAAGCATAGGAATCTGAGCATTTGCTTCAGCCATGTGATATATTGCCTTAATCAATTCATCCATGACAGGAAGTATGATACGGTTAACTGCTTCATTCAGCATCAATCCATGGGCAAGATTATTGATGTCTTCGGATGTGCAGGAAAAATGGAAAAATTCAAGCACCTACAATGAGTGAATGGAGATAGAGGGGCGATCAAACAATAACAACGTCACGGTAAGAGGCATGGACATGAAAGAAAAAATTGTAATAATGAAACTACCTAAAATGAATTGAAGCTTCGTCCAATGTTAATAACCTGAAGGACTAAATTTTATACCTTAGCTACTTCAGGATTTGACTGACATTTCTCTTTCAAAAAATATTCCACTGCTTTCACATCATGGTTAGTAGTTTTCTCAATTTTCTTAACTTCCAAAGCGTCACTCATGCTAAATTCATCAACCAATCCTTCCAAAAATGAATGAGCATCTTCACTGAAACTTGGAACCTCTGCGACTTCAGAATTTGTGAAAGCTTTATCAACCACCTGATCTGGCAGATTCAAAATTCAAAACAAATGTATCAAAAACAAAAAATACAAGCATGTCTGCCCCACTCCACAACCACATCTGCCCCTCCCCAACCAAATAATAGAGAAACAGAATAATATAAACACAGAAATTTGAAGTATACGATGAAAGTAAGAAAGAGTTGCATGAGTCAATTAACAATTTTAAACATCAGAAGATATACAAGCATCAAATAGTTATAACTCATACTAATTAGATAGCATTCAAGCCTTGAGCTTAAAAAGACGCATGGAAACAGCAATTTTATCCCAGTATTTTGCTCCTAAGCACTCATGTATGACACAGAAACCTCTGTTGGTCACCGACTCACTTGAGCGTGAAGACGATGCACTTTGCAAACCTTGGTTTGTTGCTACCAGTCCTTACCTGTATCTTACAAGTTCAATCACAAATTATGACCCAAGATTACAAGTGAGGATTATTATGCCACAATCTTGGTGAATGACTATTTAACTATCAAGTGTCAATCATCTTTTTAGATATTGATACTTTTTAGATCTCCCGGGACCACCGTCTTATGCAACTGTATAAAATTCCTCGCCTAGATGCATACATAATGTATCCCTAACCTATAGAAGTGCTTTGACTTCAAAGAACCACATTCTCGCCAAACTTGAGTCTAATGAATAATGATTGATGTTTCAGAAAATAAGCAGATGGAGAAAGTATACCGAAAGTCTGAAACTATATGCCCAAAACCTGTAAGAACATGAATATGGAAGCAAGTGAAAAGAAAGATCTATAATTGGTAGACACACTCATAGATCACATCGACCGTGTTTTTTCTCTATCATTTCTTTTATTCTAATCATCTTCGTCTGATTTGTAAACTGAACTTACAAAATCAAAAGAAAAAGATATTACACATTATATTAGATATTACTCAATTTGACATCTTGCATATATGCTTCACAGTATACAAAACCAGAAATAAGATAAGACAAAGTTACGTGCCATATCCTGGAACCAAGTAAAGGAGTTTAGATTAGATACCTCAACTAGAACCCGAAATTGTATTAGGCCATACTCGCTCAAATAAGGAGACAGATCCTTGACTTTGTTCCAATAACGACCATCCAGAGGACAGATAGCCGTTAAACTTGAGAGCTCCAGCTCAGGTGAATATTCAGCAGACATCCCTTTAACCTGAAATAAAATAAAATACTTTCTCATCCAAAACAAAATTCTATCGCAGATACAAAAATACATATTATTCTTTGATCCCTTTACAGTACAGAACAACCTTTTTATAATATATGCCCTTCACTTTAATTTTTATGTTATTTAAACATCAATACATTGAAAAAGTTAAAAAGATACTACCGATATGGAAAGAGACAGAAAACACTTCTTAAATCTGAAGCATCAAAACAAAAATTCAAACATGATCAGAATAGCATGAAATGCAAAAACTAACAGACCTGACACTTATCAAACATGGTCATTTAGATAAAGATTATATCTTCATTATTCCAAATTTAAATCCCATTGTTCTATTCTCATCAAGGGAATTAACATTTTTTATCAACTGACATCTTTATCCCAATTAAGAGTTTCCATTGGAATTCAAGGTATCGTTTATCATGGTATAAAGAAAATCTGATCTTGACTCTTATTATGCTAAAGTTAAATTTTGTTTAAAAGATTGACTTTTCTAGTTATGGGAATTGCCAAAATAAAATAAAATCTCTGGCTATGGCCTATGGGACAGAAGTCCTACATTATTTTTAAGTTTTTCAGTTTCAGTAATAATTCATTAGCATGAATCTCAGCATATACGAAGTTAAAAGATTCAGTTGCAGAAATGCAATAAATCCAATCAATCATTTCATGAAAAAAAGATAATGAATAAGAAGAAATTAGAAGGTTATACATATACATATATAAATGAACCTTTTCAACAGCCCAGTTATTGTTTTTTGCAGTGGCTTTGCAAGTGTAAGCGCTGCTAGGGAGTGAATTGAAGATGTGAAAAGAAGATGCAAGTCTTTTGCAGGAAGTCTTTTGATGGTATCTGCTGGTACTGCTGTTTGTGGGACTCAAATACGATGCCGTTTGATTGGCATTAGAAACTCTAGTACAAGCTCCCAATTCCATCGAGCGGATGAGTTACAGTCTCAGGCAGCTCTCTCTCCCCACTCTGAATAATGTTGTACCCGGTCTTTTTTGTCTTTTTTCTCACTCCGTTACAAAGTGCAAGTATGCAACCCTAGCTTTATTTGCTCTTTTTATTTATTTATTACTACTATTTTTTAATTATCAAGTATATACTACTCCTATTTCTCACTAAACAAATTCACCATCCATTCATATATATATATATATATATATATATATATATATATATTTTTTAAAAGTAAAGATAAAACTCTAACTTTAAACTATAAAATTACATTAAAAAAATTGGCTTGAATATAAATAACTATCCTAAATTATTAATATTTTTTCACTTCGGTGATCAACCTTTTAATTTTTTCAATCAAGTCATAAAACTATTTTTTTTACTTTCGTTCAATTGAACATGCAACGTCATAAATTGATGACGTGGTCCCGCTGACTATGCTAATCAATGTCTACGTGTAATTAAAAATTAGGCTTAAGTATAAATTAGTACCATGAACTATTGACATTTTTCCACTTTGATTATCGATTTTTTATTTTATTTTTTCTACTTCAGTACAATTGAAATTGAAGATGGTGGATAGGGTGAAAGTTATTTTCTTTTTAATTACTAGTTTTTAATTGGCTTTCTCTATTAACTAAGAGCTCAAGTACATGGAAAGAGAGTATGTGTAAATTATGTTCTAATAATTTAATATTATTTTTTATTTTGTGAAAAATAATAATTAATGATAGTTGTAAGTAAGATGGTATCTAATAATCAGATAATTTTCTTCTTCTATTTTGTTTGAAAATTTAGGTGTTAATGATAATGATAAGTAATATTTTTCATAATTATTTTTTTCGAATAAAAAATAACCTCTTAAACAAATGTTTTATTTTTAAATTATTTTTAGTTTTTGTTGTTAAATTATAATATGATATTACATTTATGCCTATTTTGTTTTTATAAAATAATTTAAATTAATTAAAAAATGAATATTATTTTAACACGTGTTTCAAAATAGATCCACAAGTTAGGAGTAGGAGTGATATTCGCAAAAGGTCTCCACCGGCCAAGGAAATAAAGTTGCAAAATTTTGAAGGCTGCCCTGCAACTAACTGATATTACGTCTGCAGATCTCTTCATAATAATAATTTCACAAATATATTTTGAGCCACATAAAAAATTCAAGAGATATATATGGGCATCATCATTAACTTGAGCACGTAAAATGAGTAATCGATTCGTATTCGTTTGACTAAAAATTCGATTTCAGCGCGTCTCGAAATATAAATGAATCAAATATGAATAAATTTTAATGTTCGATAAATTATTCAAATCTGCTTAAATTATAATTTTGTATTGATACTTGGATCATATTAGTTCAAAAAGTTCAAACTGCTCGGACTTAATTTGAGATTGTATTCGACTTGATAGCTAAATGATTCTCAATCAAACTTTATTTTATATTTTATAATTTTGTAAACTAAATTTGAAAACCTTAATACTCTGCTCTACTCTTCATTTACACCCTTATGACTAACCTCACCCCATACTCCTTTATCACCCTTTTTATCCATTCAGCCAGCCAAGTGGCCGCCCAACATTGCATTTGCACATCCTCTTCTTCTCCAAAATTCCAGTTGAGTTTTTTTTTCATATATTTTTTCTTAATGGAGACTGCGGGTATCACATGCAGTGCACGTGGGGCTCTTCTTCCTAGTGTTGCTTCACAACATTCAACTACTGCTCTAGCTTCTCCTTGCTCCATTTCTGCATCATTCACCTCCAAGGTGAAAAAGAAAATTGTAGTAGTATTTCATTAATATTTTAGTATACAATTTTTAATATGTACTAATTTAACTATTTGGTATAAAAATTTATATAAAAAATATTACTAAAAAAATGGGTATGTGAAAATTGAATTGAATTGCAGAGTTTGAAATCAAGCTCACTATTTGGGGAATCATTGAGGATCATACCAAGATCATCAGTTAGGGTTTCAAAGACAAAGAACTCTTCTTCTGCCCTTGTGACTAAATGTGAGATTGGTGACAGTCTGGTAAGTACTTATAACTCTACCAATTAATATATGATGATGGTGATGATGATTATACCTAAAACCTACCTGATCACTCAATTTGTGGGGTGTATATTTTGGGTGTTTATTTCGTATATAAGCTAAAATCAAAGATTGTAATAAGGTTAGAGAGGGTAGAATTTAGGATATTTACATGAGTTTGTAATGGCAGGAAGAGTTCCTTACAAAGGCAATGGAGGATAAGGGGCTGATCAGGTTTATGATGTGCACGCATGGGAGAAGCGATTCGGACCATTGCCTTTAAAGTGAGAACAGCTTCTTGTGGAGGAACATCATGCGTAAACTCTTAACAAGCTCCTATTTGAGGTCAGAGTATACAACCTAGCTATTTTCTGCTTATGTTTATTTGCCTTGAGCATTGATCAAGGAATAACAAAATTTGATTGGAAATGATTTTCACACACTTCATATTCATATTGATCATGAACAAAAAGGCTTACGTCTGTTTATCTTCAATTTGCAGGCCTTGAATTACTCCCATTTCTGCAAATATGCTTGCTCTGAAGAAGTTCCTGAGCTCCAAGATATGGGAGGACCAGACCGGTTGAACGTAGATTCGAGACTTTTAATTCATCAAATTCAACTTGTATAAAGTAAAAGAAAATTGGTAACAAATTATGAACAGGTGGTTTTAGTGTTGCATTTGATCCACTCGATGGCTCTAGTATTGTCAGACACAAATTTCATTGTTGGCACCATCTTTGGGGTGTGGCCGGGAGATAAGCTAACTGGGGTAACGGGAAGAGACCAAGTTGCTGCAGCCATGGGGATTTATGGACCTCAAACTACATATGTTATTGCTCTTAAAGACTCCCCTGGCACCCATGTGTTCCTCCTAGCTCCTTGATGAAGGTGTGATTTTACAAAAAAAAATAAAAAAGCATCACAATTTGATATTGCATTATAATCTTTCTTCTGTTATCAGGAAAATGGCAACATGTCAAAGACACAACTGAGATCGGAGAAGGAAAGATGTTTTCTCCCGGAAATTTGAGAGCCACATTTGACAACCCTGATTATCAAAACGTACGTAATTTTGTTCAATAATACTATATATAGTTTTCTCTTCAGTTTAATTATTTGTTATGTTTCTGACTCTCTAATCGCCAATGCCAAAAACTGCTTATCAAGTACTATGTCAAAGAGAAATACACATTGAGATACACTGGTGGAATGGTGCCCGATGTTAACCAGGTATTTCTCTAAACCATCTAGTGATACACCTTCTAATAAGTCTCAAACAAATAAAAATGAGATTGATTCTTCTAAAATTTGCGAGCAGATTATTGTGAAAGAGAAAGGTGTGTTCACAAATGTGATATCCCCAACTACTAAAGCCAAGCTTAGATTGGGGGTCTTGATTGAGAAAGCCGGGGGCTATAGTAGCGATGGCACACAGTCTGTGCTAGACAAAGTGATTGTTAATCTTGATGACAGGACTCAAGTAGCTTACGGATCGAAGAACGAGATTATTCGATTTGAACAAAGGCTATACGGATCCTCCAGGCTCAAAGCTGGTGGTGTGCCAGTTGGAGCTGCTGCTTAATCTATCCGACCACCCATATATGAACTTGCCATTTTCTCTCTTTCAAGAACAGCACTAAGGTGCTTCCTAGCTAGACAAGTTTGTAGATTACAGACACAGCCAGCTTATAATGACAAGGTTAAGTTTGTTGTAAGATGAAGAGGTCAAGTAGTTTTGGTTGAGTACTTTGCTTGACTTGTATTGTCCATTCCAAAACATGTGCTTTTAAACTACAAAAACAAACTCACTCAAAAAGTCATAACTAAAGATACAATTGTTAGTAACTTAATCCCTTATATACGGACAAATTTTTTCATATTTTTCGATGTGAGAATGAGTGTTACATTAGCTGCCAGCGACATTTTATTACATTAAGTAGGATTTGTATATCATTTTTATAGCATTTTATAAGATGAAAATATCAAGCCAAAAATTTATAAAAACATAAACTTCTACTGCATCTTTTGAAATATTGTAAATACCTAGAAATATAAACTTTGGAATTATCCCCTTGTGACCTCTGCTTTGTCTAATTAACAAAATGCCAAAATATTTGCTTCTTAGGATACTTTCACAACTCACAAGATTAAGATTAATATCTTATTTAAGCAAGTTTAGTTGTGTAGGAAAATCTGTGGATTACTTATGACCTAACATCAAATTAGTTGAGGAGGGAGACCCAAATTAGATATTTCACATAAACCAGAGGAATTCACAGATTTTGTCAGCAAACAAGAAACAGAAAAAAATGGTATGTATCTGTACTTTGCATTCTTTTTTCTCGAGTCTATGACAGGTAATTTGATTTTCTACTGGTTTTAGTCCAGCCTGCCCATAACTATGATATACTTCATGCTTTAACTAATTTGATTTTATATTGATTCAAATTTAGCTTTTTAAATGAGTGATTCACGACCATAATTAGTCTGATTAAGCTCGAGCATTTTCAAGTAGTACTGTATTTCAGGAAAATATGACAGGAAACAAGAAATGGCGAGGAGCAGTTAAAGGCATAGTTGATGCACCCATTGATAAAGTATGGACCATGGTGTCCCAAACTAATAGACTCCCCGAATGGATGCCAGTGATCGAAAAATGCACCGACTTGGATGGAAAGGAAGGCGTTCCAGGCTACGTTCGCCTAGTTTCTGGGCTCATGTTCTCACAAGAAGATGGGGACAGATCATGGATAAAGGAAAGGCTAGTTTCCATGGAGCCCTCATCACATAGTTATGTATACAAAATGGAGGCAAGCAATGTAGGTTTAGATGGATCTGTAAATTCATTGAAACTTATAGATTACGGGGACAATTCTACACTAGTTAATTGGTCATTTGAGATAAATCCTCTAGAAGGTGCATGTGAGGATAGTCTAATAGATTATCTAGGCTTCCTCTATAAATCTTGTATTAATAGGATTGAGGCTGCTTTAGAAGCTTCTTCCCAAAAAGTCTGTTCAGTTTAATTGGCATGTTTTAGCCTTAACCAAAATCTAAGCAATGTACCTTTGTATTCATATTCCACTTGAATTTCTGTTGTGTAAAAACTAAGATTGCCAATAATACATTAGTTTCTATTCTTGTCCACATTGCCAACAAGTGCACAAGTTATACACCATTAGTTTTTTTTTGTACTTAGTTGTGTTAGGTTCAGAATGCTTGTCAGTATTTTAGAAGAGCTAGGAACATGTGATTTTGAAATCGATACGGATGATGAAATGTTAACCATTAGAGTGAAAACTATTTCTCAGCTGATTCAATGACTTGAATTTCACCACTTTTTTTTTACTAATTTGTTTGTATAAAAAGATGAGACCAAAAACAATGGCTAAGGGACATACCCCAGAGATATAGCTAGGTCATCTAAAGACATGCCTGAGATGAACAAGCTATAACCAGATAACAACAGTCAAAATTGCACTCTTCTGGAAGAGTATTATCAGTTCCTAGAATTAATTGAAGTGACTAATAATTAAATTGAATTGTTAATATTTAGGAGAAATGTGAAGAAGGAGAGATGAAATAGCCGAGACATGTATTTCAAGCAGCACATGGTCTCACATCAGTTTCAGTCAACTGAAAATGGCAAGAACCTAGTATCTTGCTTCAAAACAAAATACATACAGACAGGTAAACTACATTATGTAATATGCAAGAAAACTCAACATAATACGTGCCTGTCTAACCTTTGTCACCTAACTTAGTACAATGACATTGTGTGAAATTCTATTTAAATCCCCTATAATTCTAGCTGCAAGGTTCAATCATCTACATTACATTAAGTTTGCCAAAACAAAGAATACATAAATAGTAAGACACAAACACACACACACACACACAAAAAGAGGATGGCATATAGGCTTAACGCAATGCTGCTAATGGCAGCTGTCCTGTTTCCAGCACTAGTAGAGTCCGCAGTCCGCCATTATAACTTCAAAGTAAGTACATTCTTCAAGTTTTGGTGTTTATTTTTGCTTTCATGCACTTGGGGTTACCCTTACATATAGGGTTCATTTTCACCCTACCCCAACTCGTTTGAGATAAAAGGCATTGTTGAGTTGATTTTCAGTTTTTACACATTAAATAGTGTTTTTTTAGGAAGTTAATTCTTCAATTATCTTCACAATCTTTACTCTATATGCAGGTTGTGAGGAAGAATACAACGAAATTTTGTGCAACAAAGGCCATTGTTACTGTCAATGGGAAGTTTCCAGGGCCTACTCTTTATGCAAGGGAGGATGATACAGTAACTGTGAGAGTTATCAACCATGTCCAATATAATGTGACAATTCATTGGTATGGCTAAAGACTAATTTGCGGCTTAATTTTTAAGTAGTGTTCTAAAAATTTCTTGGCGGGGGACGGGGTGCCTAGTCAGTTCAAGGAAGTAAGGATCACCTAACGCCTAGGTGAGGGCTTAGATTTTTAGAACATTTGTTTTAAATAATATTTGGATTGTCTCCCTATTAAATTCCTTTATGGTTTTCCACTTTTGAGGATATTTTATAGCAAACTGATTGTAGGACCAATAAATAAGTGTAGACCTTGTCCACATTCGATATCTCCCATGTTCCCCCCCCCCCCCCCCCCTTACCAAAAAACAAAAAATTGTCCCTACTCTGCATTTTTTCCCCATCTTAACTCTTTTCTTCCAAAACAAATATTGCCATGATATTATGTACAAAGCTAAGTAATGAAAATTAAAATTTTCCAGGCATGGAGTCCGGCAGCTTCGAACCGGTTGGTCAGATGGACCAGCATACATCACACAATGCCCAATTCAGCCTGGCCAAAGCTATATCTACAACTTCACTCTCACTGGTCAAAGAGGTACACTTCTTTGGCATGCACATATCCTCTGGCTCAGGGCAACAGTACATGGTGCTATAGTCATCTTGCCAAAGCTAGGTGTTCCTTACCCATTTCCCAAACCCCACAAGGAAAAAATCATCATATTAGGTGAGGCAGCTCAAAAGTAATATTTTTACTAATTTCGTTAGGCTTCATAGTAACCGGTTGTTTGTTAGATTTATTTCTTTGTATAAATTGTGCTTTATAGGAGAATGGTGGAAATCGGATGTTGAAGCTGTGATCAACCAGGCTTTACAAGCGGGCACACCACCAAATGTATCTGATGCACATACCATTAATGGTCATCCAGGACCTGTTCCTAACTGCTCTTCTTCGGGTACTGGCATGTGGTATACATAACCCCTTGTGTTTTTTCTGCATGAAACAAGCCTTAACAGATTAAAACAAAAAAAAATGCAGAAAGGATTTTTGTGTTGATTGGAGAACAAGCCAAATTTACTTGGTAAAAAATTTCTAGTAACTTACCTTGCTTATTCATGAAAAAGAAAAAGAAAAAGAAACCAGCTTCATTTACCTATCTTATTCATGAAAAATTAGGAAAGCTTACTTGATTTACTTTATCAAATATGAAAATGAGAAAGAACATTTTGAACTTGCTTTGTTAATGTTAAAAAACTGAAACTATGAACTTTTTTAGCTTTTTTGTTTTGTTAGTTCCTGTTCACTTCAATACAATGGATACTTGTGATTGTTATAGTTTCAAAATTGTCAGTTCATCAATCATTCTAGATAAAATATAATCATTTCCTTAAAAGTTTCAATCTTTACAACTAATCCCAACTATTTTGCAGGATTTACTTTACATGTTAAAAGTGGCAAGACCTATTTGCTGCGCATCATTAATGCAGCCTTAAACGAAGATTTATTCTTCAAGATTGCCAACCACCAACTGACTGTAGTTGAAGTAGATGCCTCATACACTAAGCCTTTTGAGACTGATACCATATTCATCGCGCCAGGCCAAACCACAAGTGGTCTTCTAACTGCAGATCAAGGCATTGGCAAGTACCTTATAGCCATCTCTCCATTTATGGACACAGTAGTAGCTGTGGACAACTTAACAAACACGGCTATCTTACGTTACAAAGGTGTTCCTCCATTTCCCCCAACAAGCCTCACCTCTATACCCCCAAAAAATGCCACCCCAATGACAGAAACCTTTATTAAATCTCTCAAAAGTCTAAATTCAAAAGAGTATCCTGCTAATTTCCCGTTATCTGTTGATCATTCGTTGCTTTTCACCATCGGTGTTGGTGTTAATCCATGTGCTACATGTGTTAATGGGAGCAGAGTTGTCGGGGATATGAACAATGTTAGCTTTGTGATGCCTAGTACTGCTCTTCTTCAAGCTCATTATTACAACATAAGTAGAGTTTTTACAACTGATTTTCCAGGAAATCCACCAATTCCCTATAATTATACTGGTAATGTAACAACCAATATGCAGACTATGAATGGCACAAAGGTTTATAGGTTGGCTTATAATTCTACAGTACAACTTGTGCTGCAAGGTACTTCTTTAATAGCACCAGAGAGTCATCCAACTCATTTGCATGGGTTTAATTTCTTTACAGTTGGAAGGGGAGTAGGTAATTATGATTCACAAAATGACCCTAAAAATTTTAATCTTGTTGATCCTGTTGAGAGGAATACTATGAGTGTACCTACTGCTGGATGGATTGCAATCAGATTCAGGGCAGATAATCCAGGTAATTAAACCTACATTCTTACTTTTTATCCAATTTTTTGTTTATCCTTTTAAGGGTGTTTTTTTTTCATTTAATTTGAATCTGGGAGAGATTAAATATTACAGGGTTATTGTAATCATCGTTGATCAGCATGAAGAAAGAATATACTTAGAAAGTTTGTTATTCTAATTTAAATTCTGCAGGTGTGTGGTTTTTGCATTGTCATTTGGAAGTGCACACTACATGGGGGGTCAAGATGGCATTTTTGGTGGATAATGGTAAAGGACCAAATGAGTCAATTCTACCTCCTCCAAGTGACCTCCCAACATGTTAGGCGCGTCAGGGAAATTGAAATGGAAAAACATCAAACTTCAGAGAGATTGAGCCTGGTGAGGTTGGTTGAAAAAAATTGAGAAATGAAGAAGAACAAAACCAGAAGGTGAAGTTGCGAAAGAGAAAATAAAACAGTTAAGAGGATAAAGGGTTGATCATTTAGGAGATGTAATCTAAATTATTTAGCTTATGAATTTATGTTTGAATGTTATAAGAGAAATTTGTGTGTAGCTTTCAGTTATAGGATTTGAAGGGTTGTGTTGAAGACAATGCAGAGTTCTTGATATATCAGTCCAGTATTTGCCATTTTTAATAAGGAACATATTTCAAAATCTTTGTACTGAACTTTAGAATTAAAACAATATTAATTTTCACCAAAAGTTCCATGCACCAGTTGTGTCTAATTAAACCGACTTACAAACAATAATATTGCACCAAAAAATATACTTCAATCAGCTCAAAGTGGATTCATTTCACTCTTCCTTTACTTTAAATCACCAAAAGAAGTCCTTTTGATATGAAAGCATTAAGCATAAGCCTTTCTGAATCTATACTTTCTATAAAATTAAACATCTAGTATTTTATTTCTTTATATCCTTGAAAAATGCACAGATTGAACAAAATAAAAATTAGTGCTTTATCAAACTAAAGCATAAAACTTTGCCTATTTAACTAGTATTGTCATGTCATTAGAAGCTGTGACCTTATCAGCTAATCACTCATTTCTTGCATTTGCTGGAGACCATTACATTATCTGATTCATTCGGCATTCAGATGCTGTTCTGAAGTATTTTGATTGCTTTCTTTTCCCTTTGCATCCTTTCTGCCACCACTGTTTTTTTTCCTTCTCTGTATCGAATTTAGCCAACTTGACTGATTTTAATCTCACTTTGTCCACCTAGGCTGAGTCTGCATCAAAATAATTCAGCATCTTTTGCTTTATTCTACCATATAAAACACATAAAGATCCATGCAATATAATATAATTCCCATGAATATCTTAACAATACCATCTAAGATTCAATACTGACAGAACTTAGCATTTGGTTTTATAGCTTCCTTGCTTAAGCCTTTGGAGGTATATATATCATTTTTATTTTATTTTATACTATTCTCAGATACAAAAGAATTAAAGAAAAAAGAAACCATCTTTCCTTTTATTAGTTTTATTTTTTACATCCGGTAAGCCTCATTTTGTCATTATCACAATATATCTAGAACACTGGTTAGAAATATATTCATTCCATGGAGCCTTAACAAAATCTCCAAAAAGTTGATTGTACATTTCATTTTGTCACAATAAATCAAAATCTTTTGAGGGTGAAGAAAAACAAAAGTTGGAAACTATTGTGTATCAGCCATAGTTTCATCTGATTACTGTTTTTTACTTTTAAAAGTGCCATTACCAAAAGTTTATCTTCTTTAATTTCACTTCCCTATTATAAGAGAATGAACTGCAAAAACAATAGCCACCTCAATCACAATTAGCCACCTGCAAGATTTTTTAATGTCTCCTTTTCTCTTTCTTATTCTACTATCATTTGGGTTCTTTCATGACCAAAATATAGAACCATACTCCCACTAGTTCTAGCTCTACAGCCCAATCTAGTTTTCCTAATTGTTTCCTTTGTTCACTAAATAGTGTAGCAATTGAGGGTTTTGCATTACTATAGCCACCAGGGGATTGGAACTTTTGCAAGTATGGAGACTTTGTATCCAGCTTCACATGCTTTCAACTCAAATTTGTTGATGCAAGAGTGCAAGAGCACAGTATGGACAAAAGAAGAGAACAAGAAGTTTGAGAGTGGTCTTGCATTCTTTGATGAGGACACCCCGGATCGATGGATAAAGGTTGCAAATATGATCCCTGGGAAATCAGTTTTAGATGTGATTGAGCATTACAAGGAATTGGTAGCTGATATCAGGGACATAGAAGCTGGTGTTGTTCCACTTCCAGACTACCTGCCCTCCTCTTTCACATTCGAGTTCAACTCCTTCAGCAAGTGGCCTTCGGCCTATAGATCTTCTGATCAGGAGAAAAAGAAAGGTGTGCCTTGGACAGAAGATGAACACAGGTGAATTATTCCATTGTATTAATTTTATGCTAACAATACTATATATGTTTGGTTTCCATTACAAGTAATCAGCCAATAAATAGGAAGAGTGAAAAATATCAACTTTTTAACAGCACCAAACTATACTGCATGTGTTTAATGCAGTGCAATGCTTCATAAATCCAAGACAATATATATATATATATATATGTGTGTGTGTGTGTGTGTGTGTGTGTGCAATTTCATATTTCCTGTTACATAATATTGTTTGATTGTTGATTTAACCGAAGGCGATTCCTAATGGGGCTTCAGAAGTATGGTAAAGGGGACTGGAGGAATATTTCAAGGAATTTTGTAATTACCAAGACCTCAACTCAAGTGGCAAGCCATGCTCAGAAATACTACTTGAGACATCTTTCAGATAGGAAAGAAAAGAGGAGGCCTAGCATCCATGACATCACAGCGCTCCATCTTACAGATAGATGCCAATCAGTCGGATGATAATTCTACTTTGCTTCCACAACCAAGCAATTGAACCAATACAATGCTTCGGGATGAAACAATTGAATCCATCTAATGGCTCAAATTGATAAGACTATTGGTTAAATATATACTTTTCAAAAGGAATATATCTCTAATATTTAAATATCTTTTCAATAGGATGTATCTCTTCAAAATGATATATATCTTTTCAAAAGGGTACTTGGAAACTTATAAATAGATTGTAAATCCAAGTTTTGTACTTTAAAAATCATTCTAAATCCTTCTTAAGTTCTTAAAAAAATAGAACGCATCATTCTATTTTTTTGCTATAATTTTCTTCTCTCGTTTATAGTTTTGTACTAGATTTGTTTCTATACAACAAATTTTAGTACAAAATAAAATCTGGGTATGTCTTATCTTTGAAAACTAATTCGCAATAACTAGTAAAAGTAAGGGGCAAATATAGTTTTAAAGAAAGAGTGATAAACCATTCGATATAGACGGTTATATTATAGTTCTACAACAAACTACAAAGCGGGTTACAACAATCTTAAATCAAAATAAAAAACTCGAGAAGTTTGATGGATTATTCTTCAGACGTTAGAAGAGCAAACTGTATTTTTACTTAACGGCACTAAAACTCTCTCATTTGTTGAATGAAGAGAAAATGGAAGAAAAAGAAAATGAGTCACCGATAGAAATGAATACTAGCTCGAATAAAATGGGAACAAGATGACTTCATGTGTAAATGGTAAATTCTAAATGTGTTATCTAATTCATTGTATAATGTGTATGAAGTCAAGTTCATAGAAAAGACGGCAAGGGAATTATGGGAGGATCTCGACAATAAGTACAAAATCGAGGACGACGGAAATAAAAAAATTCTAGTAAGTTTATTTTTTGATTATCAAATGATAGATAACAAATCTATTATGTTGCAAGTACATAAACTTCAAATTATTATGAATCAAATTGTGTCGGAAGGCTATAGCCTTGACGAAGGGTTTCAAGTTTCAACAATCATTTCAAAATTATTATTTTCGTGGAAAGATTGTCGAAAGGAATCGAAACAAAAGAAAGATGCAATGACTATGTAAGAGCTTATTAAATTTCTCCAAGTTAAAGAGAATTTTCAGAACTTGGATAAATTGAAAATAGAAAACAAAAGCGTTAAAACTCCTGTCATAGATAATGCATCTAAACCAAAGGGCAACAACAAAAGAAAATGTGGTGATCAAGATAACACTTTCGGAAATAAAAAATCGAAATGTACTTGTTGGAATTGTAGTAAGTCAGTACACTTCAAGAAACAATGTATTTTGTACTTGAAACAAAGACAGCAAATGAATGACCAAATAAATATGGTAGGCAATGAATATTACTGCTATGATTATGGAGACTAACATGGTTGGAAATGATATGGAATGGTGGATCGATTGTGGAGCAACCAAACATATTGTCAAGAATAAAGTAATGTCTAAAGCCTTTGAACCTATGAAAGATAGTTAAGAATTATTCATGGGAATTAATTCATCAACTGCAAAAGTGATGGACAAAGGCAAGGTGGTTCTCGAGTTATCATCCGGGAAGATAATCACTCTTAATGATGTTTTTCATGTTTCAAAAATTAAGAAAAACTTTGTATCTGTTAGTCTTTTAAACAAACATGATATAAAAGTCTTGTTTGACGCTAATTGTATTGTATTGTCCAATGGTTGCATGTATGTCGGAAAATGATATGAATATGATGACATGTACAAACTAAATGTTATTAATAAAAATTCATCTTTTGATTATATGGTTTTTACTTTTGATGTTTGGCATGCTAGATTAGGACATGTAAATTATAAAACTATACGTAGCATAAGTAATCTTAGTTTAATTCCTAAGATTATTTTTTCTGATTTACAAAAATGTGTTATATGTGTGAAGTCTAAAATTGCTAAGAAGATTTTTTTTAAAAGAAAGAAATTCACAATTATTAGAATTAATTAATTTCGATATTTGTGAATTTGAGGACATTTTAACTAGGAGAGATAAAATATATTTTATAACATTTATAGATGATTGCTCTAGATACACTCAAGTTTATTTGTTAAGGACTAAAGATTAAGCTTTAAAAAAAATTTAAAATCTACATGGTTGAAGTTGAAAATCAATTATATCGAAGAATATATTAAAAATTTTAGACAAGATAGAGGAGTGAAATACTTCTCTTATAATGATTTTGTGAGAATTATGGTATAATTCATCAAACTATATCCCCTTATAGTTCTCAACAAAATAGAGTGACACTACGAAAATATAAGACACTTGAAGAAATGATTAATACGTTACTTCTTAATTCTGGTTTACCTAAAAAATTTATGGGGGGGGGGGGGGAAACATTACTGAATGCTTGTTATATACTTAATTGTATACTCCATAAGAAAACTCACATTACACCTTATGAATTGTGAAAAAATATAACATTTTCTTGACCATTTAAGGTTGTGGAGATTTTGGGCATTAGTAAAGTGAACTGATCCTAAAAGGCCAAAGCTTAGAGCTAAAGCAATCGAGTGTGCTTTTATAAGTTATGCACAAAACAACAAAGCCTTATAAATTCTTGACCATGAAACTTGTAAAGCCCCAACTTTTTGAATAAAGATGAATTTTCTATAAATATTATTTTTGAATATTATGGAGTGAAATTGATATAATAGTTGTGGGTAATATTTATAAATTTTGTAAAGTATGTAAGTTGTTATATAATATTCGATTGGTTGGGGAATATTCGTTTTAACATGAGATATTAGTACAACGACCAATCATTGGTGGACCCCACAACGGAATTATTGTCGGATTGAGAAAACGACAAAAAATACTTTATGAAAATAACGGCGGAAGTTTTACCGTTAACTGTTGAAACACCCGGTGTTAAAAGTACAGTAATACGCGTGGTTGCATAGTAGCACACGGTATTGATTATTGATGCTTACGTGATAAGTCACTCAGTTTTGTTGGTATTATTAATGTAATAATACAGAAAATATTTTTATATAAAACATAATAATTTTATAAAGTTATTCTATAAATAGAATATATTATATTCTATTATGCATAGTGTTGCATAGTGTCTGCATAGTATTTTGCATAGTAAAATCTTTTTATATAAAACAGAATACTTTTATAAAGTTATCTGTTTTATTAGACAATAATTAGAATATATTATATTTTATTATGCATAGTGTTTGCATAGTGCCTGCATAGTATTTGCATAGTAAAATCTTTTATAAAGTTATTCGTTTTATTAGATTATAAATAGAATATATTATATTTTATTTAAAAGATTTTGCTTTAAATATGGATCGTCAGATTAAAGACCGTTCATGAGTTAGTTACTATGCATTCTATTTTTCTATAAATAGAAGCTCATTCATTCATTATTTTCTTACGAATTCACTGAAACTCTAGAGAGATAAACTATAGAGAGAAAGGAGAAAGTATTCTGCTACTTCACTACTTATATATCCAGTACTCTTCTTCTTAAGGTAGGGAATATTATTTGTTGTACTCGTAAGGGGTGTTATTCTTTCTTATTCATGAAGAGAACTGTTGTTATTCCATTTCTTATTATTCTGTTGGAATAACCTGTATATGCGGTCTGCCCTATACTTGGTGACATTCTTCTATTATTCTGTTGGAACATCCTGTCTGTGTGTTTTACACCGGACCTGGTTTCGTCTTTATTATTATTCCGTTGGAACATCCTGTCTGTGTGTTTACACCGGACCTAGGTTCCTGTCTTATTATTATTCTGTTGGAACATCCTTGTCTGTGTGTTTTACACCGGACCTGGTTTCGTCTTTATTATTCTGTTGGAACATCCTGTCGGTGCAAATTTTGCCTGACCTGGTTCCGTTATTATTATTCTGTTGGAATAACTTGTCTATGTGAAGTACCGCATCCATGGTGATTTCTTTTGTTATTCCATTCTTTTTTATACTCAGTTAGTTAAAGTTTTGACTTCTATACTCCATGAAATTAGTAGAATATCCTTGATATTTGCGCTTCATCCAGTATCTTTTCATAGAAATATTCTTCTGATCATTCTTGAATTTTACTCTACAAAACAGTAACATGTTGACAATTTGGACGTTAATAATTCCTGGATAAAATAATTCTTGAACTTGTTTTATTGAATTCTTATATCATTGTCATCATCCTCATGTTTATATTTTGTTGAAAGTCATCTATGGCCTGTAGTGCATAGATGGACTTGGTATGATTATGACCATGGATTATTCGGTGTAATCATGACCATAATATTACAAATGATGTGGTAAAAGTTCTCATTGGCCCGTAGTGCATTAATGGACAGTTGTTGGCATGATCATGACCATTAATGAATACACAAATATTCTTGGCCCGTAGTGCATGGATAATTGTGGTCGTGATATTAAAGAATATCATTGGCCGTAGTGAAGGGGTGATTCGATGATGTGGAATATTTATTAAGCTGAGTCTTAGCGATAACAGTGATGAAAAACCTTTTTAATCATAAAAGATAGTAGATTTTATTTTCTACTTGACTCTTTTAATGGTTTGCTTGTTCCGCTGCAGTTAAACTTGATGTCTATTATATTTTATCAGTTTAACATTGTTGGATACTAATGATAATTTATTCTGCATTATCGTAGTTATAATATTTCTTATTGGGCTAGTTGAGCTCACCCTTTCTTTCACTGTTCTCTTCAAGAAATGAGAATATAGCTGAGACGAGTCGGAGAACGGAGTGATGGTCCAGAGGATAGCATTAGTAGTCCTCACTATTCTGTAAAACAGTGTGATAATAATTGTAATGATGACTCCTTTTGAGTTTGTGTAATCTCTAGTAAATAATATTTGTATTCAAACTCACAGTTTATGTTTTGTCGTATTGTACACGACAGTTGTATTAGTAAGTTGTATTTGAATTCTGTACCATGTATCTGGCGACCCAAGATGGGTGATGTATACCTAATTTTGGGGGCGTCACAATGATATTGAAGAAATAATATCGTCCGTATGGGGATTTCGGTCAATTTCTGTGTAGAATTTGGAAACACTTTCTTCTGCAAAGTTGTAGAGAATTGAATTTCCTATAAAAAATTGCGAGATTCGAATTTTCTGATAAAGGGCTATTTATTATGAATTATTGAAGTTCCAAAGCTCCGAAATAATTAATTTTTGAAGTTTTAAATATTTTTTTAATAAAAACATTTTTTTATATGTTGTGAGCCTCACTAATCACATGCTAAGTTGCCGAATTCAGAAGTCTAAGGTTGGCGTAGAAAATTTTATTTATATATTAATATTATATTAAATTTTCTGCTTCGGTATTCTAAGCAATTTTCTATAAATAGGTGCTTAGGTAAGAATTAAAAATCACACCAGAAACTAAAGTTTTCTCTCTATTTCTCTCTCTATATTATATAGTGTATTCTTGTGAGTATTTTGATATCTTGAGTGTTGCTATACGGTGCAAGTTCGTTCAGCATTATTCCAATCAGAAGTACTGCTCTTTTGAGGTACGGGATAGTAAGGGATTGTAAGGGAGATTATTTTCTTCATAAATGATATTATTTCTTCAATATCATTATGCCAAAATATTGGTTTGAACTTTTTATCAAAGTTGGAGCTTTTTCATGTCGGGGTTACTATTTATGAGTTACTATTCACGAGTTACTATTCATGAGTTACTATTTATGAGTTATTATTCACGAGTTACTATTCACGAGTACTATTCATGAAGCATGATGATGTTTTTTGTGAAATTTTTATCTTTTGGTGTCGGAGTTACTATTCACGTATATGGCACTATTCACGTATATGACACTGTTCACAAATACGATATTATTCACAGAAAAATTAAGTTTTCTTCTATGTGTCCAAGATTGTCTGTTATGATTCCTATCTTTGATTGGATCTATGTTTTGGTTTTCATTCTTGAATTTTACTCCACTCTGGTTATTTATGGTATTTTTGAACTTGGGTTGTTTAAAGTACGAATCCTTAATATTTGTTCTTTTGTTTCACTGGATTCGTTTTCTTTAAAATATTTTGCATCATCCTCAGTGATATAACTGAATATCTTTGGCCTGTACTGCAAAGATGAATGATTTCTGATGAATATCTTTGGCTCGTAATGCAAAGATGACCTGTTGTTGAATATCTTTAGCATGTAGTGCAAAGATGACCTGTTGATGAATATCTTTGGCTTGTAGTGCAAAGATGGCTTGTTGATGAATATCTTTGGCCTGTAGTGCAAAGATGACTTGTTGATGAATATCTTTGGCCCGTAGTGCAAAGATAAATTTATTAGTAGGATTATGAACATGAACTGTGATTTGGTATAACCATGATCTTTGATGTTTCAGGTGATGAAAATTAACTTTGTCCTGATTGAGGAAAGGAATTTAGAATTACAATTATGATTATGATTTATTCATATAATTGTGGAAAGGAACTGTTGATTAATGTTACAGGGATAAAACATTGTTGATGGACTTTTAATATGGAGAAGATAATAGACTTTATGGTCTATTTGACTCTTCTAATGGATTACTCGTTCCGCTGCAATTATGGTTGAAAAATTTTATTATCTACCATATGTTCTAAATATCTGATTTATTACTGATGAAGTCTATTGATAATGTAATTATCTTTAGTCATAATATTCTTTACTGAGCTAGTTGTGCTCACCCTTTTTCTTCACAATTCCTTTCAGGTAATACGAGTGTAGCTGGGTCGAGCGGGGGATAACAGGGGAATAGAACGATGATCATCATTTAGTAGTTATATTTGGTGAATCAACTAGGGTGAGGTGAACCCAACGTTGGAAGGGTGTTTTGCCACTATCATACAAGATGTCTAATGACATACCACCTCGTGTCATCATAAGACAGGGTTGTGTTCATCTACTTGCTGAGTATATATACGAGCACTACCTATATAATCTTGGAGTTTGGTTGAAGTATAATTCTCAATTAGAGACTGTGGAGATAATGATATGTCAAGAGAAGACACACCATTGGGAAGAATATGATAGTAATCTTCTCGTTTTTCTTTGGGGTCTATTGGGTCAACCAAGGATAATTTTGTGGGCATATGATATCTATCATAACCTAGACGCATGGCCTCCCATGTACGAAGGTTTCCTTGAGCACTTCCCAAAGATTTTAATTTCTAAAACAGTTCTAGATTGTACCTTTATATAAGGTATCACTGTGAGGTGATGTCCATAGTTGGGACATGAGTCATAGTTGGTATTAAAACTCACAAGATATGTGTTATTGTATTTTGCATGACAATTATTGTAATAAAGTTGTAGTTATTTTTTGTACCATGTATTTGGCGACTCAGAATGGGTTGGATGGAATGGACCTATTTTGTGGTTGTCACAACTTTGGCCCAAGTCAATGACAATTATATCAATATATTGCGATAATGACGCAATATTATCACGGTCTTACAATAATGTTTATAATGGGAAGTCTAGACATATGAGTTTAAGCCATAGTTATGTAAGTGAGCAAATTAATAAAGGGGTTGTTACATTTAACTATGTCAAGTCAAAGGAAAATTTGACGGATCTTTTTACAAAAGGCCTAAAGCAAGGATGTGATATGTAAGACTTATAGGGAGATAAGTTTAAAACCTTTGAATGAGAGATAACCTATAAGTGGAAACCCAACTAAATTCTAGAGTAACATCTAGTATATTAGTTCAATGGAAAAATACATATAGTAATAACCAATAATTATACACTAGACAAGTATGAAGAAGAAATTATTCGAAACTATCTCAAAGTTAGTATATGCTTGTATGTGAGGGACGTGGGGCAGTTTCTATGAGACTCAAGACTTGTCTCTAAGTCCGTTACAAAATCCAAGAGGTAAACACAAGGTCATAAATGTGTTGGGTTTCCTCAAACTATAAGGGATATAATATAGTTTATTGAGCAAGATATCACTTTAAGATTTCTTAGTTCAAAACTAACGCTACTAAGAATTTGGATATTTTGTGATATAGACTATGTAAAGGTTCAAGCCCAAAGACACCTCTTATTTATGTATGATATATCTAATAAGAGAAACAAGAAGGCCAAATGAAAAGGATTGCAAGATTGTGAAAATAGGAAATGATTGTTAGATATTTTTAAATCTAAAAAGTATATAATAAATATATTATATACTGCAATTAAAATTAATAGTTGTGTTTGTTCAATTGGTTTAATTTGAAAGATTATAATTTTTTGAACAAGAGAGATCTATTCGGACAAGGGATATATTGATACGGGACTTAGAAGCAATTGGACTAATACAACTGGTTCGGGATGAAACAATTGAATAGATGCAATGGTTTAAATTGATAAGACCATTGGATGAATCATTACAATGGTTCAACGTATCATTTCAAATGAATATATCTTTAATATTTAAATACATTTTCAAATGGATGTATCACTTCAAAAGGTTTTATCTCTCTTCAAAAGGGTACATGGAAATCTATAAATAGATTGTAAATCCATTCCAAGTTTTATACTTAAAAAAAACATTCCAAGTCTTTCAAAAGTTCTTAGAAAAAATATCATTCTAATTTTTTTTTCTATAATTTTATTCTCTCTCATTTATAGTTTTGCACTAGATTTGTTTCTACAAAACAAATTCTAGTACAGAGTAAAATCTAGGTATGTCTTATCTTGAGATACTAATTCGCGTGTGTAGCAAAAGTAAAGACGAATATATTCTTAAGGAAAGAGTGGTCAACCAATAATATTATTGTTTTACATCAAACCACGGAGCAGGTTACAAACATCAGTTGGTTTAAATGCAAAAACAATGTGATATTTTATAGTCAGTGATTATGAACTAGTGTTCTGTGATAATATGACTGACAGATACTTGTGGAACATTAGAGATATGGAATCAAGTCATAGCTTTAATGTTGAATGCAAGAGTATTGAATTTGTTTATATCTTTCCGCCTGTTTGAGGATCTGAATTGTTTGCACTTTGTAGGATTTCACATGTAAAATAAAACTAAGGCCTAATGAAATGAATTGAGTAGTGCTACCTCTACTTCATTAGTGCTGTGACCAAATCAGATGGCTCATTATATTACTTTTTTTTTTCTTTCTTCTGGATGCATTGTCATTAGCTGAGACTTGTCCATCACTTGGATAATGTTCTACACTATCTAATTGCTTATTTATTTGTTCCCTGGAATCCTCTCCTCTACATCACTTTGTTGAGGCTTATTCTGCATTCCAACAATTCAAAATGATTGCATTTTTTGTAATTCTGATTTGTTTAGAGAAATATTTTTTACAATATAAACAGTCCAAGTCAAATATACTGTTTGGGTTGGCTTTAGCAACAATTTATTTAGTGCTTTGAGTAACAATATTCATCCAACTATGCAAAAAATAATTAAGAAAGCAAGCAAAATAACATGGTAAACAATGAACATTAACAAAGGAAATAGAGCAAAATTAGTAGTTTATTTTGGTAAAAAAATAATTAAAATGGCATAATATGATGACAATTTGATCACTAAATATGACTCTTGTGGGTAGCTTGAGTTTTCAAGAGAGTGGATACATCACTGTCCCAGTAGTTGGCATTCCACAAATCATCCCTGCATTAAATGACTCTACTTGTTATTCCTTTTAGTTGCCATGCAAATTGGCTTCTGCTAGTGCAACCATTTTGTTGCTGCTACAACCATCATCATGTCAAAAGCCTAATAGTGCCCACCCAAATGTCACTTCCATATACATTTATCTATAAGCCACACATTAGGCAATAAAAAGTTTCATGATCAGCTTTATTATACACATTTCTAGTGAATATTAAAGCTACCAACTTTAAAGTAGTAACATTTATTTCTACATAGGCAACCTTTCTGCAAGTTGCAATAAATATTAAGCACTTTGGGGACACTTCTGTCTAATTTTTATCAAACCTTTGAGATGGAGTTTGATCATATACATCGACATAAAGTCTCAAACTCACTGTGGTTCAACCTTTTCTTCTTTTATATATATATATATATGGGAGCCCTTCCATAGCAACCGGTTGCTGTGAGTACTGTGCAACATCCCCTTTTTGTACCGTTGATAAACTTATTGGAAGGCTGAGATGAAACATAAATATACCAAGCCGGCACAACTTGTACCGGCTTTTATTTTAATATGAGGACCCCACCATAGTCAACATGTTGTCAGTTTATTGAAATAAAATAAATTTTTAATATTAAATAATGTCCGACCGGCACAGCTTGTATCGGCTGTGTTTTTTTTATAAAATACTACCAACCGGGACAAGCTCTAACGGCTGTAAAAAAAAAAAAAAAAACAACCGGGACAAGCTATAACGGCTGTAAAAAAAAAAAAAAAATCGAAACCGTAAGAGGCTCTTCCGGCTTGTCCTAAGAGGAATAATAATACTATTAACTTAATTTCTTAAATAAAAACAATTAAAAAATAGCACAATACTATTTATGTCTTGAGAATAGTATTATTATTCCTGTGCTATTAAAATAGCAAAAACAATAGTATTATTATTCCCGTGGCATTTTTTTATTTATTTATTACTACTTCATTTTATCGTACGCATATATCATTATATTGATACATGTTATTATTCATTGTTCATATGTTTTAGTGCATGAATAATCATCAAACGTCATATGAAAATAAAAAAATACATAAAATATTTTTTAAGCATTTCTAACATTTTGAAATTAGTTTAGATATTTTTAAAATTCAAAAATTTTAATGATTAAAAAATTCAATATCATGTATGTTTAAATAAATATCATAATAAAAATTCAAATTTTTATTAATCTTAAAATAATCTTATGTTAAAATTTTGACTAAACTAATTTCAAAATAAAAAATATATTTTTAACTAATTAACAATAAAAAAAATATATGTCAAAACAATATATTTTTAACTAATTAACAATAAAAAAATAACTCAAAACACTCAATTTGCTCATTAATAAAGTTCACTAATATAGAGAAATGTTTGTACCGGTTGGATTATATTTTAACTAATTAACTAATATATGTCAAAACACTAAATTTGCTCATCTCTCAGCCGGTACAGTTTGTACCGGTTGGATTATTTTTTATTTTTTTAATGTAACTTTAATGTGTTGAGTCACCCCATATAATAGAGAAATGCTTAAAAAAAAATACTCGGCCGGTGCAAGTTGTGCCGACTGAAGTATTTTAATATTAAAAAATTATTTTAAAATTATTAAAATGACAACAGTTGACCATACAATATTAAAATAAAAGCCGGTAAAGCACAGTAATATATATATAGGAGTTACTGTTATGCGTTAAAAAAAAAGACACAGCCGGTACAAGCTGTGCCGGCTGGTGTTTTTTTAATAATAAAAATTCGTTTCTTTTAAATGTACTGACAAGATGTTGACCATGTAGGGTGTTTATATTAAAATAAAAGCCGGTACAAGCTGTGCCGGCTTATCAAATATTAAGACTCATCTCAGTCATGCGATCAATTTATCAACGGTCCAAAAAGGGGTTGTTGCACAGTTCTCACAGCAACCGGTTGCTATGGAAGGGCTCCCTATATATATATATATATATATATATATATATATATATATATATATATATACGGTCCGGATCAAGTGCATACCCCTTATTTTACTCACCGTGCTTACTCCCTTTTAGGCGACGGTTTCGGTCATGCAACCGTCGTCTATACTTTTAGCAACGGACAACATATAGCGTCGCTAAAAGTATAGACGACGGTTGTATGACCGAAACCGTCGCCTAAAGGGGAGTAAGCACGGGTGAGTAAGATAAGGGGCATGGACTTGATCCTTGCTATATATATATAGTCCGGATCAGGTCCGGACTCCCGCACGGTACTAAAATACGATTTTTTTTATAAACAACTAAAAAAAAGTTTAATATTTTATGGAACTAAATGTTTCCATAATACAGTGTTTTGGGTGCGATTTGGATACATAGTCTGTACAGACTTCTCAAATTTTTCAGTCCACATGCAGTCTTCTCAAATTTTTAGAGGTAATATATATATATATATATATATATATATATATATATATATATATATATATATATATATATATATATATATATATATACAGTCCGCTTTCTATGAGAGTGGTCCGCATGCAGTCCACCTTTAGCAACGGACAAAATCGTCGTTAAACCCGTCGTCATAGGGTCTGAACCGGGCTATAGCGACGGTTCTGGACTATCGCAACAGTTCAAACCATATGGCGACGAGTTTAGCAATAGTCTTGTTCGTCGCTAAAGGTGGTCCGCATGCGGACCATCCGCATAGAAAGTTATATATATATATATATATATATACATACACACACACACACATATATATGTGTGTGTGTGGGGGGGGGTAAAAATATAGTTACACAGCCATGTAACTTTTAAAGTTACACGGTTTACGATTGTAGAGTGATTTCACTCTACGATCGTATTAGTAGTCCACAATAGTAGAGTGAATTCACTCTACTATCGTGGACTAATATACGATCGTAGAGTAAAATCACTCTACGATCGTAGACCGTATAATTTTAAAAATTACACAGTTGTGCACCTCCATATTTTCATATATATATATATATATGTGTGTGTGTGTGTGTGTGTGTGTGTGTGTGTGTGTGTGGAGACCTAATTAGGTCAGCATAGTGATTATGGTCGGTATAGAAACCATAAAGAGAATACAAGTGAAGCTTTTGATCCAACTAATATAGGAACTTCAGCCTTAACCATTAGACAGCATTTTCCGGAATGCACAGTAATATATACAGATAGTCGAGGCTTAAAATGTAATATCAATGTAGAGGAGTAGGAACATTAAGATTTTAAGAAATTGATATTTCCACATACTTTTTAATATTTCTACATAAAAATCGTGGTTTTTAGTGTCCCTAAACATCTATAATAACACTTATTATGTAAAAATATCAATTTTCATTTTCAAAAGGCTTAAAACTGTAATATCAATGTAGAGGGGTCCGACATACAAATACTCAAAAGGCTTAAAACTGTTCTTGTAACATATACTCGGTCTAAAATTCATCTACAAATAAATTATGCCTCCATTCCGGTAACACAAGTTAACAGACAACAACTGAAGCTGATTATCAATTCGAAGAAATTTATTACATTCCAAACAACTAAATGTAGGACCCGAAAACCCCACAATGGTTGAAAAAGGAGTACAAGTGTTCTCACCAAACAGAAAGATAGAGATCTGCAACCCCGGCACCTAAAATAAGCATGAAACAGGAGGAAAGATGGCTCTTGGTGAAAGGAAGTTGGTTACAAAGGGATAACAGTACTTGGAAAATCGGTTCTTTTTCCAGCAAGCGAGTAATATGCAAGTATATGTGCAGGATGCTGAGACCCTACTGCCTCTCCATGTGGATCCAAATCGAGAACCTGTCTAGTAGGAATCAATTCTATATTCCAGAATGGGCGTGCCATGGTTAAAAGATCACGACCAGTCTCAGAAGCTCCATACCCTTGCACCCACAAGTACCTCAGAGAATTCAACTGCAACTGCAACACGGCATTAGCCAACGCATGTTCGCTAAAGCAACATCCCCTCATTTCTAGCTTTTGCAGGCGTGGGCAGCCTCTAGAGAACTCCAGAAGTCCAGCATCGGATTCCCCAACATGACCCAAAAGTATCCATTTTACATTTGGACTGTAGTGACCAATATAACCAAGACCCACATCTGTTAAGCCCCCACGCCGAAGATACAAAGCGAACCTTTGAAGCTTATTGCAACCACTTAATAGAGCTCTAACTCCATTATCTAGTGGTAAATCTGTTATTATTTCTTGACGATCAAGCAAGACCAATCGAAAATCACGGAGATTTTTCAAATGCATGCCCATACATTCTAGAGATTCATTTGTGATATCTGTCACGTGTACAGCAAAGTATTCCAATTCAAGACAACCTTGTGCCACCGCAATCAAACCTCTTTGCGAAACTACACCACCTTCATCTTCCATTTCCAGTTCATCTGCACCTCGTTCAATTCTAAGCCTCCTCATTCTTTTGCAGCAACGACCCACGACCTCCAACCCCCTGTCTCCAATAACATTTCTGGTCTGGTCATAAGATAAAAAAAATATTACATGTAAATATATAGATGTATGGTGATAAAACAAGTTTAAGCCAAAAGAACAACCAAATTAAATTGCAACAGAATCACAATGTTTTAAACAGAATTTTATGACATTCGATTTTGTTCAAAATAAATGATAAATAAGTAACCTCGAAAAGAGAATGAATAGAACACCACCAAAATCCTTCGTCACATGGTAGGAAAGGGGGGAGGTGGAAGGGAGGTTTTAAGATTGGAGCAACACTGATAGAAATATAACCCCCTCACCCACCACAAAAAGATACCAAAAAAAGTGAAATTCAAGAAAGATACAGATATTTGACATTTTACCTCAAGAATTTCCAAGTTAGGGCATCTTCTAATCAAGAGACAATGGTCCTCTTCATCAAGAAGAGTGTAGAGGAGATCCAATTTTCTTAGTATGGATGCTGAAGGGAATACAACGGGCAATTCATTTTTCCCTAAGTAACTTGGACCCAAGAAGCATAACCTTGGGGGAAATGATATATCTGAATACTTTTCTGGTTCATCGTTGAAGCAACCTCCAGCAAATTCTTCTAGTGCAGTTGCAGATCGAAAAAAACCAGCAAGATCCAAAATTTCCTGATCACTAATCTTCACCGAGACCAAAGATCTACACTTTTTGGCTATCATTTCGAGGTCCTGGAATCTGATGTTGTTAAGATAGGTCATGTAAAAATTCAATGATTCAAGTACTGTGTTGTGCAAGGCGAGCTCATGCAGCCATTCACCATCATTGTCCATTATTGTGCTCTCTTCCAAAAACAAGGTTCTTAAGTTCCTGACAAGCGAAAATAAAACAGGATTCGAAAATTTAGAATATAAAAACACAAACATATAAACATCCAGAATATTGATGTAAGAAACAATCTCTCTTTGAGTAAGAATAACATCTGGAGATTTAACCTTTTGAAATTACCAGCTTCAAATTACAGGATGTTAGATAATTTGGTTCATGATTTTCTATGGTCAGGAAACGATGAGAGTGACAAGTATCACTTGTCAGATGGAAATAATGTCGGGGATGGGAGGCTTTAGGGATTTCTATAGATTTGATCAAGTTCTATGGGTTAAATAGTTGTGACGCTTGGTTTTGGAGGAAGATAGATTGTGGAAGAAGGTAGTTGTCAGTAAATTTGGAAGGTGTCCAGGTGATTGGTGTACAATGACAGATGGCCTTTTGGGGTGTGTTTTAGTTAGTACATTGCAGGGGTTTTGGGAGAAGTTTCCCATTCATGCCTTTGTGGTCAGGAATGTGTGGCATATTAGCTTTTGGAAGGGTATTTGGTAGGAGAGATCTTTTTGGGTGTGAGATTCCCTAATTGTGTAGACAATTGTGACATAAAAATTCTTAATGCTTATACAATGTTTGGGACAACTTTGACTCCAGATTTAAAACTCAATAGAAAGAGTGATTAATAAGAACACATTAGATATATTCCTGAATTTCTCTGAAACTTATCCATCAACACTAGGTGTTGTCATTTGAGAGTGTACAAGTCACTGAAATACATGAAAACTTACTGAAATAATCATTTAATATATTCATCAACCACAATACCCAGTTGGGCAGTCAATTAGTTGGAAAACTGATATCCAGGAAATAATTATTGCTTTGGGACACAAGTTTAAGTTTGAGCTTAAAGTTTGTAACATCCAACATCAGCAACATGTATAATGAAGTTAACTGAAATCCTGATAAGTCTAAACAACTACACATTCTAACAGAATGGCTTTCAGTTAAAGAAAAACCTTATATCAATCCAAACTCAACTACTTAAGGTGTAATAAAGATGTACATGCCCCTACAAACCTTGACAATTAGCGGAAGATTTGAGCAATACTGAAACCAATTTTGACAAATTCAAGTTATCAATCGACACATTTTATTTTATTTTTGCTAAGTAACCGACACTAGAGCAACAAAAGGAATAGATTCTTACATTCTTACAGTAATAGTATTAAATTTGTATTTATACATGCAATAAAGCAATATCAAACGAACATATATTCAAGTAAAAGAATAGTAGTAATTACCTGCAGCCGCGAGTAATATGAAGAAGGCCATCCGTGGAACAACCAGAGCATTTATCGAGCTTAAGCACTTGAAGCGCATTACCACGAGATTGCGCAAGAAGTTGAAGATCCGAATCCCTAACAATCATTCGCCGGAGATGAAGCGATTTCAAGCAAGGAAACGACTTGACAAACTCCTCCACCCACGGAGTCACATACCCGCCCCAATCCTCCGATATCAAATTATACATGGCGGCGCGTGGCTTCCCCTTCAGCTTCACCGACTCAAGGAACGGAAACCTCTCCTGGAGCTGCTTCGGCGTCGACGAGTAGCAGAAAGCAATTGTCACGTGCTTCCGCGTCTGTGCGTCGAGCTCTTTCCATCTCTGGCACACCATAGAAACCGCATCCCTATCACGCGGATCGGTTATGTAGGGTATCACAAAGTCGAAGACTACGTTTGACATATCAGCTCGTAATCGACTCGCGGTTCGATCTTCCATTTCTGACGAATTTGCAACAGTAAATTCACCGGATTGGAGAATCTAGTCGGACATAAATGAGCAAATGGAGCTTAATACAGAGGAGAGAGAAAAAACAGAAATTTGGAAAACTATGTGCGGCTGTGGTTTGGAACTTTGGATTAAAATAAAATAGGAGTATTATTATTTCCAACGAAACCTCCCCCTCTCTCCCCCACCTGTCTCCTGAATAAATCTCAACTCTCTATACTTTTTACGGGGATAACGTTTTGGTCATTGTATTGAGTCCGATTTTCATTTTGATAATCGAATTTTTTTTTTATAATCAAATTACTGTACTCTTACATATTATAAAATGGTCATTAATTTTACTTTTCGTCCAAAATCAGACGGAAATCGTGAGTAACGTGATGACTGTGCAATAATAATAATAATAATAATTCCAAAACTAATAATAATAATAATTTCAAAAATAATAATAATAATAATTTCAAAATAATAATAAAATACTAATAATAATAATAATTTTGAAATAATAATAATAATAGTATTAATAATAATTTCAAAATAATAATAATAATAATAGTTTTTAAATAATAATAATAATTTGTTTTTTTATTTTAATGGAGAATAAATATAATTTGTCAAATTTACCCTTACTAAAATAATTTAAATTAATAAAATAACATTTTTTAAAATAATTTGTCAAATAAAATTTTTTAAAATAATAATAATAATTATGTATTTCAAAATTAACGTTTTTAAAAAAAGAAATTATGTTAAAAAAATTATGTTTTTTAAAATTCTATTTTTTAAAAAAAGTCAATTTTTTAAAAAAATTTGTTTTTTTAAAAATAGAATTTTTTTAAAAATAAACGTTTTTAAATAAATTAAAATTTTAAAATTCTATTTTTTAAAAAAAGCTGTTTTTTTAAAAAATTCTGTATTTTTAAAAAAGTCTGTTTTTAAAAAAAATCTATTTTTAAAAAAAAAAATTAAAAAATTCAGTATTTAAAAAAGAAATTAAAAATTCTGTATTTTAAAAATTCAGTATTTAAAAAAGAAATTAAATTTTTTTGTATTTAAAAAAGAAATTAAAAATACAGAATTTTTAATTTCTTTTTTAAATATAGAATTTTTTTTATTTCTTTTTAAAATACAGAATTTGAATACAGAATTTTTAATTTCTTTTTTAAATACAGAAATTTTTAATTTCTTTTTTAAATACAGAATTTTTAAAATACAGAATTTTTTAATTTCTTTTTTTTTTAAAAAATAGATTTTTAAAAAATAGACTTTTTTAAAAATACAGATTTTTTTTTTAAAAAATAGCTTTTTCAAAAAACAGAATTTTAAAATGTTAATTTTTTTTAAAAACGTTAATTTTTTAAAAAATTCTATTTTTAAAAAAACAAAAAAAAATTAAAAACAGACTTTTTTGAAAAAATATAATTTTAAAAAACATAATTTCTTTTAACATAATTTCTTTTTTTAAAAAACGTTAATTGTAAATGCATAATTATTATTATTATTTTAAAAAACATTATTTGACAAATTATTTTAAAAAATGTTATTTTATTAATTTAAATTCTTTTAGTAAGGGTAAATTTAACAAATCATTTTTTATTCTCCATTAAAATAAAAAAACAAATTATTATTATTATTTAAAAATTATTATTATTATTATTTTGAAATTATTATTAATACTTATTATTATTAGTAGTAGTATTTTATTATTATTTTGAAATTATTATTATTATTATTGTTATTATTATTATTATTAGTTTTGAAATTATTATTATTATTAGTTTTGGAATTATTATTATTATTATTGCACAGTCATCACGTCACTCACGATTTCCGTCTGATTTTGGATTGAAAGTAAAATTAATGACCATTTTGTAATATGTGAGAGTACAGTAATTCGATTATAAAAAAAAAGTTTTAGTTACCAAAATAAAAATCGGACCCCAATACAGTGACTAAAACGTTATTTATCCCCTTTTTACGGGTTAAATATTTTTTGATCGACTTATAAAAGAGTTATTGAATTTTTTTTCTTACAGTCAACTCACTGAACTTTAATTTACTAATAAAAAATTACAAAAATCGTTAAGTCAAGGTTGACAACTGACTTGTCTATAAAAAAGCTTATGTGGCAGTTAGTATGCGACGTGGCAGTGAAGATGTGGATTTGGATGAAATTTTTTATGAAAAAATAGAAAAATATATTTTAAAGTATAATATAAATTATAAAAAATAGCCAAAAAAATAAGAAAATAAATAAATAAAAATAATTATTTTTAATAAAAATTAAAAAAAGCAATTTTTTATTTTTTATTTTAAAAAATCAAAACGCATTTTTTTAAATAAAAATAATTGGTTTTTTTAATTTTATTTAAAAAAAATTAAAACGCAGTTTTTTTAATAAAAATAAATATTTTTAATAAAAATAAAAAAATGTAGTTTTTTAATTATTTTTTAAATAATAAAACTGCCGTTTTTTTTATAAAAATAGCGTTTTAATAAAAGAATTTTTATTTTTAAAATGCTATTTTTTAAAAAACTATATTTTTATTATTAAAAAAACTACATTTTTTTAAAAAAAACTGCATTTTTAAAATGTTGTTTTTTAAAAAACTGTTTAAAAAACTACAATTTTAAAAAACTGCATTTTAAAATGTAATTTTTATAAAACTGTAACGCCCCCAAAATAGGTCCAATTTAACCAACTTATTCTGAGTCGCCAAAAACATGGTACAGAAAACAACTATAACTTTATTACTACAATTGTCGTGCAAAATACAATAACACATATATTGTGTGTAAGACCCCAACTTATTATAAATAAAATCGAATTTCCTCTAATTATTATTGTGAATAATAAGGTGTTAAATTGATATAATATTTAAATTGATCTTGGATAGGAAAGAGCATGTCCTACGCACGAAGGTTATACCACAAGTTAAGATTTTGTGGAGAAATCATGCTATTGAAGAAATGACCTGAGAGTTGCAATCAGAAATGAAAGCGAGGTATCCTCACCTTTTTGAAAAACTAAGTACGTACGTCAATTTTGAGGACGAAATTTCATAAAGAGTGGAGGTTGTAAGACCCCAACTTATTATAAATAAAATCGAATTTCCTCTAATTATTATTGTGAATAATAAGGTGTTAAATTGATATAATATTTTGGTTATTGGTAAAATGTGCAAATTTTGCAAAATAAGCAAGTGGTTATTAAATAATTATTGTTGTCAGAGAATATTCGTTTGGTCATGGAATATTCTTGTTGTCGGGGAATATTCGTACGACGACGCAGTCATTTGTGGGCCCCATAACAGAATAACTATCGGATGAAAAAAATGACAAGTTTGAGTTTTTATAAATAACGGAGTAGTTGTTACCGTTAACACTGTTAAAATACAGGTGATTAAAATACAGTAATACGCGTGGATGCACAGTATTTTTGAATTATTGATTCTTACGTAAGAAGGCACTACTCAATAATTTTTACAGTAATTACTGTTCAATATTTTATTTTATTGATTCAATAATTGCTGCGTTGATATTTTATATTATTGTTGTTTCAATAATTATCGCTGCACAGTATTTCCCATTATCAGATCAATAATTCATATTATTTGAATAATATTATTAGATAATATTATTGGCAATGTCTAGAAAGTTATGTCAAGAAGAGGTTTGGTCACCTAATTACGCGCCAGTAAGGAGAAATTCTTATTGAAAAGCCCCCCTCTTTTCTGAGAACGGCCTAGTTGTCATAAATGTGATTATGTAATATTATTTGTGAATAATTAATTATTGATTCATATTATAAGGAAATATTTATTTTATGTGGATATAAATGTTGGATATATTTATTGTGGTTAAAAATGAAGGAGTTAATGTTGAGGTGTTTTATCAGTATTTTTGTCGGAATGGAGGTATTAAAAATTAAATCAGTGTTTTGAGATATATTGCGTGAATTATAATTTTTAATCCGACCGTTGGATCGTTATGATTTTTGGATAAGTTATACATATATAAGTTGAGTATATGTCCACAAATTTTGAACCGTTAAAAATGAACGTATGATTTGTTATGAATTTTAAGAGGTGACTGGTTCATAAATTGTTGAATTTTCGGAATTTATCATTTTGGTAGAAAATTCTAGAATTGATGGGCCCTACTTTTGATTGGTGAGAAATGTGCTAGAATTTTTATTCGAATGTGGTGGGTGAGAATAGTAGCAGGTAAAGTCATCAAGTTGCAGGTCAAGTCTGCTTCGGCGTGCTAACATTTTCCTATAAATAGAGGGCTAAGTTAGAATTGAAAATCACATCAGAAACATAAGCTTTCTCTATTTCCCTCTCTATATTATCGAGCTTATTTTGTGAGTATTTAGATACTTTGTGAGTTTCTATTTTTCAGTAGAAGTTTCTGTCAGCACTATATCCGAAATTCAGTCAGAAGTACGGTTATTTTGAGGTAAGGAATGTTATTTTCTTCTTATATGATATTATTTCTTCAATATCATTATGCCGAAGTATTGATCTGAACTTTTTATCAAATTTAAAACTTTTTGTGTCGGGGTTACTATTCACGTATACGACATTATTCACGAATACGACACTATTCATCGAAAAATGAAAATTTCTTTTTTTGTCCAATATGTCTATTATGGTTACTATTTTTGATTGTATCTATGTTTTGATCTTTATTCTTGAATTTTTCTTCAAAATTGGTTATTATGGAGTATTATTGATCTTGGACAAACTGTTATAAGAATCCCTACTATTTATCCTTCTGTCTCATTGGATTCATTTTCTTTAAAATATTTTTCATCATCCTCAGTCCTAAATGATGATATTACTAAATATCTTTGGCCTGTAGTGCAAAGATAAATGATTAACTGATGAATATCTTTGGCCCGTAGTGCAAAGATGAACAGGGTGTTGTATACCTGTTTTGGGGGCGTCACAGTTGGTATCAGAGCTTAGGGATATGATCTCTGACGGAGATCGGGAAATAAAACTAGGAGGGGAGAGACGAGTAAATCCTTCGCTAGTGTGTCCTACCTAAGCTTATTTGTTGGTCGATCATAATATAGGGGTATTATGTGATTTGTTAATTTAATTAATTAACCCTTATTTTATGATAGTATTTAAGAATGTCAACTGAGAATATTAACGGTGGAGTTAATGAGACCGTGAAAACACCTTTAATCACCACCCAGGGGAACGTGCAACATGAAGGCAATATTCCTCCTGTAAACAACAGTACTGAGCAGACGATGAATGACGGGATGTTTCGGAGCTTTTTGCAGTTCATGGAAAACCAGACGAGGGAGACTCGTGCACAAAATACGAGTGGAAATGCTAGCAATGCGCGACTTGTCACAACCAAGCAGTTCAAAGAGTTGGGACCACCAGAATTTAGGGAGAAAGCCAGATCCGATCATGGCGAAAATATGGGTCAAGCAAATTACCAAGATATTCGATGTCTTGGGATGCACGGAGGAACAAAAGGTTCCATTCGCCACCTTTATATTCCGTTGCGAGGCAGACTACTGGTGGGAGTCTATGAAACGGACCCAGCCTGCCGCACTCAGCATGTCTTGGGAAACGTTTCAGAAACATTTTAACGAAAAATACTTTCCTGAAAGTATTCGCCATATGAAGGAGTTAGAGTTTATTAGACTAGAATAAAACAACATGACGGTGTCCCAATACGAGGCGAAGTTTGCATAGTTATCCAAGTTTGCACCTCATTTGGTAGAGAATGAGGAATGAATGACGAGGATGTTCCTGAGAGGTTTAAAACCTGAGATTCAAAAATATCTTATCTCTCATAAATTTTTTTTATATTCAGATGATGTCAATAGGGCTCAATTATTAGAGCGAGATAGCGAGTACGTTTAACCAAGGGACAGTAACCAGGGTCATACCGGTGGCAGCAGTCATCGGAGCAATTAAAACCAGTGGGGAGGAAAACATTCAGACAAAAACGGTAACCATGTGAGGTTTGTAATATTCATGAACGCAATCAAATTGCATAAATTAGCGGAAACATGTAAAATCAGAGTTTTAAAAAAAAAATTACAAACCATAAACCCGGATCACCCTTTATGCACAATTATTAATTAAACGAAAAGATAAAGAATAAAATCATACCCTTGAAGATCGAGCTTCCTCAGGTACAAGTTCACCTCCAAATCCTTTCGCGTTCAACTTGAATCCACCGGGTTGGGTTCCTTCCTTTGATCAACGTTAGCCACCCAAGTGTTTGGCCTCTAGAGGTGATTCACCAAGGAAGAAGAAGAATTCAAGAAGATGGGTATTTGGCTCAAACCCTAGTTTTCTATCTCTATAGAAAAAGGGGCGTACTCTCCCAACTATTGGAATTACGTATGTTAGATATCTGATATAAGACTCCTCTTATAAAGATATCAAGTAACCCTATTAAAAAGAAGGTATTATTTATTTAATTAAACTCTTTTAATTAAATGGGCTACCTAATCTTATTAGGGATAATTAATTAAATTCCTTTAACTAATTTTTCCTCCTAATCCTATTAGGAATAAATGAGAGTACTTATATTAAATTAATTCCTAAACTCTTTTAGAAATTAAAATAATAATAATTGTAACAATATTAATAAGACTCCTCTTATTAATTTATATTTAATATTTCTAAAATATTAAATAATAAATATTATGCTATTTAATTTATTCTATCACCATAGATTAAATTAAATATACTTAACATATTATTACGATTATGTCATTAACTTCTTAAATAATTATTCTTCCTTTTATGGTGTGACCCTTTAGGTTCTCCATATTAAACCGGTTGTGAATAAATCAATTAGAACAATTCTAATCTTATTTAAATAAATAAATTAAATTATTAATTTATTTAAATAAATAATATTTATTCTACAATAGGGATAAGCCTCCCTAGCGATCAACGACTTTCCAGATAATATAGATTTCAACATTAATCATAAAAGAACCTTTGAGTAAATAGTTACCGTACAATTCAATCCTTCCACCATACAATGTCCCAATTAAATATAAGACATGGAATTTCTGTCAAGTCTTATTTTATTTAATTATATGTATTTCGACTCTTAAATGCACAACTCCAAATAATGCAAATTAGAAACTCCTTTCTAATTTCATTCTGCCTTGGCAAGGACTACTGAGTTGTCATTTATCGAATCACATAAGACATTTCTCTTCTTTTACTAGAAGTGGTAGATTCTTTATTGATCATACATTATCTCCATGTATAATTTATTATACCCAAGCATACCCTTTGATATACCCTAAGGGTCTTAAGGAATAAGTCAAAATATAACTCATCATACACAAGATACTATGATGATCTCAAGTCCAAGGATCACTTGTACTACTATCACTACAGGAATTCCTATTGACATGCAAGTAAAACTCCATTAGGTATTCCTTAGCGAGTCACGTTCAGTGAACTTATTCTCTAATAAGCATCTACATACTTGCTTTAGTGTCTCCACACAAATGATCATGAGATCAATCATCCTCATCCAATGAGCAAGCAATGTATATACCAATCTATCCGGATTCACTAATCCCCAATTTAGTAATCCAACGATTGGGAACTATTTTAGTTTTAAGCTTTCTAAGAATTTAGATCTCATTAGAATGATCATCATCATTATTCTAAAAGCATTGCTTAAAACTATGGGTTTATCACATATTATAAAACAGCATCATGTAGATAATTTAAAAGCCATTAATAAATTAATACCTTTTATTAATAAATGAATAAGATTGTTACAAAGTATATGCTTTATCATCAAACATGATTGGCTTGTATGCATACTACTTTCAATCTCCCCCTTGCACTAAAGCCAATCGTCATGGTATCTCATACTCTTATTCTCTAAGTGACGATTATCCTGCTGTTGGATAAGCTTCAGTAAATGGATATGTAATGTTGTTCTTGAGAGTCCACTATCTCTATAGTGATTTCTCATCTTTCAATGATTCTTATAATCAAATGAAAGTGCCACAACACATGTTTAGATCCAAGATGGGACTTAGGAACTATTCCTAGTTCTGTAATGAACTTTTAATCCAAACAATCAACTTGCAGCTTCATTTATAGCTATATACTTTGTCTTTATCACTAAACCAGCAACTCTTTGTTGTTTAGAACCTTTCCAATTTACTGCACCACCGTTCAAGGTAACCCTTTACCTTAAAGTGGATTTTCTGTCGTCTTGGTCCGTCTGAAAAAATTGAGTCTATTAAGCCCTCTAGTTTTAATTCAGACCCGCCATGAATTATATCACATCCTTAGTGCTGATTAAGTACTTTAAGATGTTTTTCACTGTCTCACAGTGAACTTCTCCAGAATATGACTGATCAACATCAGTTCGCGTATATTTCATTGCATACATGATTGTCACTCATGCGATCTCTCTTTTAGGAGTCTATGGGGACTATTAAGAGAGATACACTCCATGGCTCATCAATATGAGACATCCCATGGAGTTTGCTATGCTAAACGACTTTAGCATCAAATGAATATACGTTCCTTGGGTTAAACCGAGCATCCTTTTAAATCAATCTATATAGATTTGTATCCCCAATTAAGATACTCTTCCCAAATCATTCATGGAGGAATGTTTAGACAACTTTATCTTTACTGATTGTAGCATTGGTATGTTATTCCTCATCTGTAGTATATCAATATATAATACTAGAATTTTCACGATGCTCCCACTGACCCTTTTGTACACACTTGGTTCATTCTTATTTTTGATAAATCAAACTCTTTTGATTGTCTCATCAAAATGAATGTTCCATTATTTGAGAAACTTGCTTTAATCCATTTCTCTGAGTGTCTACAACTCTTACCTCATCGTATATAATTGGATCATCATCTTCTATGATACGTACCTCATCATCATCATCCATGATGAATCCATACCTCCTAGGTATCTTCGGTATTCGTCCAGATTTACGATTCGGTTGTGGTACAATAGGTCTATCTATAGGTTCCTCTTATTTGACTTGTAGTGTTTTGTGGTTCTTGAACTTTTCAAGATGTATTATCCTCCCACTAGCCCCTTCAATGATAAACACTTTTATCTTAGAAGGCAGCATGTTTCGCAACAAACACCTTTTGCTAAGTTGGATTATAGAACATATGCCCTAAACTTACTTTAGGATGTCCCACAAATCTGTACTTGTCAAATTTTGTCCCAAGCTTATCCTTTGAAACCGTTTCACATAAGTTGGACAACCACTTATCTTAACATACTTAAGATTAGGAATCCTCCATGTCCATAACTTTTATGGAGTCTTGGGGCGGATTTTGAGGTTACCTTTTCCGTAGATATGCAACCATTTCTAGGACATTACCCTAGAAGGATACTGAAATGTCGGTAAAATCATTATGGACCGCACCATGTCCAATAAGGTACGATTTTTCCATTCAGATACATCAATTAATTATTGCGTATCAGGATGTGTCCATTATGAGAAAACCATTTGAGATGATCTAGAAACTTATTGCAAAAGTATTTATTCCTTGATCTAATCAAAGATTCTTAATACTTTGTCAATTTATTTCACTTCTGAATTCTTTGAACCTTTCAAATAATTCACACTTGTATTTCAACAAATACAAACATTCAACTCTTTGAATGATCATCTCCTTTTCTTATACTAATTTGTTCAATTTATAAAATAATTTTTCATGTAAGTCAAGTATATAAAATCCATTAAGTAATATTCCAGTTCTATACAAAATATTATTATTATTATAAATAGAACAACAATTGTTCTTAAATATAATACCAAAGATTTCATTGTCCAACAATAAAATGGAAATAATGTTTCCAACAAGTACTGGAATACAATAACAACTTATTAACTAAATAGATTTGCCCGTAGACATTGCTAAACTATAAGTTCCTATGGCTAATGCAGCAACCTTTGCTTCATTTCCCACACATAGGTTTACTTATCCTTTGTTTAGCTTTCTACTTCTGCTTGGTCCTTCATAAATCTATATTTATGATAAACAAATCTGGTATCCAATACCCAAGTAGAACCTTGACTTAAAGAAATTTTATTTCAAAACATGAACAAAATAGTATTTGCAACCGAAACTTCACTAAGCTTCTTCTGGTTAGCCTCTGCAAGATGCTTCTCGCAGTTTCTTTCCAGTGTCCAGGCTTATTGCAGTGGAAGCAAACTCCTTTGCTATCCGTATCAGTTTTGTTCTTATTATCCTTTGTTTTTGCCCTTTCTATTTACCTTCTTAGAATCGTTCTTCTTTTCAGAAAATCCTTTGGCCCCTACCAGTAAGACTTGGTCTTTTTTTGGTTGGAAATTGACTCTCAACATTTTTCAACATGTTAAGCAAATCAGCAAAGCTGATATCTAGCTTGTTCATATGAAAAATTCACAACAATTGTGAAAGGAGTCCGGAAGTGAGTGCAAGATCAAATCTTGGCTCAACTCTCCATCCAGGACAAAACCCGTTGTCCTAATTGATCAATCAAATTGATTTTGTTAACGACTTTTATCTGTACCGTAGTGTCATCGGTCATTCTAGATCGAAAGAGCTCCTTAGATATCTGATATCTATCAGTCCTACTTTCCTCACCATCAACTACTTGATGTGCAGGAATATAATAGGAGCATCCATAGTTTCATGCTGACGCTGAAGCTCGTTACTCATGGATGCGAGCATGATGCATTGAGCCAACTATGCATCATCTAGCCACTTTCTAAAAGTAGCAATATCTTCCTCAGAGGCATTGTCTGCAACCTTTGCAGGGATAGGCGTATTAAGGACATAAGATAGCTTTTCAGCCGTGAGAACTATTCTCAATTACCTTAACCAATCCGTTTAATTCGGTCCGATTAATTTAGCATCTAATATGCTACGCAGTGATAGTAATTTAGACATTGTAAAATTCTGTAAATGAATTTGTAATTAACAACATTTTAACATACATTCTTTTATTAATTACCAAAATAAATTAGGTCTTGTTTTAAATTGGTATCTCCCACTATTTTCTTCAAACTACATTACCCTCACTTATATAGTTCGGCAAAATCCAATTAAAGATATGCTAGTGAGAATAAGGATCCCATTTCAAATGTATATAGCCTTGTGTGTGCACAACAAACTATATATAAATAAATAGGTAGACAACTCTTGTCAATTACATCAATTATGTAATTCCTTGTATTTTGCCTCTTAAATCATAATGGTCAAGTGTGTGCACATCCGAACTAAAATGATTTAAGTTAAGTCAGACCCAGCATTTCCATATAAGTGAAGAGAAAACTACAGCCCTTGTGTGTGCACAACAAAGCAGTAATGTTCAATTCCTTATAAACATCATATGTAATAAAAATAACATCTTAAATATTTAATACTCGCCTTGTGTGTGCACAACAAAGTCATATTAAATATTCAATACTCTATTGTTTCTATCATGCTAGAAGGCGACGTTCGATATTCCAAATATCTTTGAACGTTACAACTTAATATAAAATATTTGAGGGGTTTGTTATTAAAATGTCTCATCTTGTTTAGCGCGCATGCACGTATATATATAAAATACGCGTCATATTAATTAACATGCGAAGCATGTTTGCATAATATATAATATATATAGTATAAGCATGCACATATAGAATACTATATTCTACCTGGATTGATTATGGACTTTTATTCTAGTTTGGTTCACTAGAGCCACCAAGTGAACCAAAAGGTCAAACCCTAGGGGTGCAAGAATTAATATTTAAATATAACTATTACATTTAAACTCGGGCTCCATTACAAACGGGTCTTCACGCACTCCTTGCTCCTTGATCTCTAATTCTTCAAAATAATTCTAACTATTCCTATTACAAAATTATTTAAAATAAATAGAAACCTTGATCAGCAGTCAAGGGGAAGTACATAGGAGGGAGATAGAATTTACATTAAGAAAAATTAGAGAAGACGAGGTACACAGACCCCATTTAATAAAATCCATACATTCATGCATCCAACTAAAATAAAATCCAATCACATTGGTCATTAGTCCATAATCAATCCCATTTATTATCATACACATCACCATATGCATCAATAAATAGCATTCATCTAATGAATTATAAACATTTAATAAATATATTGATATCATTTAATGGGCAAATTTAGTTAGTATAAAATCTAATTTTGAATCAAAATAAACTCCTTTATTTTAATTCAAATTTAAATCAAAATAAAACTATTTTATTTTAATTTATCCAATTTTGAATAAAATAAACTATTTTATTTTAATCAAAATCTTTAATCAAAATAAACTCCTTTATTTTAATTAATTATGGAATCCAATTCCATGTAAAAAAAAATTCCTTTGTCAAGGGAAACACGAATTCTATTTCCTATTCACAAATAAACTCTTTTATTTTGAATAATATGAAATCTTATTTCATATCTAAATAAACTCCTTTATTTAAGTAAATATGGATTCTCTTTCTTATTCACAAATAAACTCTTTTATTTTGAATAATATGAAATCTTATTTCATATCTAAATAAACTCCTTTATTTAAGAAAATACGGATTCTCTTTCCTATTCACAAATAAACTCCTTTATTTTGAATAATATGAAATCTTATTTCACATCTAAATAAACTCCTTTATTTAAGGAAACATAGAATCCAATTTCAACTCCAATTAGTTATCATGGAATCCAATTCCAACTCTAATTAGTTAGCATGAAATTTAATTTTAAGATTAAAATAAACCTTTTTAATTTCAATCTCGAAATACGCGTGCCTCCAAAATGATAAAAGGTTAAATAACATGGATTCTCTTGAAAAACAAGATCTTGAATTCTGTTAAGTATCAAAAACGTTAATGTGATTATTATATATATATATATATATATATATATATATATATATATATATATATATATGATAACCTTTTTAATGGAAATACCCAAAAAAAAAACAATCATGGGCCACACGTGATACATGAAAAAAAAAGAAGCAACATGATACTTATGCATGTAAGGGATTCACGTGGGAATGCAGTCCAGAATTAAACTATTATGATACTTGCATAAAGAAGACAGAGGCAGCGATCACAGTACCGTGTTTAAAAACAGGCTTCACGAAAAATTATTTCGGTCCCCTTTTTTTTAATTTAAATTTTATACAATTAAATTATGCCCAATTAAATTGTTCTAAACACATATCAATATAATATCAAATTAAAACAATTAATAATTCGCATAAAGGTTTGGCTTTGATGCCACTGTGAGGTTTGTAATATTCATGAACGTAATCAAATTGCATAAATTAGCGGAAACGTGTAAAATCAGAGTTTTTAAAAAAAAATTTACAAACCATAAACCCGGATCACCCTTTATGCACAATTATTAATTAAACGAAAAGATAAAGAATAAAATCATACCCTTGAAGATCGAGCTTCCTCAGGTACAAGTTCACCTTCAAATCCTTTCGCGTTCAACTTGAATCCACCGGGTTGGGTTCCTTCCTTTGATCAACGTTAGCCACCCAAGTGTTTGGCCTCTAGAGGTGATCCACCAAGGAAGAAGAAGAATTCAAGAAGATGGGTATTTGGCTCAAACCCTAGTTTTCTATCTCTATAGAAAAAGGGGCGTACTCTCCCAACTATTGGAATTACGTATGTTAGATATCTGATATAAGACTCCTCTTATAAAGATATCAAGTAACCCTATTAAAAATAAGGTATTATTTATTTAATTAAACTCTTTTAATTAAATGGGCTCCCTAATCTTATTAGGGATAATTAATTAAATTCCTTTAACTAATTTTTCCTCCTAATCCTATTAGGAATAAATGAGAGTACTTATATTAAATTAATTCCTAAACTCTTTTAGAAATTAAAATAATAATAATTGTAACAATATTAATAAGACTCCTCTTATTAATTTATATTTAATATTTCTAAAATATTAAATAATAAATATTAAGCTATTTAATTTATTCTATCACCATAGATTAAATTAAATATACTTAACATATTATTACGATTATGCCATTAACTTCTTAAATAATTATTCTTCCTTTTATGGTGTGACCCTTTAGGTTCTCCATATTAAACCGGTTGTGAATAAATCAATTAGAACAATTCTAATCTTATTTAAATAAATAAATTAAATTATTAATTTATTTAAATAAATAACATTTATTCTACAATAGGGATAAGCCTCCCTAGCGATCAATGACTTTCCAGATAATATAGATTTCAACATTAATCATAAAAGAACCTTTGAGTAAATAGTTACCGTACAATTCAATCCTTCCACCATACAATGTCCCAATTAAATATAAGACATGGAATTTCTGTCAAGTCTTATTTTATTTAATTATATGTATTTCGACTCTTAAATGCACAACTCCAAATAATGCAAATTAGAAACTCCTTTTTAATTTCATTCTGCCTTGGCCAAGGACTACTGAGTTGTCATTTATCGAATCACATAAGACATTTCTCTTCTTTTACTAGAAGTGGTAGATTCTTTATTGATCATACATTATCTCCATGTATAATTTATTATACCCAAGCATACCCTTTGATATACCCTAAGGGTCTTAAGGAGTCAAAATATAACACATCATACACAAGATACTATGATGATCTCAAGTCCAAGGATCACTTGTACTACTATCACTACAGGAATTCCTATTGACATGCAAGTAAAACTCCATTAGGTATTCCTTAGCGAGTCACGTTCAGTGAACTTATTCTTTAATAAGCATCTACATACTTGCTTTAGTGTCTCCACACAAATGATCATGAGATCAATCATCCTCATCCAATGAGCAAGCAACGTATATACCAATCTATCCGGATTCACTAATCCCCAATTTAGTAATCCAACGATTGGGAACTATTTTAGTTTTAAGCTTTCTAAGAATTTAGATCTCATTAGAATGATTATCATCATTATTCTAAAAGCATTGCTTAAAACTATGGGTTTATCACATATTATAAAACAGCATCATGTAGATAATTTAAAAGCCATTAATAAATTAATACCTTTTATTAATAAATGAATAAGATTGTTACAAAGTATATGCTTTATCATCAAACATGATTGGCTTGTATGCATACTACTTTCAAACCACTCTGGTGGTAATCGTGGCCATGAAAATAGAAGAAGCGAGTCGGGGAGAGATTTTAAAAAGAGGAGATTCAACAATGACAATGTGAAAACGTCAGGACCAGCAGCAACTGGTTCCAAGGGAGGAGAACGACTACCTGTCATATGCTATAAGTGCGAAAAAGAAGGACATATCAGCCCAAACTGCCGCAACAGTTTAAGATATGCTATAACTATGGAAAGGAAGGACACATCGCTCGAGATTTCACTGTAGTGAAACCAAGTTCAGCGGGGATGGTGACTCAAAAGGCTGTCCCAGAAAAGTCAAAGTTAACGGTTCCTAGAAGAGCGGTTGTCGTGACTGGTCAACATGCGAGGAACCCAAACAAGGTGATCACGGGTAAGCTAATCATAAATTCATGCGAAGTTTATACATTACTCGATACCAGTGCTACGCATTCGTTTATCTCTCCTGCTTGTGCTCAACATTTAAACTTGACTCCGGAGAAATTAGACTTTGATTTATCTATGGAGACTCTGTTAGGAGAAACTTTCATCACATCCACTGTTTATAAATCTTGTTTGATCCAAGTTGGCACCATGACATTACCTGTTGACCTTATCTCTTTAAAGATACTTGCTTTTGATGTGATTTTTGGGATTGATTGGTCAACTACTCATCATGCCAAAATTGATTGTTTTCACAAGGTTGTTAGTTTTCATATTCCTAATCAACCTGTTTTTCAAATTCAAGCAACTAAACCATTAAAATCAATCACTGTCATATCAAGTCATAAAGCTATTCGTTTATTGAAAAACGGATGTCAAGCTTTCTTAGCCCATGTTATGGATTTGAATAAAGACACATCAGATTTGAATAATATTCCTGTTATTATTGACTTTCCTTACGTATTTCCTAAAGAACGTGAAGTTGAATTCTTTATTGATCTTGAACCTGGTACAAAGCCCATTTCTAAATCCCATATCGAATGGCTCCTATTGAACTTCAGGAGTTAAAGGTTCAACTACAAGAGTTATTGGACATCGGTTTCATTCGTCCTAGTACATCTCCTTGGGGTGCTCCTGTTTTATTTGTAAAAAAGAAAGACGGGAATATGCGACTTTGTATTGACTATCGGGAATTGAACCATGTCACCATTAAGAATAGGTATCCGTTACCTCGTATTGATGACCTGTTTGACCAGTTACAAGGAGCACAATTCTTTTCAAAGATCGATCTTCGTTCTGGATATCATCAGCTGAAGGTTAGAACTGAGGATATTCCCAAGACTGCTTTCAAAACTCGGTACGGGCATTATGAATTCTTAGTCATGTCTTTTGGATTGACTAATGCTCCTGCTGCTTTCATGGATATGATGAACCGAGTATTCAAGAAATATTTGGATCAGTTCGTTGTTGTCTTTATTGATGACATTCTCATATAAATATGGTGCTTAGGTTAGAATTGAAAATCACACCAGAAACTGAAATCTTCTCTCTCTTTCTCTCTCTATATATTGAGCGTATTTTTGTGAGTATTTTAGTACTTTGAGTATTGTTATACCGTACAAGTTCTTTCAGCACTATATCCAGTCAGAAGTACTATCCTTTTGAGGTAAGGGATATTTTTTTTAAAAAATGATACTATTTCTTCAATATCATTATGCCGAAATATTGGTTGAAAATTTTTATCAAATTTGAAACTTTTTCATGTCGGGATTACTATTCACGAATTAATATTCATGAGTTACTATTCATGAGTTACTATTCACGAGTTACTATTCACGAGTTACGATTCACGAGTAATATTCACGAAGCATGATGATGTTTTTGTAAAATTTTTATCTTTTGGTGTCGGAGTTACTATTCACGTATACTGCATTATTCACGAATACGACACTATTCACAGAAAAATTAAATTTTCTTTTCTATGTCCAAGATTGTCTGTTATAGTTCCTATCTTTGATTGGATCTATGTTTTGGTCTTCATTCTTGAATATTACTCCACTCTGGTTATTTATGAAGTATTTTTGAACTTGGATTGTTTAAAATACGAATCCTTATTATTTGTTATTTTGCTTCACTGGATTCGTTTCTTTTAAAATATTTTTCATCATCCTCAGTCCTAAATGATGATATTACTGAATATCTTTGGCCTATAGTGCAAAGATGAATGATTTCTGATGAATATCTTTGGCCCGTAGTGCAAAGATGAACATGTGTTTAGATGAACATGACCAACTGATGAATATATTTGGCCTGTAGTGCAAAGATGAATATTTAATTCCAGATATATATTGATTGATGTTACAGGGATAAAATATCGACGATGAACTTTTAAATTAATTTATAGAAGATAGTAGTTTGCATTCTCTACTTAACTCTTCTAATGAATTATTATTTCTGCTGTGAAGATTGATTTAAAACTGGTTGTCTATTGTATTCTATTAGATTTTTCTCTGTTGAAGACTAACGATAATTTGTTCTATGTTATCTTAGTCATAATATTCTTTACTGGGCTAGTTGAGCTCACACTTTTCCTTGTTGTTCCATTTTTCTTCTCAGGAGGCGAGAATGTAGCGAGTACTAGTCGTGGTATGAAATGAAGGTTCTAGAAATTCATTTTAGTAGTCCTCACCATTTTTATAAAATAATATATTAATAATTATAATGAGGACTTATTTGAGTGTGGATATTCTCTAGATAACAATATTTGTATTTAAACTCACAATTTTTATGTTGTATTAATAAATTTGTAGTTGTTTATGTACCATGTATTTGACGACTCAGAATGGGTGTTGTATACCTGTTTTGGAGGCGTCACATTTGCACTACAGGCCAAAGATATTCAACAACAGGTCAGCTTTGCACTACTGGCCAAAGATATTCAACAACAGGTCATCTTTGCACTATTGGCCAAAGATATTCAACAACAAGTCATCTTTGCACTACGGGCCAAAGATCAACAATTCATCTTTGCACTACATGCCAAAGATATTCCTCAACAGTTCATATTTGCACTACATGTCAAATATATTCATCAACAGTTCATATTTTCACTACAGGCCAAATATATTAATATCTCAAAGAAATACATAATTATTTCAGAATTTATATAAACCATAATTATAACCATGTTGATCAATTCACCTTGCATTTAAGCTAAAAATATTCCATTGTAAATTCAATGGTCATGATCATACTAGTCAACAATTCAACTTTGCACTACTAGCCATAGATAACCCATAGTCACGATCATACCAATACTTTACCCATCTTTACACTCAAGTCAAAGAGAAATTCCATCACCAAAGTTATAAAAATGTTATATATGATAATAAAAACAATAGGATCAACAACTACATTTAATTTCAAGAATAAGATTCATAAATCAATGATTTCATAACACCTTAATCCAAATGTTATAAATCACTTAATAATCTCATAATCTAATATTATTAATATTACCACAATATCTTAATCATTTATTAAACTTATAAACAATTTATTTTAATTATTTATACTTTACTAATTAATGCATTTAATCATTCTAAAATGCCAAACTCATAAGATTTCATCACCAATAACCAAAACCCTCATCAAAAATCTGTATATACCTTATATAGGATTCTTAAGCCATAAAATCATATTTTCCAAATTTCTTACTTCACATAACATATTTAATTCATTTACTCATAACTAGACCATTTTTATGAAAACTACCAAATCAGTTCCAAAAATATTACTTTTCTGGGATTTAGCATAATATAGTCCCATATTGAACATATATTTTTCTCAGAATTTTTAAAATTCATTTACTATTTTTCATATGACCAAAACTGTCGAATATTTAGACATTTATCATAAATTGTATTTTTGTCCAAAAATTCTAAAATTTACACGGTATACTTCTGTTGTATACATGTACCCCCAATACAAATTTTATCAATTTTAGAGTTAACCACAACGAGTTATAAGCGTTTATTTTTAAAATAATCTTTTCTCATAAAATTCATTACTCTTAATTTATATATCCAAAGCACCCTATTTATAGGAAATTGCTTAGAACACCAAAGCAAAAAATTTAATAAAATATATATTTATAAAAATTATTCAAGCCCACCTCTTTGACAACTGAATTCAGCCACCAATATAGCCCACCATAATGCCAAAAATGTTTTTCTAAACAAAAATATTTAAAACTTCCAAAATTTAATTATTCCAGAACTTCGGAACTTCAATCATTCATAATAAACAGCCCTTTTGTCAGAAAAATTTGAACCTCATGTCTTTTCCATAGAAAGTTCCATTATCTACAAATTTGCAAAAGAAAGTTTTTCCAAATTTTAAACAGAAATTGACTGAAATCCATTAACGGGTGATTTTATAGGCTATAATCAAATTTCAGTCAAGAAACGGGCCCACAAACATGTTTAACATGTTTTAAATATTTTTAGTAACAAAAATACTCTTCCTCCTCATATACTCATATATCACACATTCATTATAAAAATATCACCATTATTATATAATATAATAAAATATTATTTTATCAGAAAAGATAAAATATCAATTTTTAACAATTGTCACTTTAAAAATTTCTCTCCATCTATATCCACATAAAATCAACATTTTCCTCATCATATAAATTAATAATTAATTATTCATAAATAATCTTACAGAATCACAATAATGACAACCAGGTCGTTCCCAAGAAAGAGAGGGCTTTCCAATAAGAATTTCTCCTTACTGGCGCGCAATTAGGTGACCAAACCTCTCCTTAGACAGAACTTTCTAGACCTTGCCAATAATGTTATCTAGTAATATTATTAAAATAATATGAATCTTTGATCTGATAATGGAAATTACTGTGCAGTGACAATTATTGAAACAACAATAATATAAAATATCAACGTAGCACTTATTGAATCAATAAAATAAAATATTGAACAGTAATTACTGTAATAATTATTGAGTAGTGCCTTCTTACGTAAGAAAAAAAATATTATGCTTCATGAATAGTACTCGTGAATAGTAACTCGTGAATAGTAACTCATGAATAGTAACTCATGAATTGTAATTATAAGAAAAATTGAATATTTTTATTTCATAAAATTCGGGGTCTTACAAAAACGCTGTTTTTTAAAAATACAGCTTTTATTATTAAAATGCAGTTTTTTAATAATAAAAACTACTTTTATTTTTAATACATTTTTATTATTAAAAAAATTACATTTATTAAAACTATTTTTTTATAAATTGCATTTTTATTATTAAAAAACAATTACATTTTTTTATTAAAAAAATGCGTTTTAATTTATTTTTATTAAAAATATTTATTTTTATTAAAAAAATTGTGTTTTAAATTTTTTTTAATAAAAATAAAAAAAACCAATTATTTTTATTAAAAAAATGCGTTTTAATTTTTTTTAATAAAAAATAAAAAAATAGCGTTTTTTGATTTTTATTAAAAATAATTTATTTATTTATTTATTTTCTTATTTTTTTGGCTAATTTTTATAATTTATATTATATTTTAAAATATTTTTTTCCCATTTTTTTCATAAAAAGTTTCCTCCAAATTAACATCTTCATTGCCACGTCGCATACTAATTGCCACATAAGCTTTTTTTAGACAAGTCAGCTGCCACATCATCATTTTCGTTAAGTCAACCTTGACTTAACGGTTTTTGTAACTTTTTTTAGTAAACTAAAGTTTATTGACTTGACTGTAAGAAAAAAAAAGTTCAGTGATCTATTTGTAAGTCGACCTATAGTATATTGACCTAGAAAACATTTAACCCACTTTTGACCTAAATTCAAATTAGGTTTTATCTTATTATTATAGGTTATTTAATTTTAAAAAATTAAATTATGATATTTTTAAAATTAAAATAAATATAAATTTGTTTAATATAGTAATAAATATTTTAAATTATCTAAAATTTATTAATTTAAAATTAAATAGATTTATTTTAATTTATATTTATAAATATTTTAAAATTTTATAAATAAAAACGAATGGAATAATATTATTATTTAAATATATTTTGGTAAAACTAAGAAAAATCTCACTGTAGTTGACACGTTTTACTTATTACACTATTAAACTTTTTAAAATTTTAAATTATCCTATTGAACTAATTAAAATTTTAAAATTTCATCATTCCGTTAATAAGATTTGAAATTTGTCAAATTGGCTCAGATTCTTTCAAACAAAACAAAGAAAAACCTCATTATAGTTAACACATTTTACTTATTACACCATTAAATTTTTTAAAATTAAAATTACCCCATTGAAATAATTAAAATTTTGAAATTATATCATTTCATTAATAAGATTGGATGAGCGTCAAATTGACTCAGATTTTTTCATGCGTGGCTAAATTTGTGCTTTAAATTTACAAACCAACCGAAAGTACCCCATAGATGTCTACTTCAAATTGATCAAATTAATGATGTTATTTAGTAAAATTAAACATACTCAAATTTGATTATTTTTCTTGATATTTAATTTGTTCATATTACATCATTAATTTGATAGATTTTATAAAATTTGAACGTATATACACCATCATTTTTATAGACAAATCAAATGAGTGGTTTAGAACCTTGACTACTATAATAGGTATATTTTCTTTTTCATTTTACAAAATTTCTCTTCTCGATCCTCCTCCGCCTACCTTTTGCAATCACAACTTGTACAACATTAATCGCCTTTATCGAACCCCCAATTCTATTTAAGAAAACATAAAACCTATTATCAACCCCCCCCCCCCACAAGTAAGACCCCAATTTTTTATAAATAAAATTGAATTTCCTCTAATTATTATTTTGAATATAAAGGTGTTAATTTGATATAATACTTTGTTATGGGTAAAATGTGTAAATTTTGCAAAATAAGCAAGTGGTTATAAAATATTCATTGTTGTCGAAATATTCGTTTGGTCGTGGAATATTCTTGTTGTCGAGGAATATCCGTACGATGGCGCAACCATTTGTGGGCCTCATAACAAAAAACTTTTGGATGAAGAAAATGACAAGTATGAGTTTTTATAAATAACGGCGTAGTTTTTACCGTTAACACTGTTGAAATACCCGGTGCTTAAAATACAGTAATACGTGTAGTTGCACAGTAGTACACGGTATTGCATAATATTTTTGAATTATTGATTATTACGTAAGAAGTGTGACGCCCCCAAAATAGGTATACATCACCCATCTTGAGTCGCTAAATACATGGTACAGAATTCAAATACAAACTTAATTATACAACAGTCGTGTAAAATACGACTAAACATATGCTATGAGTTTTAATACAAATATTGTCATCTAGACACTATACAAACTCAATGGGGTCTTCATTACATTTATTATCACACTATTTCACACAATAGTGAGGACTACTAATGCACAATCTTGGACCATCACTCTGTTCCCCGACTAGTCTCTGCTACGTTCTCATTTCCTGAAGAGAACAATGAAAGCAAAAGGGTGAGCTCAACTAGCCCAGTTAGAAATATTATGACTAAGATAATGCAGAATAATTTATCGTTAGTCTTCAACAGTGTTAAACTGATAAAATATAATAAATATCCAGTTTAACTGCAGCGGATCAAGCAATCTATTAGAAGAGTCAAGTAGAGAATAAAATCTACTATCTTCTATGATTTAAAAGGTTTTTCATCACTTTTATCGCTGAGACTCAGCTTAATAAATAATCCACATCATCCCTACACTACAGCCAATGATATTCATCAGTATCACGACCACAAATTATCAATGCACTACGGGCCAAGAATATTTGTGTATTCATTAATGGTTATGATCATGCCAACAACTTTCCATCAATGTACTACGGGCTAATGAGGACATCATTTGTAACATTGCGATCATGATTATACCGATTAATCCCTGGTCATAATCTTACCAAGTCCATCTATGCACTACAGGCCACATATGACTTTCAACAGAATATAAACATGAGGATGATGACAATGATATAAGAATTCAATAAAACAAGTTCAAGAATTAATTTATCCAGGAACTAATAATGTCTAAATTTTCAACATGATACTGCTTTGTAGAGTAAAATTCAAGAATGCTCAGAAGCATATTTCCATAAAAGATACTGGATGAAGCGCAAATATCAAGGATATTCCACTAATTTCATGAAATATAGAAGCCAAAACTTTAACCAACTGAGTATAATAAAGAATGGAATAACAAAAAAAATCACTAGGCATGCAATAGACCGCACAGATAGGTTATTCCCACAGAATAATAAATAACGGAACCAGGTCATGCGTAAATGCACAGACAGGATATTCCAACATAATAATAATTAACAGAACCAGGTCATGCGTAAAGCACAGACGGGATGTTCCAACAAAATGATAAATAATGGAACCAGGTCATGCGTAAAGCACAGACAGGATGTTCCAACAGAATAATTAAAAAATGGAATAACAGAAGAATTTCACCAAGTATAGGGTGTCCCGCGTATACAGGTTATTCCAACAGAATAATAAAGAATGGAATAACAGAAGTTCTCTTCATGAATAAGAAAGAAATAACACCCCTTACCTTAAAAGAAACTGGATATAAGATTAGTGAAGTAGTAGAATACTTTTCTTCTTTCTCTCTATAATTTTCTCTCTTTAGAGTTTCAGTGAATTTGTAAGAAATAATGAAGGAATGAGCTTCTATTTATAGGAGAATGGAAAGGCACTGTGTAAGGATTTTCTCACGGATGCAACAGTTTTATAACTCACGGACATCTTATGCAACATTCAGGCGTCTGAATTTTAAAGTCACCATCAAATAAAACAAAAAAAATACAATATATATATATAACACATGTTGTAAGACCCCAAATTATTAATAAATGAAATTTAATTTCCTCTATTTATCATTTTAAAATAGTAAGGGTTGATTTGATTAATGTGGTTAGTTATGGGTAAAATGCGCAAATATTTCAAATAAACAAGTGGTTATAAAATACTCATTGTTGTCGGATAATATTCGTTTGGTTGTGGAATATTCTTGCTGTCGGGGAATATTCATACGACGGCGCAGCTTTGTGTGGGCCCCATAACGGAAAAGCGATTAGATGAAGAAAATGACAAGTATAAGTTGTTTATAAATAACGACGTAGTTGTTACCGTTAACACTGTTGGAATACCCGTGTAAGACCCCAACTTTTATAAATAAAGATGAATTTTCTATAAATATTATTTTTGAATATTATGGACTAAATTTGATATAATGTTATAGTTGTGGGTAATATTTATAAATTTTGCAAAGTAAGCAAGTTGTTATAAAATATTCGTTTGGTCGGGGAATATTCGTATGACGACACAATCATTGGTGGACCCCACAGCTGAATTATGTCGGATTGAGAAAATGACAAAAATATTTTTATGAAAATAACGGCAGAAGTTTTACCGTTGATACTGTTGAACTACTCGGTAGTAAAAGTACAGTAATACGCGTGGTTGCATAGTAGCACGCGGTATTGATTATTGATGCTTACGTGAGAAGTCATTCAATTTTGTTCAATTATTGCTATAGTAATTGTTGCATAGTATCTCGCGTTATTTGATTCAATTATTTTTCGATATTTTTATATATTATTAAAATCTATAATTGAGACGACAAAATTATTAATATTATTATTTGCAATATTAACGATGTCTAGAAGTTCTGTCAAGGAGAGGTTTGGTCACCTAGTTGCGCGCCAATAGGGAGAAATCCTTATTGGAAAGCCCCTTCTTTCCTGGGAACGACCTGGTCGATTAATATTGTGAATTGTAATAAAGATGATAAATTTTGTTAAAATTATTAAGGTAATTTTTATAAAGTTTGCTTATTTTATGGATTCCTATTTACCCATTTTTTAAAATAATCGGTGGAAATTTTTAAAAGTGGGGGCCACATGTGGGGCCCATATGTGTTGGAAAAATAATTTTGGAAATGGAAGAGTATATGTATGGAAGTATATGTGTGTATTGAGTATATGGTGAGAGAAAATGAGATGTGAAAGTGATGGGTGTGTGATGTGTGTGTGAGTGGAAAATGGTAGAAAAGTGGTAGTGTGATAGTGATGTGTAAGAGTGTAGTAAATTTGATTATTGGGTGGGTGGGGGATTGATGTTGGTATGGGGGAGAAAAATTAAGTGGTGTATATATAATATTGATATATATAATATGAAAACATGTGTTTATATATATGTGTTATATTTTAATTTGTGTTGTAATTTTATTGGTTAATGGTTTGACTTAATTGTAGTTGATGGAAGAAAATGATTTTGAAAAATTATTTCATTCATGAACAATACACTTCATTTCTCCTATAAATAGAAGCTCATTTCTTCATTATTTCTTACGAATTCACTGAAACTCTAGAGAGAGAAAATTATAGATAGAAAGAAGAAAAGTTTTCTACTACTTAACTACTCTTATATTCAGTTCTTTTATGGTAAAGGGTGTTATTCTTTCTTATTCAAGAAGAGAAATGTTGTTACTCCATTTCTTATTATTCTGTTGGAATAACCTGTATACGCGGTCTACCCTATATTTGGTGACATTCTTCTATTATTCCGTCTTTATTATTTTGTTGGAATATCATGTCTGTGCGTTTTACGCCGGACCTGATTGCGTCTTTATTATTCTGTTGGAATATCATGTATGTGCGTTTTACGCTAGACCTTGTTCCGTCTTTATTATTATTCTGTTGGAATATCCTGTCTGTGCGTTTTACGCCGGACCTGATTCCGTCCTTATTAGTATTCTGTTGGAATAACCTGTCTATGAAAAGTACAGCATACATGGTGATTTTTGTTGTTATTCCATTCTTTATTATTCTGTTGGAACTTCCTGTCGGTGATAATTTTGCCTGACCTGGTTCCGTTATTATTATTCTGTTGGAATAACCTGTCTATACAAAGTACCGCATGCATGGTGATTTCTGTTGTTATTCCATTCTCTATTATACTCTGTTGGTTCAAATTTATACTTCTATACTCCATGAAATTAGTGGAATATTATTGATATTTGCGTTTCATCCAGTATCTTTTCATGGAAATATTCTTCTGAGCATTCTTGAATTTTACTTTACAAAGCAGTATCATGTTGACAATTTGGACGTTATTAGTTCCTGGATAAATTAATTCTTGAACTTGTTTTATTGAATTCTTATATCATTGTCATCATCCTCATATTTATATTTTTTTTTGAAAGTCATCTGTGGCCTGTAGTGCATAGATGGACTTGGTATGATTATGATCAGGGATTATTCGTTGTAATCATGACCGTAATATTACAAATGATGTGGTAAAAGTGCTCATTGGCTCGTAGTGCATTGATGGACAGTTGTTGGCATGATCATGACCATTAATGAATACACAAATATTCTTGGCCCGTAGTGTATAGATAATTGTGGTCGTGATATTAAAGAATATCCTTGTCCGTAGTGCATGGGTGATTCAATGATGTGAAATATTTATTAAGCTGAATCTCAGCGATAACAGTGATGAAAAACCTTTTAAATCATAAAAGATAGTAGATTTTATTTTCCACTTGACTCTTTTAATGAATTGCTTGTTCCGCTGCAGTTAAACTTGATGTCTATTATATTTTATCAGTTTAACATTGTTAGAGACTAATGATAATTTATTCTGTATTATCTTAGTCATAATATTTCTTACTGAGCTAGTTGAGCTCACCCTTTCTTTCACTGTTCTCTTCAGGAAATGAGAATATAGCTGTGACGAGTCGGGGAACGAAGTGATGGTCCAGAGGATAGCATTAGTTGTTCTCACTATTCTGTGAAATAGTGTGACAATAATTGTAATGAGGACTCCTTTTGTGTTTGTATAATCTCTAGTAGACAATATTTGTATTCAAACTCACAGTTTATGTTTTGTCGTATTGTACACGACAGTTGTATTAGTAAGTTGTATTTGAATTCTGTACTATGTATCTAGCAACCCAAGATGGGTGATGTATACCTAATTTTGGGGGCGTCACATTGTTGGTCAATTGAAGTATATGGTTAATATGTGATATGTTAATTTGTTTAATTAAACCTTGTTTTATGGTAGTATTTAAGAATGACAACTGATAATATTAACGGTGGAGTTAATGAGACCGTGGAAACACCTTTAATCATCACTCAGAGGAACGTGCAACAGGAAGGCAATATTCCTCCTGTAAACAACATCACTGAGCAGACGATGAACGACGGGATGTTTAGGAGCTTTTTGCAATTCATGCAAAACCAGACGAGGGAGACTCGTGTATAGAATACATGTGGAAATGATAGCAACGCGCAGCTTGTCACGGCCAAGCAGTTTAAAGAATTGGGACCACCAGAATTTAAGGGAAAGTCGGATCCGATCATGGCGGAAACATGGGTCAAGAAAATTACCAAGATATTCGATGTCTTGGGATGCACGGAGGAACAGAAGGTTCCATTCGCCACCTTTATGTTCCGTGGCGAGGCAAATTACTGGTGGGAGTCTGTGAAATGTACCCAGCCTGCATCACTCCGCATGTCTTGGGAAACGTTTCAGAAACTTTTTAACGAAAAATACTTTTCTGAAAGTATTCTTCTTCTATTCTCTGCTTTTGTCTGGTGGTAATCGTGGCCATAAAAATAGAAGAAACGACTCGGGGGGGAGAATTTAAAAAGAGAAGATTCAACAATGACAATGTGAAGACGTCAGCACCAGCAGCAACTGGTTCCAAGGGAGGAGAACGACCACCGGTCATATGCTATAAGTGCGGAAAAGAAGGACATACCAGCCCAAACTGCCCACAATAGTTTAAGGTATGTTATAACTGTGGAAAGTGATGATTGGGTAATATACCCATGAATTGGATATATTTGGACTTAAATTATTGCATTCTCAAGTTATTTAGTAGCATTTTTATTGTGTTTATGTCTTGTTTTGCAGATTTGGGAGTTGTAGGGGTAATTCTGGGATTTCGAGCTTACAATGGCAAAATGGTTAATAATATGAAGACTAGCGTCGGGGCGCTCTAGCTAGTGCAATTCGCAGCGCTGGGGCGCTAGGCCTCGGCCGATGTTGACCGATCAAAGGCGCGTGTTTGATGGTTTGACTGGATTGACTTTTTGTGTGACTTCTTATGTGGAGCTTATTTGAAGCCTAATTGGATTAGGATTGTGGGAAGCTATAAAAAGAAATTAAGTGCTGAAATTAGGGTTATTATCTAATCATTCAATCAATTCATTCATTCATTAGAGGCTAAACAAGGATTACTTGGAGATTAAGGATTGGCTACAGAGTTTTCTTCTTCTTCTCCTTATTTTCAATTTGTAATTCTTTAAGGATGATTTGCAAACAATTATTGGTTTTTATTTCCGTTATGAACTAATTCTTTAATTAAGATTTCAATTGAACCTTTTATGGCTATAAATTAGTTATTCAGTTATTCCAATTATTTATGTTGAAGTGAATTGTTTATCATGCCTTGCATCTATTGCTTAATTATTTGGCCAATATTTACCTTGTTATTCTAGAAGGAATTGGAAGAGGAATTCTAGGGTTAGAACTGGGTTTGATAACGTGTGATTTAGTTATTTGCAAAGTGAATAATTAGGTTTGTGAATTGAATGGAAATATCTGTTCACCGCATGTAACACATAAGGAATTGGGATTATAGGAGTTTAATTCACTTGTTTTGCATAGGAATATAACAAGATTAATCTGGATTAAATAGAAGTCAGTTGATCACTTGGAAAAGGACTTTTGATATTGGAGAATTCCTGTTAACAATTCAGTAAACATAATAGTTGGGATAATTAGATAATTGATTTATAGTTCATAATTGGGGATATTGAAGTATTAATCTTTATCTATCGGAAGTCATTCACTTAAATCTTAGTTTATTTATTTGCTTATTTTAGAATAATATCTTTAATTGTTTAATTTAGTTTTAATATTTCAGAAAATCATAATTTATCGTTGTTTGAATAAAATTGGATTGATATAATGCTAGTAGTTGGAATTTATTAATTAGAATTCTTTGTGGGAACGATACTCTATTTTATCACTTTATTACTTGTTGATCGTGTATACTTGCACGTATTCTTTGATTGCGAAATCAACCAATAGAAAGGAAGGACATATCGCTCGAGATTGCACTTGCAGCGAAACCAAGTCCAGCGGGGATGGTGACTCAAAAGGCTGTCCCAGAAAAGTCAAAGTCAATGGTTCCTGGAAGAGTGTTTGTCGTGGCTGGTCAACATGCGAGGAACCCAAACGAGGTGATCACAGGTAAGCTAATCATAAATTCATGTGAAGTTTATACATTACTTGATACCGGTGCTACCCATTCATTTATCTCTCTTGCTTGTGCTCAACGTTTAAACTTGACTCCTGGAGAAATTAGACTTTGACCTATCCGTGGAAACTCCGTTAGGAGAAACTTTCATCACATCCACTGTTTATAAATCTTGTTTGATCCAAGTTGGCACCATCACATTACCTGTTGACCTTATCTCTTTAAAGGTACCTGCTTTTGATGTGATTTTAGGGATTGATTGGTTAACTACTCATCATGCCAAAATTGATTGTTTTCGTAAGGTTGTTAGTTTTCATATTCATAATCAACCTGTTGTGCGAATTCAAGCAACTAAACCATTAAAATCAATCATTATCATATCAAGTCATAAAGGTATTCGTTTATTGAAAACGGATGTCAAGCTTTCTTAGCCCATGTTATGGATTTGAATAAAGACACGTCAGATTTAAATAATATTCCTGTTGTTATTGACTTTCCTGACGTATTTCCTGAAGAACTTCCCGGTCTACCCCCAGAACGTGAAGTTGAATTCGTTATTGACCTTGAACCTGGTACAAAGCCCATTTCTAAAACCCCATATCGAATGGCTCCTATTTAACTTCAAGAGTTAAAGGTCTAACTACAGGAGTTGTTGGACATCGGTTTCATTCGTCCTAGTACATCTCCTTGGGGTGCTCCTGTTTTATTTGTACAGAAGAAAGACGAGAGTATGCGACTTTGTATCGATTACCGAGAATTAAACCATGTCACTATCAAGAATAGGTATCCGCTACCTCATATTGATGACATGTTTTACCAGTTACAAGGAGCACAATTCTTTTCAAAGATCGATCTTCGTTCTGGATATCATCAGCTGAAGGTTAGAACTGAGGATATTCCAAAGATTGCTTTCAGAACTCGGTACGGGCATTATGAATTCTTAGTCATGTCTTTTGGATTGACTAATGCTCCTGCTGCTTTCATGGATATAATAAACCGAGTATTTAAGGAATATTTGGATCAGTTCCTTGTTGTCTTTATTGATGACATCCTCATCTATTCCAAAAACCGTGAAGATCGTGATAACAAGCTATATGCCAGGCTGAAGAAATGCAAGTTCTGGCTTGAGGAAGTAGCATTCCTTGGGCACATGGTGTAAAAACATGGAGTGTCTGTTGACCTGGCGAAGATTGAAGCAAAACAAAGTTGGGAGCAACCAAATACGGTGACCGAAAGTACGTAGCTTTTTGGGCTTAGCTGGTTATTATCAGAGATTTGTGGAAGGATTTTCTAGAATCGCTACTCCGTTAACTCAGATGACTCGTAAAGATACAAAATTTGTATGGAGCGAGGAATGCGAGAAGAGTTTCCAAGATCTCAAGATGAGACTCATTTTGGCACATGTTTTGACAATACCATCTGGTTCGGATGGATTTGTTATCTACAGCGATGCTTCAGAAAAAGGGTTAGGATGTGTTCTCATGCAATGTGGGAAAGTCAAAGCCTATACCTCGCGACAACTTAAAGAATATGAGAGGAATTGTCCTACTCATGATCTAGAGTTGGCAGCTGTCGTTTTCGCGCTAAAGATCTGGAGGACACTATCTATATGGGGAGAAAGTAGAGATATATTCAGACCATAAAAGCCTCAAATATTTCTTCACTCAAAATGAACTCAACATGGGGCAACGACGTTGGCTCGAGCTGTTGAAAGATTACGACCACACTATTCAATACCATCCTGGAAAAGTAAACGTGGTAGCTGACGCGTTGAGTAGAAGATTATATGCAGGAACGAGTGCGATGATGTCAAATATACGCATAGAACCGACTTTAATCAAAAAAGTTAAAGTTTCTCAAGCGACAGACCCGGAGCTGATGCGTATGAAGAAGAAAGTACAAGAATGTGCTATTCCAGAAGCAAGAATCGACGAAAAAGGAATACTTCGAGTCCACTCCAGACTTTGTGTTCCTAACGATTTTGACTTGAAGCATAGAATCATGATTGAGGCACACAACACACCGTTTGCAATCCATCCTGGGAGTACCAAAATGTATCATGATCTTCAACATACATTTTGGTGGAAAAATATGAAGAGAGATATCGCGAAGTTTATCTCGAGGTGTTTAACTTGTCAACGTGTAAAGGCGGAGCATCAAGTGCCTAACGGTCCATTACAACCACTTGAGATTTTGAAATGGAAGTGGGAACACATTACCATGGATTTCGTTACGGGTCTTCCCAAGATTTCTCAAGGCATAAATGCTATTTGGGTTATTATTGATAGATTAACCAAGTATGCTCATTTCTTGCCGATACGGGAGACTTATTCCTTTGAACGTCTTGCTCGTATGTACGTAGATGAGATTGTGAGATTGCATGGCATGCCAGTATCCATAGTTTCGGATCGCTAAGATTCGCTTCAAGATTTTGGGTTAGTTTGTAAAAAGTTATGGGCATGGATTTACGATTTAGTTCGGCATACCATCCTCAAACGGACGGACAATCAGAGAGGACTATTCAAACTCTTGAAGATCTATTAAGACTCTATGTCCTAGACTTCAAAGGCAGTTGGGATAAGTATTTACCATTGGTAGAATTCTCCTACAACAACAGTTATTAGGAAAGTATAAGTGTGGCTCCATTTGAAGCATTGTATGGACGAAAGTGTCGCTCTCCAGTATGTTGGGATGAGGTAGGAGAAGCAACGTTGTTGGGACCCGAGATGGTACGAATGACTACAGAGAAGATTCAAACGATTCGATAACGTATACAAATTGCACAGGATCGATAAAAGAGTTATGCAGATCTTCATCGAAAGGATGTGGAATTTAGTATTGGGGATCATGTATTGTTGCGTGTGGCTCCATGGAAGGGAGTTACAAGATTCGGGAAGAGAGGAAAGCTCAATCCACGATTTATTGGTCCATTTCAGATTCTTGAACGAGTAGCAAATGTGGCCTATAGACTCGCGTTACCTCCAAATATGTCTCGTGTTCATAATGTTTTTGATATTTTTGTGCTACGTAAATATGTGAAAGACCCAAACCATGTTATTGAGTTAGAATCGGATGAGATAGCCGAAGACTTAACGTACGAAGAGGTACCTGTCAAGATCTTGGATAGGAAAGAGCATGTCCTACGCACGAAGGTCATACCACAAGTTAAAGTTTTGCGGAGAAACCATGCTATTGAGGAAATGACCTGAGAGTTGGAAATGGAAATGAAAGCGAGGTATCCTCATCTTTTCGAAACACCAGGTACGTACGTCAATTTCGAGGACGAAATTTCATAAGGAGAGGAGGTTGTAAGACCCCAAATTACTAATAAATGAAATTTAATTTCTCTATTTATCATTTTGAAATAGTAAGGGTTGATTTGATTAATGTGGTTAGTTATGGGTAAAATGCGCAAATATTTCAAATAAGCAAGTGGTTAAAAAATACTCATTGTTGTCGGAGAATATTCGTTTGGTCGTGGAATATTCTTGCTGTTGGGGAATATTCGTACGACGGCACAACCTTGTGTGGGCCCCATAACGGAAAAGCGATTGGATGAAGAAAATGAAAAGTATAAATTGTTTATAAATAACGGCGTAGTTGTTACCGTTAACACTGTTGGAATACCCGGTGATTAAAACACATTAATACGCGCTGTTACACAGTAGCACACGGTATTGCACCAATTATTTATTCTTACGTAATAAGACACTACTCAATAATTTTTACAGTAGTTACTGTTCAAGTATTTTATTGATTCAATAATTGTTGCGTTGATATTTTATATTACTGTTATTTCAATAATTGTCACTACACAGTATTTTCCATTATCGAAGAAATAATTCATATTATCTGAATAATATTATTAGAAAATATTATTGGCAATGTCTAGAAAGTTCTGTCTAAGGAGAGGTTTGGTCACCTAATTGCGCGCCAGTAAGGAGAAATTCTAATTGAAAAGCCCCCTCTTTCCTAGGAACGGCCTGGTTGCCAGTACTGTGATTCTATAATATTATTTGTGAATAATTAATTATTGAGTTATATGATGAAGAAAATATTAATTTTATGTGGAGAAAATTTTTAAAGTAACAATTGTTAAAAATTGATATTTTATCTTTTCTGATAAAATAATATTTTATTATATTATATAATAATGATGATATTTTTTACAATGAATGTGGGATATATGAGTATATGAGGAGGAAGAGTATTTTTATTGCAAAAGTTATTTAAAACATGTTAAACATGTATGTGGGTCCATTTCTTGACTAAAATTTGATTATAGCTTGTAAAATCGCCCGTTTATGGATTTCGGTCAATTTTTGTTTGGAATTTGGTAAAACATTCTTCTGCAAAGTTGTAGAGAATTGAATTTCCTATAAAAAGTCACAAGAATCGATTTTTCTGATAAAATGGCTATTTATTATGAATTATTGAAGTTCCGAAATAATTTATTTTTGGAAGTTTTAATTATTTTAATTAAGAAAAATGTTTTTTTTTGTGAGTTGATGGCTGATGCTTGGGTCTGGTGTAGTGTGAGTAGGAAAATTTAATATATATATATATATATATATATATATATATTAATATTTTATTAAATTTTCTGTTTTGGTGTTCTAAGCATTTTCCAATAAATAGGGTACTTAGGTTAGAATTGAAAATCACACCAGAAACTAAAGATTTCTCTCTCTTTCTCTCTTTATAATATTGAGCGTATTTTGTGAGTATTTTAGTACTTTGAGTATTGCTATACGGTGCAAGTTCTTTCAGCACTATATCCAGTATTCCAGTCAGAAGTACTATTCTTTCTGAGGTAAGAGGTGTTATTTTATTCGAAAATGATATTATTTCTTCAATATCATTATGCCGAAATATTGGTTGGAACTTTTTATTAAATTTGGAACTTTTTCATGTCGGGGTTACTATTTATGAGTTACTATTCACAAGTTACTATTCACGAGTTACTATTCACGAAGCATGATGATATTTTTTATGAAATTTCTATCTTTTAGTGTCGGGGTTACTATTCACGTATACGGCACTATTCCCGTATACGACACTATTCACGAATACGACACTATTGACAAAAAAATTAAATTTTCTTTTATGTGTCTAAGATTGTCTGTTATAGTTTCTATCTTTGATTGGATCTATGTTTTGATCTTCATTCTTGAATTTTATTTCACTTTGGTTATTTATGAAGTATTTTCGAACTTGGGTTATTTAAAGTATGAATCATCAATACTTGTTCTTTTGTTTCACTGGATTCGTTTTCTTTAAAATATTTTTCATCATCCTCAGTCCTAAATAATGATATTACTGAATATCTTTGGCCTGTAGTGCAAAAATGAATGATTTCTGATAAATATCTTTGGCCTGTAGTGCAAAGATGAACAGGTGTTTAGATGAACATGACCAACTGATGAATATCTTTGGCATGTAGTGCAATGATGAATATTTTATTCCAGATATATATTGATAAATGTTACAGGGATAAAAGATAGACGATGAACTTTTATATTCATATATAGAAGATAGTAGCTTTCATTCTCTACTTAACTCTTCTAATGAATTATTATTTTCGCTGCGAATATTGATTTAAAACTTGTTGTCTATTGTATTTTATTAGATTTTTCCCTGTTGAAGTCTAACGATAATTTGTTCTGCATTATCTTAGTCATAATATTCTTTACTGGGCTAGTTGAGCTCACCCTTTTTCTTTTTGTTCCATTTTTTTTCTCAGGAGGCGAGAATGTAGCGAGTACTAGTCGGTGTATGGAATGATGGTTCTAGAAGTTATTTTAGTAGTCTTCACTATTTTTGTAAAATAATGTATCAATAATTAAAATGAGGACTTATTTGAGTGTGGATAGTGTCTAGATGACAATATTTGTATTTAAACTCACACTTTTTATGTTATATTAATAAAATTGTAGTTATTTCTGTACCATGTATTTTGACGACTCAAAATAGGTGTTGTATACCTGTTTTGGGGGCGTCACACATGTTGTTTTGAAAAACTTCCCCCAAGAACCCACCCACCAACCAATATCTATATCAATTACACACACACACACACTTTCCCTTATTTTCAAAGCATCTTCCCCCACCCCCCTTTCCTCCTACCACACACACACACTAAACTCCACCAACATGTCACTCTCATCACTCTCCCCTATCACAATCATATATATATATACACACACACACATACCTATATATATAAATTCTCTCCCCTTTACGTAACTCCCTCCCACCCTAATTTCCTAAAATCAGTTTTTAACACATATGGGCCCACATGTGGGCCCCACCTTTAAATAATATTCCACCGATTATTTTGAAAAATAGGTAAATGGGGGTCCATAAAATAAGCAAAATTTCATAAAAATCACCTTAATAATTTTAACAACATTTATCACCTTTATTACAATTCACAATATTAATCGACTAGGTCGTTCCTAGGAAAGAGGGGGCTTTCCAATAAGGATTTCTCCCTATTGGCGCGCAATTAGGTGACCAAACCTCTCTTTGACAGAACTTCTAGACATCGTTAATATTGTAAATAATAATATTAATAACTTTAACGTCTCAATTATTGATTTAATAATATATAAAATATTGACAATAATTGAATCAACTAACGTGAGATACTATGCAGCAATTAATGTAGCAATAATTGAACAAAATTGAGTGACTTCTCACGTAAGCATTAATAATAAATACCGTCTGCTACTATGCAACCACGCGTATTACTGTACTTTTAACACCGGGTGTTTCAACAGTTAACGGTAAAACTTTCGCCGTTATTTTCATAAAGTATTTTTGTCATTTTCTCAATCCAACAATAATTCTGTTGTGGGGTCCACCAATGATTGTGCCATTGTACGAATATTTCCTGTTAAAACGAATATTCCCCGACCAATCGAGTATTATATAACAACTTGCGTACTTTGCAAAATTTATAAATATTACCTACAACTATAATATTATATCAAATTTAGTCCATAATATTCAAAAGTGATATTTATAGAAAATTCATCTTTATTTATAAAAGTTGGGGTCTTACAAGAAGGCACTACTCAATAATTGCTACAATAATTATTGTTCAATATTTTATTTTATTGATTCAATAATTGCTACGTTGATATTTTATATTATTGTTGTTTCAATAATTGTTACTGCACAGTATTTCATATTATCAAATCAATAATTCATATTATTTGAATAATATTATTAGATAGCATTATTGGCAAATTTTAAGAAAGTTCTATCTAGGAAAGGGGTTTGGTCACCTAATTGTGCGCCATAAAGGAGAAATCCTTATCGGAAAGCCCCCTCTTTCCTCGGAACGACCTGGTTGTCATTATTGTGATTCTGTAATATTATTTATGAATAATTAATTATTTATTTATATGATAAAGAAATATTTATTTTATGTGGATATAAATGAATTAATGTTGAGGAGTTTTATCAGTATTTTGTCAGAATGAAGGTATTAAAAATCATCCGTATGTGAATTTCGGTCATTTTCTGTTTGGAATTTGAAAAAAATTTCTTCTACAAAGTTGTAGAGAATTAAATTTCTTATGTAAAGAATATAAAATTCATATTTTTCTGATAAAAGGGCCATTTATTATGAATTATTGAAGTTTCAGAAATAAATATTTTTATTAAAAATATGCGTGGGCCCCACTTTTGGTTGTTGTGGAATTTTTTGAATTTGGTGGACCCCACTTGTGGTGTGCTGAATTTAGTCACGTGGTGTGCGTGAATTTTTTTATTAAAATATTAATTTATTAAATTTTAGTGTATTTTGGCGTTCTGGCATTTTCCTATAAATAGGGTGCTTAGTTAGAATTGAAAATCACACCAGAATCATAAATTTTCTCTCTCTATATTATAGAGCGCATTTTTGGGAGTATTTAGATACTTTGAGAGCTGCTATTCAGTGCAAGTTTTCTTCAACGTTATATCCGATATTTCAGTCAGAAGTACTGTTCTTTTGAGGAAAGGTATGTTATTTTCTTCGTAAATGATGTTAGTTCATTCAATATCATTACGCCGAAATATTGGTATGAATTTTATTATGAAATTTTTACCTTTTTATATCGAGGTTACTATTCACGTATACAGCACTATTCACGTATACAACACTATTCACGAATACGACACTATTCACGAATACGATACTATTCACGAATATGGTACTATTCACGAGTACTATTCACGGAGTATAATTTTTCTTATAAAATTGTTATATTTTGTGTCGGAGTTACTATTCACGTATACGACACTATTCACAGGAAAATTAAATTTTCTTTTCTTTGTCCAAGTTGTCTATTATGGTTACTATCTTTGATTGTATCCATATTTTGATCTTCATTCTTGAATTTTGCTCCACAATTGATTGTTATGGAGTATTTTTGAAATTGGATAAACTAAAGTACGAATCTCTAATCTTTGTCCTTTAATCTCACTGGATTCGTTTCTTTAAGATATTTTTCATCATCCTCAGTCTTAAATGGTGATACTTGATGAATATCTTTGGCATGTGGTGCAAAGCTAAATGATTGGCTGATTAATATCTTTTGCCCGTAGTGCAAAGATGGGCTGGTGTTGAGATGAACATGACCAATTGGTGATACAAATGAATATCTTTGGCCCGTAGTGCAAAGATGAATATTTGGTTCAAGATGTATATTGATTGATGTTATAGGGATAGAATATTGATGATGCACTTTTAAATCATAGAAGATAGTAGATTTCATTGTCTACTTAACTCTTCTAATGAATTGTTATTTCCACTGCGAATATTGATCTAAAACTTGTTGTAAATTATATTTAACTGATTTGTTGAAGGCTAACGATAATTTGTTGTTCATTATTTTAGTCATAATATTCTTTACTGGGCTAGTTGAGCTCACTCTTTTCCTTTTTGTTCTATTTTTCTTCTCATGAGGCGAGAATATAGCGAGAACTAGTCGGTGTATGGAATAATGGTTCTAGACAGTTGTTCTAGCAGTCCTCACTATTTTTTAAAATAGTATATCAATAATTGTAATGAGAACTTATTTGAGTTTGAATATTGTCTAGAAGACAATATTTGTATTTAAATTCACAATGTAAGACCCCAACTTATTATAAATAAAATCAAATTTCCTCTAATTATTATTATGAATAATAAGGTATTAATTTAATATAATTCTCTGGTTATGGGTGAAATAAGCAAATTTTGCAAAATAAGCAAGTGATTATAAATTAATCATTGTTGTCGGAGAATATTCGTTTAGGTAGTTGAATATTCTTGTTGTCGGGGAATATTCGTACGACGGCGGAATTTGTGGGCCCCATAATAGAATATCTGTCGGATGAAGAAAACGACAAGTTTGAGTTTTTATAAATAACGACGTAGTTGTTACCGTTAACACTGTTGGAATACCCGGTGGTTAAAATACAGTAATACGCGTGGATGCACAGTATTGATAAATTATTGATCCTTACGTAAGAAGACACTACTCAATAATTGTTACATCAGTTACTCTTCAATATTTTATTTTATTGATTCAATAATTGTTGCGTTGATATTTTATATTATTGTTATTTTAATAATTGTCACTGCACAGTATTTTTCATTATCAGATCAATAATTCATATTATTTGAATAATATTATTAGATAGCATTATTGACAATGTCTAGAAATTTCTGTCAATGAGAGGTTTGGTCACCTAATTGCACGCCAGTAAGGAGAAATTTTTATTGGAAAGCCCCTCTTTCCTGGGAACGGCCTGGTTGTCATAAATGTGATTATGTAATATTATTTGTGAATAATTAATTATTGATTCATATGATAAGGAAATATTTATTTTATATAGATATAAATGTTGGATATATTTATTGTGGTTAAAAATGAAAGAGTTAATGTTGAGATATATTGCGTGAGTTATAATTTTTAATCCGACCATTGGATCGTTGTAATTTTTGGATATGTTATACATATATAAGTTGAGTATATGTCCACAAATTTTGAATCGTTAAAAATGAACGTATGATTTGTTATGAATTTTAAGAGGTGACTGATTCGGAAATTTGATTTATAAATAATTTTGGTGGAAAGTTCTAGAATTGAGTAGGCCCCACTTGTGGTTAGTGAAGAAATGTGCTGAATTTTATTTCAAATGTGGTGGGTGACAATAGTAGCAGGTAAAACCATCAGGTTGCAGGTCAAGTCTGTTTCGGCGTGCTAACACTTTCCTATAAATGGAGGGCTAAGTTAGAATTGAAAATCACACCAGAAACATAAGCTTTCTCTCTTTCTCTCTATATTATCAAGCGTATTTTGTGAGTATTTAGATACTTTGTGAGTTTATATTTTTCAGTACAAGTTTCTTTCAGCACTATATCCGAAATTCAGTCAGAAGTACGGTTATTTTGAGGTAAGGGATATTGTTTTCTTCTTAAATGATATTATTTTCTTCAATATTATTATGTCGAAATATTGACCTGAATTTTTTTATCAAATTTGGAACTTTTTGTGTCAGAGTTGCTATTCACGAATACGACACTATTCACCGAAAAAAATAAAATTTTCTTCTTTTTGTCCAAGTTGTCTATTATGGTTACTATCTTTGCTTGTATCTATGTTTTGATCTTTATTTTTGAATTCTGCTTCAAAATTGGTTATTATGAAGTATTATTGATCTTGGATAAACTGTTATACGAATCCCTAATATTTGTCCTTCTGTCTCACTAGATTCGTTTTTTTTAAAATATTTTTCATCATCATCAGTCCTAAATGATGATATTACTGAATATCTTTGGCCTGTAGTGCAAAGATGAATGATTAACTGATGAATATCTTTGGCCCGTGGTGCAAAGATGAACAGGTGTTGAGATGAACATGACCAACTGGTGATACAAATGAATATCTTTGGCCTGTAGTGCAAAGATGAATATTTGATTAAAGATGTATATTGATTGTTGTTACAGGGATAAAATATTGATGATGGACTTTTAAATCTTAGAAGATAGTGGAATTCTTTCTCTACTTGACTCTTCTAATGAATTGTTGTTTCCGCTGCAGTTGTTGATCTAAAACTTGTTATCTATTATATTTTATCAGATTTTTCCCTGTTGAAAACTAATGATAATTTGTTGTATATTATCTTAGTCATAATATTCTTTACTGGGCTAGTTGAGCTCACACTTTTTCTTTTTGTTCCATTTTTCTTCTCAGGAGGTGAGAACATAACAGGATCTAGTCGGGGTATGGAGTGATGGTTCTAGAAATATATTTTAGCAGTCCTCACTATTTCTGTAAAATAGTGTTTGAATAATTATAATGAGAACTTATTTGAGTGTGGATATTGTCTAGAAGATAATATTTGTATTTAAACTCATAGTATGTGTTGTCGTATTTTGCACGACAATTGTATTACTGAAGTTGTAGTTTGTTTTATTTATCATGTATTTGGCGACTCAGAATGGGTGTTGTATACCTATTTTGGGGGCGTCACACACAACATATGTGTTGTCGTATTTTGCACAATAATTGTAATAATAAAGTTGTTATTTTATGTACCATATATTTGGTGACTCAAAATGAGTAATGTATACCTATTTTGGGGGCGTCACACCAACACCCCAAAGCAGCCTTTATTCGCCTAATTACTAGCACCAACCCCAATGCAATATCACTCCACATAGCCTAAATAAAGAAATGGATAAAAAGTGAACCAACTAATAGCACACTCAGCACCGTTATTAAAAGTTTCAACACCAAAGGAGTTACTGCAACTATAAGAAGCCTCCAACTTCGTCACCACCACAATGAGTCTCCACTGTCGTCGTTGCCACCACCGCCACATGGAGCCTCCACCTGTTGCCTCACCTTGTGTCGCCATTTTCTTCTATACTTGGTAAGTTTTCTCTTTCTGCGTATTTTATTATTTAGCTTTGGAGACGTGCTTGGGAGATGAGTTGATTTTACTGCCTAATCCATGTAAGAATGCCATTTGTCATTTTCTTTTTTATTTTCACTAGACACGTCCGTAAAATATGAGTCAATTTGACGAACGTCTAATCTTATTAATGAAATGGTGTAATTTCAAAATATTAATTAATTCAATAAGATAATTTCAAATTTTAAAAGTTTAATGGTATAATAAGTAAAACATGTCTATAGTGGGGTTTTCTTAGTTTTGCCTGAAAGAATCTGTGACAATTTAACAGACGTCAAATCTTATTAACAAAATGATGTAATTTCTAAATGTTAATTAGTTCAATAGGGTAATTTGAATTTTTAAAAGTTTAATGCTTGTAATAAGTTCAACTGGAATTTTCCTTAATTTTGTCGATAAGATAATATGTTAATAAGTTGTGAAATGTAATTAAAAATCATAAATAAATAAGAAAAAAGTGTAAAATTTATAGTATTATACTTTTCTGGACATAATTTTAGTATTCTATAAACTTCATTATCTGTTTTGATAATAATTGCATCTAGTGATTTTATCATTAACACATCCAAAACATGGATATATAAACCAAAAATAAAACAGTAAGAAAAAAAAACTCTACGTGACAAGAAAATTGAACCCGAATGTATCTTGAATTTCACTTATTTATATTTGTATTAGGTTTCTTTTAGTCAATTCTTCACCTTCACAATCCATATTTTATTTTCCCCAACAGTCCTTAGTTCACCGAAAGGTCCGAAACAATAAATTCATTGCCAAAACTTCTTGGCTTCACAAAAAATATAATAACTTAAAAAAATATTTTATAATAAAACTGTTTTAAATAAAAATGGTTAATTTTTATTTGTTTGGCCGCTAAACTAAAAAATAAAATAAAAAGGCTATCATCTTCTCTACTTGAATGAATTTAAATCTTTACCAAAAAATAAAAAGAAAAGAATTTGAATATAATTTTTTATTACAATTTATTTTTTTAATATACATTGTATGTACATAAATAAATGTTATCACTGTAGACACTCGAAATTTCATTTTCCTGTTACTAATAATGTATGAAGGCAAAAGAGTCTTTTTACATCCCAGAGATAGCCCCGAGAAACTACAACAATAATTAAATCTCAGAGGTAGCCTTGTGAGACATCAAATTAACCTCGAAGGTCAACCAAAAGTCATTTTAAGCTCAGAGATAACCCCGAAAGGGCACAATGATAATTTTGCCAACTCAATATCAAACCACAGACATTCACTTGAAAACATGGTCAACAAGAGCCATCACAGCTATCCCGAGTGAAAACTGCGCCATACAGCTCAACAGACTGCATGCAAAGACCTGAAAATGCTCTGGTCATGAACCAATCTTCCCGTATTCAAAAAAGGGAAAATTTCATGTCATTGCATAGCTCTCGAAAAGAACTTTATGGAATGGTATGGAACACCTCCCAACTATTCCCAGATTGAAAGAATCAAGCTTGTCAACGCACAGTAAGGCGAATGGCTAGCTGGCGTCAACCTATGGATGTTTTTCCACTTTTTGTCTATCTTCCCAAACTCAGAATTGGACGATTAATATATCATTACGAAGCTATCGAAATGAGCTTTTCGGATTGATATGACACGTCTTCTAACTTCTCACGGATTGAATGTTATGGTTGTTCCAGTGCGCAGCTTGAAAACCTAACTTAACGGGACAAAAACTAAGCATCTGGGGCCCACTTTCGGGCAGCAGCAGGTAGACCTGTGACTCCCCCTTTTTTCAACCATAAAAATCAGATCAGCAGCTCATTTGAAGGAAGAGAGAAAAAGAAAAAAGTTAGAGAAAGAGCTCGGGTTATATAGAGAAAGTGAGCATTTCCCGCATTTAAACTCCGTACATCTCAAATATAAACACTCATATACATATAAACTCATATATACTACAATATATCAAGTTTTAACCGGTGGAAACGAAGTTTTCAAGCTTCAAAAGCAGTCTAAAGCCTTACTCGCTGCACACTGCAAGATCTTTTCTAATCCAAAGTCTTTTCCTGCTTTAATATATATATATATATATATATATATATATATATAGGGGAGCGATCCATAGCATCTATATGCTATGGGATAAAAAGTGGTATATAGGCTCTAAACCACACGATTTATGGATTAACGGCTGGGATCTGGAATTTAATTTCCCCGTCCGCTAGTATTACTAGCGGATGTAATTATTATAATTTCTGGACAATTATGCCCCTCGTTCATATCAGTAACCTGTAGTCCGCTAGTAATACTAGCGGATATAAGTCAGTATAATTCCTTATTCACACCATCCGCTAGTATTACTAGCGGACGTATATCAGTCGAATGAAAGTTAATAAGAAGGTTAATAAGTGTTGTGCGAAACTTTCTTACTGCTTTCTTAATAAGTGCTGCGATTCCCAAATCGATCCCAGCAACCCTAGAATTCAAATATTGGAGAATGATCAACAAGTTGTAGAAATTACTACAGGTTACTGGTATGAACGATGGGCATAATTGTCCAGAAATTGTAATAATTACATCCGCTAGTAATACTAGCGGACGGGGAAATTAAATTCTAGATCCCAGCCGTTAATCCATAAATCGTGTGGTTTAGAGCCTATATGCCACTTTTTATCCCATAGCATATAGATGTTATGGATCGCTTCCCCATATATATATATATATATATATATATATATATATATATATATATATATATATATATATCCACGACCTGTTGATTCAAATTCGAATTATACTGTTTAACCTTGTCTGAATTGTAAATCTGTGGCCTTTTTCTGCTTTATTATATATAAGCATATATATATATATAAACATATATATATATATATATATATATATATATATATATATATTACATTCGACAGTGAGCCTGGATTATAAATTTGTGACTTTTTATCGCTTTAATATATATGGGAAAAATGTATGTATACAGTTGTGTATTACACAGTCGTCTATAACGCAGATTTTTGGGCTATAGCGACGGTTTCACACGTCGCCATAGCTATTCTGGGCTATAACGACGAGTGAACCGTCACGATAGCCCAAAAACCTCGTCGTCATAACTCTACTATTTAATACACAGCTGTGTATATACATATAGCACAATATATATATATATATATATTAACTGTTTACTGTAATTAAATATCAGTTTTAACTGTTCATTTAATGTAAATCTGTAATATTTAAATTTGTGGACTAAATTTATCTAAATCTAGCCTTATCTAACTTTTAACCGGTTCAAAAGTTATAAAACTGGAACCGTTGAGCTAGAATGGCTTAGATTTATTTAAATCTAATTTTCTTTCTAGTGTTTTTTTTATAAATATTAAGCAACCACGCGACCCTAGATCTGTATCTAAAGGAAACGAGAAGATTGGTTACGCGCATGCAAGGATTAATTAACTGATGAATCCTTTGTTTTACGACGTTTAAATTAGATATATGTTTTATTTCAGTATATCTATTATGCAGGCTATTCATATGATATTCTATGAGCCTAGGAGCCACGAGATCTAAGATTCAGCTGGCGAATTTAGATCTGGTTCTCATAATGGACCCTTTTCAGTTGTATAGCTAGCTTGCAAATCATATGCGTGATGCTCGGACATCCTTGGATGGCTTTAATGCCCATAAGGAGCCCAACACTTATATGTATATGGAATAAAATCAAAACAAGCTAAATATGGAATAAAATGAAAGTATCAAATGCCTCGATTAATATGTGAGCTCAAGGGTTTAAAAACCTATTTTAAAACATCATCTTATATGCCTTATATTAAAATTGAAATTTTATACAAGTCAAACCCTTTGTATATAGGTGCAAAAGAGGCATATCTCTACTTATAAATAAAGCACTTAGGCTCAATTAATTGCAACACACACATTTCAAATAATAAGGGAATTGAAAAGACGCGGTAACCGTGTTTTCACAGAAGTCGGGGGATGCTTAACACCTTCCGCCGCTTAAGTAAGCCCCCGAACTCTATGAATCTCGATTTCCAAGGCCTGTTAAACAGAGTCCAATAATTGAGCCTTTTGCAAAAATTTTCAAAAAACTCGGTTGAGTTGTTACAACCATTTCACTTCTATCAACTGACAACTCTAGAAAATTAAAATCGTCGACATTTCATGCCGGACTCTTTTGTCAATTTCACCCTTTCAACAAAACATAAAGGGTAAGAAATCATAAAAGAGGAATTCAAAGAATGAAATTTTTCCCAACGTCGACCAAATGTTAGCTAAATACATGCTGAAAAAATGGTATATAGTTAAAGTTCTAACACAAAATTAATATCATGCTGAAAAATCTCACACAAAATTGACTGATAATGAGTAAAATAACTCATTAACTTTATATCTCACCACATATGATGACTATGCATTCTAAACTTCTTATTAGGGGTGATCATTCGGTTATAACCGAACCGAATAAGCTATTCGGTTATAACCGAAAACCGAAATATTGTTAATTTCACTATCCGAAATGTAAACCGAAATTTGAAAATAACCAAATTATCGAATACCGAATTATAATTTCGGGTATTCGGGTAATAACCGAAATATCATCCAACATAACCTGTTAACTGTTTAACAAATTAACTGTCCAGTCCAGCAGACAAATTAACTGTCCAAAATACAGCAAGTCAGCAACAACAAGCCAACAAAAATTAACTGTCCAGTCCAGCATACAAAATGAAATTAACCTACTTAACAAATTTATGACTTAACAAAGCAACAACAAGCCAAAATGAAATTAATCTATTAGCAGAGACAGAGTAGCAGGCAAGCAGCATCAACTAGCAGCAACTAGCAGCAGACAGCAGTAAGCCAGCAACTAGCAGCATACCAGCAGACAGCAGCAGACCAGAACTCCAGCAGACAACAACTGGCATTAACACAGACATAGTTGGTTTATCATTGAAACTTAAAAAGTATGACAACTACACCACATTACTGACTGCAGAAAAACACAACTAAAGAACACAATATGTAACAGAAAAAGGGGCCATGCTAGATTGGGTCAGCACGTTTTATATTTTGCAGTAACAGAAAATTATGAATGAATGCCAACTAAGTATGTTGTATGTTGGTGTTTCAAATGTACAGAATCTACATATTCATATTTGAGTAACTGAAATGTATACAAAATTAATGGTGGATAGAAATAATATTTTGAGGAACAAATTCACTTGGAAGAGCAAAACAAGTATTTATGTTTTAGTAACTTACTACTATATATCTTTATGTTTAATTTGTAACTTTACTAGTATTGATCATACAAGACTGACTAATGGAGACAGTGATGAATCCAATACCTATTTCAAGCAAATTCTAAATGAGAACAACAATGTAGAATGAAATTAGTCTCACCTAAAAAATCAACAACATTAAAAGCCAGGACAGGACCCAATCAAAGCTCCATATAATGAGCCACCATGTGCAAATCATTTAAAAGACTTGACATCATCTACAAATGTCAAACAAAAAAAATCAAATCAATGACTGTAAGTCTGCAACTTGAGATGGCACAAAAAATAAAATATTAATACTCATATCATATCACCAATACACCATGACACCATCAATTTTCAGAACCATTATAATCAAAATTGTAGCTGTCATTGCATAGTAAGTAGTAACTGTCAATTAAAAGGTTAAAGGTCCAAGTTAACAAAGCCAACAAATTAAAATATCACATTATCCCAAATTCCCAATCCATGGAATTATATAATAAAGATCCCAAATTTTTTTTAACAAGAAATCCAAGACTCCATTACTCCACAGAAAGCTCAGATTCCAAATTTATGAAAGAATCAAAAGATTACCCAGTACCCACCTTAGAAATCATAACCCTAACTAACAAAATCAGATCGAATAACCCGTAAAAGACTAAAAGGGTTCAAATCAAAATCATATGTAACTTACAAAACAAAACAAACCTACCAAGAGAGTCGAAGGGGGAGAGCCGGATAGGGCCGAGATCGAGACTGGGAGACGACTGGGAAACTGGGAGCTCAGCCGAGATCGAGATCGTGCGTCGCCCGAGGCGCGTTCGCCGCGGAGGCCAGAGAGAGGCGGAGGGACCGGAGGCTGGAGAAGTGGAGACTAGAGACTGGAGAGGATGTGAGAACGAGTTCCACGAAAGAGTGAAGAATGGGAGTGGGCTAAGTGCTAAGTGCTAAGGGCTAAGGGAGGGCTATGGCAAAATGGGATCTGATCTGAAACAGCCTTACTGAAATGGACTCGCTTGAAATGCTCGATAGTCTATAGACTTAGTAGATAATAATAATATTATAAAATTAATTTTTTAAGTATTAAATTTTGGTTATTCGGGTATCCGAATAACCTGTTTTTGAAAACCGGAACCGGAATCGAATATGGAATAATAATTCGGATATAACCGAAATTTCAAACAAAAAAAAAACCAAAAACCCGAAATAATTCAGTTAAAAAATTTCCATCCGGTTCGGTAGTCCGATTTTATTCATTTTTTACTCACTCCTACTTATAGTCATTCTCCATACAAAAGGAATCACAACCATATGATTCGAACATCACTACTTTTGATTCTTATAAAAAACAGACCTATTAGAAAGCGGCATTGATGTTATACATGTTCAATCAAAATTTGTATTCACAAAATCGAGTAACTTGTACCCACAACTATTCCCGATGGCAACAAATTAAAAACAAAAAATCACAACAGCACTAGTACAAGGCAGCCTGTGACTAGAAGCAACACAGGTGCTTATAAATTACAAGGTCAAACAAACTTATTTAGTGTCAAAAAATCCAAATTGAGATCAAAACCGAAAATAACAGGGGGAAGGGGGCACCTGATCAAACCGAGAGATACAGGAACCTATAAACAGGACGACTAACAAAGAAATGAAAAAGGGTAACTGAATGCGTGGAAAAAAGATATATACAGGTCTATGAAGTAACCAAGGAACTTGGGTGGAGAGGGATCACCGTATCTGGAAAATCTGTTCTTTGCCCAGCTAGGGAGTAATACGCAAGTATATGGGCCGGATGATAGGTTCCTTCAGACTCTCCAAGGCGATCAGCACGAATATCTCGTCTTGCAGGAATCAACTCAATATTCCAGAATGGGCGAGCCATTGCTAGGAGATCACTATTTGTTGGGGATGCTCTATACCCTTGCACCCACAAATACCTCAGAGAATTTAGCTGCAACACGGCAATGGCCAGTGCATTTTCACTGAAGCAGCATCCCCTCATTTCTAGTTTTTGCAACCTAGGGCAGCCTCTAGAGAATGCCAGAAGTCCTGCATCCGAGTCTCCAACATAACCCAGAAGCATCCATCTCACATTTGGGCTGTACATTCCTATATAATCAAGACCCACATCTGTCAAGCCCCCAGGCCGAAGATACAGAGCAAACCTTCTAAGCTTATAACAACCTCTTAATAGAGCTCGAACACCATAGTCAAGCGGTAGATCTGTTATTTTTTCTTCTCGATCAAGTAAGACCAATCGAAAATCACAGAGATTTTTCAAGTGTGTCCCCATGCATTCTAAAGATGCATTTGTAATATCAGATACATATACAGCAATGTATTCCAATTCAAGACAGCCTTCTGCCAAAGCTATCAATCCCCTTTGTGAAACTACACCTTCCTCATCTTCCATTTCCTGATCGTCAGCACCTCGCTCAATCCTTAGCCTCCTCAATTTCTTGCAACAATAACCAAGGACTCCCAATCCTCTATCCCCAATAACATTCCTCGTCTGTCAAAAGAAAATAAAGAAGTAGCACAAGTTAATTGAGTAAGGTTTTGGTTTCAATGGATCCATCTAGTTTTCTTAGATATTTAAAAGATCCATATATTGGTATTCTACACGCTCAAACATATCTAAACATCATATGCATCTGCCTAACATTTGAAAATAATAGTTGGTGGTACCGTCATATAACAAAGTTAAAGCCAAAAGGCCCAACTAAAATATGATCTGTACCTCCAATAAATTTAGCTAAAGGTCTATATAAGAAACCAGAACCTGAATAACATGTTCAACTGATTTAAGCAAAAGGATATTTTGTACATAATCCAAACAAGAAAATGTGCAAAACACAACAATAATTTCTGATCCACACCCCCCCCCCAAAAAAAAAAAATTAATAATAAATATTATTATAATTATAATAATTTTGGTATGTTTTTGGGAGGAAGGAGGGGAGAAAGAACTGACAAACAGAGGGGGGATCAATCAATATATTTCATCTCATTTATCTATAAAAGACGCAAAGAAAGTTCTAAGCAATTTGGTTTGATAATTGCAAAAAGTTCTACAACACTATGAAAAAACAAAATTGATTGTGATTTTACCTCAAGAATTTCCAAGTTGGGGCACTTTTGAATCAAGAGACAATGGTCCTCTGTGTCAAGAAGGGCATAGAGAAGATCCAACTTTTTTAGTTGGGATGCAAAAGGAAACACAATGGGCATTTCATGCCCCCCCATGTAAGGTAGGCCCAATAGGCATAATCTTGGGGGGAATTGTACAACAGAATACTTTTCTGGTTGATCATTAAAGGAACCACCACCAAACTCTTCTAGTGCAGCTGCAGCTTTGAAGAAACCAACAAGGTCCAAAATTTCACAATCGCTAATCTTGACTGAGACTAAAGATCTACAATTTCTGGCAATGAGTTCCAGGTCCGGGAAGCTGACTTTGGAGAGTTCAGTCATGTAAAAATTCAGCGTTTCAAGTACTGTATTGTGCAAAGCAAGCTCATGCAGCCACTCACCATCATTCTCAATGATTGAGCTCTCTTCCAAATACAAGGTTCTTATATTCCTATTAACCAACAAAGAATTAGAAGTTAAAACATACTGTGATACATGTAACGCACAAACATACATAAAACTAATGTTAGCAGAAAGCTCACCCTCAGTAAGATTATCTACTAATAAAAAATAATGATCAACTTCAGTTCCATATACTGACTTCAAAAGTTTGTTTTGTATGTGCAATCCCAGTTCTTTAAAGCTTGTGTCACATAACCAAATTACACTGAACTTTCAAGTAATAAAGAAACAACAGATATGAACTTGTTTTACTCAATTTACAGAATTTGACATCCAAGAATCCTGAATCTCGGTCTATAGCACAGCCTTTATAGAACAAATGTTTTAATACGGTTGTATTTCCTGAATAGCAATATACTATACCTAGAGAATTACATACGTTATCCCTTTTATCAAACTTACTAAGATTGATCCCATAGATCAATACATTTGAAATTGAGAGTGCAAATTTTGTTACACCGCAAGCACATTTTTTCGCTTCTTGTAAGTAATCATACAAAGTTCCTAAACTTTTTCTTGGGAAGGGAAAAAGAGGGAATGTGTCAATTTCAAAACGGTAAAGGTTCAAACAATAGCCTCCATGATCTGTGGAAGATAGTGTACAAGGGATATAGAAACCGATCACACGAAAAAGCATCAAATCAATTATCAAAGAAAGCTTTTCAAAATCATATAAAAGCTAGAAAGGCAGTAAATATTTTGTGAATTTTCCATTACACATGGTATATCCCTCACTCATGTAGAAGGGGAAGATTGGATATGGAACCTAATCTTTGGCACTTCATAGAGAACCCAATTCCGCTGCAAATTAATGGCCCGAACAAAGAACCTAACTTAGTAACTCGATGTTGAAGATCTGACCAGAGCTTCGGATGTTGAAGTATGTGTCACATGCAACCTCTTAAATAATTGGTTAGCAACTCAATGAATATTCTGATGCCAAATCACATATATTTTCTTCTAAAAAAATCAAATCGTACACCAAGAATCCAAAGTCTGATGATAGACATGACATAAACAGGTTGGGCTTGAACTTTTTGTTCTCCTAAGTAAGAGGATATCCCTAGAATTTGTACAAATCACTCTAGAATATTAATCGGCGTCTAAATACCTTCCTAGAAAGGTAACAGAGAAATTATACACAATTCATGAAAAAAAATTACTACAAATTAAAGAAGGTCCAAATTAGGAAATTGTGACCCATCTCAATAATTATTTGATATTTTATGAACGAATAAATCCAAGCATGAACGCGGTCCATCTCATCACCAATAGCATAAAGAAGTTTTCTTTTACAAAGGAACTAACAAAATATTGAGAAAAAATACAAACCAAAATGTTTCAATCATTTCAGATAGCATCCAAAGACATATCACTTAAATTTGAGGACAAGGTTCCATTTGTCCTAGTCCTAAATAAAAATTATTCTCTACACCAAAAAATTCTTCTTCTTTTGGGAAGTAATGACTATAATTCCCATCTTTAAATAAATAAAATAAACCATCACCATGCAAGAAAAAAAGTTACTACAACTTTATGACAATAAAAATTAGCTTATTGAATTAACAACAATACCTGCAAGAACGAGTGATACATAAAAGTCCATCCGTAGAAAACCCAAAGCACTTATCGAGCTTAAGCACTTGGAGAGCACGCCCACGCGACCGCGCAAGAAGCTGAAGATCCGAGTCCCTGACAATCATCCGCCGAAAATGAAGCGATTTCAAGCAAATAAAAGACCTGGAGAATTCCTCCACCCAAGGCGAAACATAACCACCCCAGTCCTCCGGTATCAAATTAAACATGGCGGCGCGTGGCTTCCCCTTCAGCCTCAGCGACTCTATGTGCTTAAACCTCCGCAAGAGCTGCTTCGGCGTGGAGGTGTAGCAAAGCGCGATTGTAACGTGCTTCCGAGTCAGCGCGTCGAGCTCGTACCACCTCCGGCAGACCGCAGAGACGGATTCGCGGTCCCGCGGATCGGTGATGTACGGAACCACGCACTCGAAAACGACGTCGGACATTCCGATACTCATCCGATTCGTGCTCCGACCGTCCATAGTTTGAATTTTTTTAGGATCAGAAGTCGTTTTTAAATTCGGAAGAACTTAGTGAGAGAAATAAGAAGAAGAAGAAGAAGAGCTGGTTGAGCTTTTCTAAAATAGAGAGATGAAGAAATGGATTATTATTATTAATAACTATTGTTGTGGGAATGGAGGGTGAGGATTGGAGAAGTAAGATCTGACGGTATGATTTAGGAAGATTTGAAAGAAGAGAGATGAATTATACAAATATAAAAATAAAATAATGAAGAAAAAAAAAAGATTTCTACTAGAAGGAATGTAATGTGATGGGGACATTAAAAAACATAAATAAATCAATCTCCACTTGTGCGGCGCAAACGTAAGAAAATCAAAAAAAAGGAGTTACTTAAAAAATAAAAATAAAAAAAGATGACTACAAAAAACACATTATAATTGGAGGGTACAGGAGTCCGGGAGGTCTAGATATTCTTTTATATTTTAAAAATATTTTTATATATATAGCATAATTTTTTTCTCTATAATTTATTCATTTTATTGTAGCTGACCTTAACAACCAAATACTTGTAAAATAATAAAATGACATTTTTATTTTTTCAACTTAAAATAAAGTTTATAATTGAGTCTTGATTGATATGTATGCCTATAAATTTGTCCCTCCATCCCTTTTATATATGACGTTTTAAAGTGTTTTTTTCTTCCTAAAATATTTGATATTTTACAAAATCAAGAATATTTTGTTTATTTATTTTCTTTCTATACCACCTATTAATGGTTATTTTTCTGTTTTCAAAAGACAATTCAAATTCTGTTCTTTGATTTCTAAGAATACATTTATAAGAATTGAGAAGCTTTCAAAATTTTACTGCAATGATAAAGTTATCAAGTGAGAATTTCTTTTACGGTAAAAACTATAGTTTCAATAGTTGAGAGCAAACCCTAGGTTTCATTTGAAGATGAATGATGAAGATTTTATGGAGTCTGAATCCAAAAAGAAGAAATTAATGTTGAAGATGAAGAATGATGGAGATTTCGTAAAGTTTGAGTTCGAAGCTTTGCTCGTTGATTTGAACAAATTTCCAGATGAAGGGGAAGAAAGCGTGAAATCAAGTTTGGTGTCAATAAAGAATTAAATGAGATTAAAATATTAATTAAGGGTAAAATAGTAAGACTGCATCTATTCTTAATTTATATGAAAATCTCTAGCACGTCAGATACTACTCTATTTGACAAAAAAAAGTTTCCTACAAAAAAAAGAAAAAAAGAGAGTATTATCTAGAGGTGATTTTTGCTTGACATTCAAGTACGAGAGTGGTTCATAGTAAGTTCACTTTATGTCCAGTGTAGTGCTGACACACAAGCGGGAGGGTGATCTCTCTACCTGCGTGTTAACACTGTATTGATCATGCAATAAACTTACCATGAAGTTCACATCATGTTAACCGGATCCTTCAAGTACACATAAAATTAAAAGAGTCCTTCTAGGGGGACTGGTGTTTTCCGACCGGGGTAGTGACCAGTCGAATTTTTTTTTCTTCTTTTGACTACAAAATAATTAATGTGAATTATTGGAACTGAAAATTTTATAAAATACAGTGATTTAGGTGTCTTTTTGGATACACGTAACAAACAAGGTTATACAATTTGTACAATCCTATTTTTTACGTGTATCCAAATGACACCTAAATCACTGTATTTTGTAAAAATTTCAGTTCCTATAAATCACATTAATTATTTTCGAGTCAAAAGCCAAAAAAAAAAAAAAATCTGGCCGATCACTTCCCCGGTCGGAAAACGTCGGTCCCCTACACTTTTTCAAATTAAAAATATTTCTTCCAATACTGCATTCCCACTTGTGAATCCCACAAACGTAAGAAAATATGATGGATGCGGTCCTCATGCGGAAGACTAGAAACAGCAAGCCACGTCACAAATTGTGGCCGACATTAACAGACAAATACTTGAAATAAAAATATTATTAAAATATCACTACTTTTAAGATAATTTCCACTTATATATATATATATATATATATATATATATATATATATATATATATATATATATATATATATATATATATATATATAGGGAGCCCTTCCATAGCAACCGGTTGCCATGAGAACTGTGCAACAACCTCTTTTTGTACCGTTGATAAACTTATTGGAAGGCTGAGATGAACAATAAATTTACCAAGTCGTAAGAACTTGTACCGGCTTTTATTTTAATATGAGGACCCCACCATAGTCAACATGTTGTCAGTTTATACCAATAAATTGAATTTTTAATATTAAATAATATCCAACCGGGACAAGCTCATACGGCTGTAAAAAAACAAATGTAAAAAAACCAAGGACAAAATAATATAGCAACAAACAATATAAAACTTTTTATTTTTATTTTTTTTTTACGGCCGTATGAGCCTGTACCGGCCGGTAGTGTGTGTGTTTTTTTTTTTAACAGCCGTAATAAAGTTTGAAGTGGTACTTTTTTCTTCTTTTTTTTTCCGGCCGGTACAGGCTCATACGGCTGGTACCTTTTTTTTAATTTTTTTTTTTTCTGTACCGGCCGTAGGAAGCTCATACGGCTGTTGAAGATACATTTTTTTTTTCCGGCCGGTACAGGCTCATACGGCTGGTACCTTTTTTTTAAATTTTTTTTTTCTTTCCCGGCCGTAGGAAGCTCATACGGCTGATATTAAAAAAATTAAAAAAATTATGTTATTCAAGCAACTCGCTGCTAAACAGACTCGAACACGCAACCTCAAACTCCAAACACACGTCATATGACCACCCGAGCACCACGGGCCTAGCTGTCAATATCAGCCAAGGAATTCTCTTTACATTAAAACTTCACCATCCCCCAAAAATCTAAATTGTTGCATTATTATTATTATAGTACGATTTATTATTATTAACAAGTCTATATAATACATATGGGGGTTTGATATTTAGAAATAAGTTAATATCTATATTTATTAAGCAATGATTATTAGAAATGATTTTATATATTAAGCAATGATTTTATTATTAAGAAATGATTTTATACAATAATAAAACTAGTGAAGTATAATAATAATGTCACACTATCGAATTTATAAAAGTAGTGAAGTATTATTATAATAATAATAATGTGATTATCAATATTATAAGTACAGATTATACCAATACTAGTACTGCATAAATATATCAAAAGAAATAGTACATATTACATGTTCATTTTCATAAAAAAGAAAAAAAAACATAGAATGATTAATACAACCGACGCCTATATCTCAGAGGCCGGAAGTAATCTTGCGGATTTCTTGTAGAGCTCCCATGCGACGCGGTAACGAAAGACTGTGACATCTTCCAAGGACCACTTCTCTTCAGAAATATTACCGTTGGTGGCCATTTTGTTTGCAGGTACATAATCCAACTACTTTGGCCACCAACGGTAATATTTCTGAAGAGAAGTGATCCTTGGAAGATGTCACAGTCTTTCGTTACCGCGTCGCATGGGAGCTCTACAAGAAATCCGCAAGATTACTTCCGGCCTCTGAGATATAGGCGTCGGTTGTATTAATCATTCTATGTTTTTTTTTTCTTTTTTATGAAAATGAACATGTAATATGTACTATTTATTTTGATATATTTATGCAGTACTAGTATTGGTATAATCTGTACTTATAATATTGATAATCACATTATTATTATTATAATAATACTTCACTACTTTTATAAATTCGATAGTGTGACATTATTATTATACTTCACTAGTTTTATTATTGTATAAAATCATTTCTTAATAATAAAATCATTCCTTAATATATAAAATCATTTCTAATAATCATTGCTTAATAAATATAGATATTAACTTATTTCTAAATATCAAACCCCCATATGTATTATATAGACTTGTTAATAATAATAAATCGTACTATAATAATAATAATGCAACAATTTAGATTTTTGGGGGATGGTGAAGTTTTAATGTAAAGAGAATTCCTTGGCTGATATTGACAGCTAGGCCCGTGGTGCTCGGGTGGTCATATGACGTGTGTTTGGAGTTTGAGGTTGCGTGTTCGAGTCTGTTTAGCAGCGAGTTGCTTGAATAACATAATTTTTTTAATTTTTTTAATACCAGCCGTATGAGCTTCCTACGGCCGGGAAAGAAAAAAAAAATTTAAAAAAAAGGTACCAGCCGTATGAGCCTGTACCGGCCGGAAAAAAAAATGTATCTTCAACAGCCGTATGAGCTTTCTACGGCCGGTACAGAAAAAAAAAATTTAAAAAAAAGGTACCAGCCGTATGAGCCTGTACCGGCCGGAAAAAAAGAAAAAGAAAAAAGTACCACTTCAAACTTTATTACGGCTGTTAAAAAAAAAAGTTTTATATTGTTTGTTGCTATATTATTTTGTCCTTGATTTTTTTACATTTATTTTTTTACAGCCGTATGAGCTTGTCCCGGTTGGATATTATTTAATATTAAAAATTCAATTTATTGGTATAAACTGACAACATGTTGACTATGGTGGGGTCCTCATATTAAAATAAAAGCCGGTACAAGTTCTTACGGCTTGGTAAATTTATTGTTCATCTCAGTCTTCCAATAAGTTTATCAACGGTACAAAAAGGGGTTGTTGCACAGTTCTCATGGCAACCGGTTGCTATGGAAGGGCTCCCATATATATATATATATATATAAGGGAGCCCTTCCATAGCAGTCGGTTGCTATGAGTACTGTGCAACACCCCATTTTTGGACCGTTGATGTAAGACCCCAACTTATTATAAATAAAATTGAATTTTCCTTTATTCATTATTCTAAATTAATAAGGGTTAATTTGATATAATGCTTTGGTTATGGGTGAAATGTGAAAATTTTTATAAAATAAACAAGTGGTTATAAAATAATCATTATTGTCGGGAAATATTTGTTTGGTCGTGGAATATTCTTGCTGTCAGAGAATATTCGTACGACGGCGCAACCATTTGTGGACCCCATACCGGAAAACGGTTGGATGAAAGAAAACGACAAAGATTGAGTTTTATAAATAACGGCGTAAATTGTTATCGTTAACACTGTTAGGTTACCTGGTGGTTAAAATACAGTAATACGCGTGGTTGCACAGTAGCACACGGTATTGCACAGTATTGTTAAATTATTAATTCGTACGTAAGAAGACACTACTCAATAATTATTACAGTAGTTACTGTTCAATATTTTATTGATTCAATAATTGTTGCGTTATTAGTTTATATTATTATTATTTCAATAATTGTCACTGCACAGTATTTTCCATTATCAGATCAATAATTCATATTATTTGAATAATATTATTAGATAATATTATTGGCAATGTCTAGAAAGTTCTGTCAAGGAGAGGTTTGGTCATCTAATTGCGCGTCAGTGAGGATAAATCCTTATTGAAAAGCCCCCTCTTTCTTGGGAACGGCCTGGTTGTCATAATTGTGATTCTGTAATATTATTTAAGAATAATTAATTATTGATTCATATGATAAGGAAATATTTATTTAATGTGGATATAATTGATGAATATATTATTTTATGTGGATATAATTGAAGGAATTAATGTTGAGGTGTTTTATCAGTATTTTATCGAACTGGAAGAATTAAAAATCATCCGTTTGTGAATTTCGGATATTTTCTATTGGGAATTTGGAAAAAATTTCTTTTACAAAGTTGTAGAGAATTCGATTTTAGGCAGAATGAACATAAAATTCGTATTTTTCTGATAAACGATCTTTTTTCTATGAATTGTTGAAATTTCGGAAAATAAAATGATTTTTATTAAATTATGAATGGGACCCACTCATGTTATAAACATGTGGGCTGCTGATTATTTTTCAAGATGGCTGCTGGTGGATTTTTCAAATGGGGTGGCGTAGAGAATTTGTAAAGAAAATAATATATTTTTATTAATTTAGTCTCCTTTAACGTTCTAGCATTTTCCTATAAATAGAGGGCTAAGTTAGAATTGAAAATCACACCTGAAACAAGTTTTCTCTCTTTCTCTCTCTATATTATCGAGCGCATTCTTGTGAGTATACTTTGAGTGTTGCTATACGGTGCGAGTTTCTGTCAGCACTATACCGAAATTCAGTCAGAAGTACGGTTATTTTGAGGTAAGAGATATTATCTTCTTCTTAAATGATATTTTCTTCAATATCATTATACCGAAATATTGGTATAAACTTTTTATCAAATTTAAAATTTTTTGTGTCGGAGTTACTATTCATGTATACAGCACTATTCACGTATACGACACTATTCACGAATACGACGCTATTCACCAAAAAATAATTTTTTTTTCTTTTTGTCCAAGATGTCTATTTTGGCTACTATCTTTGATTGTATCCATATTTTGATCTTCATTTTTGAAGTTTGGCTCATAATTATTTATTATGGAGTATTTTTGAATTTGGACAAACTAAAGTACGAATCCTTAATCCTTAATCCTTGTCATTTTGTTTCACTGGATTCGTTTCTTTAAAAAATATTTTTCATCATCCTCAGTCCTAAATGATGATGCTATTGAATATCTTTGGTCTGTAGTGCAAAGATAAATGATTACTGATGAATATCTTTGGCCCATAGTGCAAAGATGAACAGGTGTTGAGATGAACATGACCAACCGGTGATATAAATGAATATCTTTGGCCTGTAGTGCAAAGATGATTAAAGATGTATATTGATTGTTTTTACAGGGATAAAATATTGATGATGGACTCTTAAATATTAGAAGATAGTAGAATTCATCCTCTACGTGACTCTTCTAATGGATTGTTGTTTCCGTTGTAGTTGTTGATCTAAAACTTGTTGTCTATTGTATTCTATCAGATTTTTTTCCTGTTGAAGACTAACGGTAATTTGTTGTATATTATCTAAGTCATAATATTCTTTACTGGGCTAGTTGAGTTCACCCTTTTCCTTTTTGTTCCATTTTTCTTCTCAGGAGGTGAGAACATAGCAGGATCGAGTCGGGTTATGGAGTGAGGTTTCTAGAAAGATGTTTTAACAGCCCTCACTATTTTATAAAATAGTGTTTGAATAATTATAATGAGGACTTAATTGCGTGTAGATATTGTCTAGAAGACAATATTTGTATTTAAACTCACAGTATGTATTGCCGTATTTCACACGACATTTGTATTATTGAAGTTATAGTTTGCTTTATGTATCATGTATTTGGCGACTCAGAATGGGTGTTGTATACCTGTTTTGGGGGCGTCACAGTTGATAAATTAAATTGATGGCTGCGATTAACTTTTCTATTTGATAAGCCGGCACAGGTAGTTGTGCCTAATTATTTACATGTACCGGCTTCTATTTTAATAAGTAAGGCCCACGTAAAATTATATTGTCAGTATAGTTATAAAAAATGAATATTTATTATTAAAATAATCCGGCCGGTAGAGCTTGTACCGGCTTCATACTTTTTTTTTTATTATTTCCCCATTACGGCCGGTAGAGCTTGTACTGGCTTCATACTTTTTCTTTTTTTTATTTCTCTATTATATGTCATGACTCGGCACATTAAAATGGAATAAAAAAATAAAATAAATTTCGATCGGTACAGGCTGATACGGCTTGCATTAAAATAATAAAAAAAATTCCGGCCAGTACAGGGTAATACGGCTGGCATTAAAATAATATTAAAATGACGGCCGGTACAGGCTGATACGGCTTGCAATAAAAAATTGAAAAAAATAGTCGGCCGGTACAGCTTGTCACGGCTGATAAAAAATTGAAAAAAAAATGATTTTATTCAAGCAATTCGTTGCTAAACAGATTCAAACTCGCAACCTCAAACTCCATACACTCGCCATATGACCACCCGAGCACCACGGGCCTAGCTGCTAATTTCAACCAAGGATATATCTTTATATTAAAACTTCACCATCCCCCAAAATCTATATCCTTGCATTATTATTATATTACGATTTATTATTATTAATAAGTCTATATAATACATATTGTAAGACCCCGAATTTTATGAAATAAAAGTATTCAATTTTTTTTTATAATTACAATTCAGTAAATGGTTAAATTGATAGAAGGTTAAAGTTAAGGGTGATATATGAATTTTTTTTCAAAATAAGCAAGTGGTTATAAAATACTCATTGTTGTCGGGGAATATTCGTTTGGTCGTGGAATATTCTTTCTGTCGGGGAATATTCGTACGACGGCGCAACCTTTTTTGGGCCCCGTAACAGAATAACTGTCGGATGAAGAAAACAACAAATTAAAGTTTTTATAAATAATTGTGTAATCGTTACTGTTAACATTGTTGGAATACCCGGTGGATAAAATAAAGTAATACGCGTTGTTGAACAGTAACACACGGTATTGCACAATATTTTTTTGAATTATTGATTCTTACGTAAGAAGACACTACTCAATAATTGTTACATTAATTACTATTCAGTATTTTATTTTATTGATTTAATAATTACTACATTGATATTTTATATTGCTGTTGTTTCAATAATTGTCATTACACAGTATTTTCATTATTGAAGCAATAATTCATATTATCTGAATAATATTATTAGATAATATTATTGGCAATGTCTAGAAAATTCTGTCTAAGGAGAGGTTTGGTCACCTAATTGCGCGCCAGTAAGGAGAAATTCTTATTAGAAAGCCCCCTCTTTCCTGGGAATGGCCTGGTTGCCAGTACTGTGATTCTGTAATATTATTTGTGAATAATTAATTATTGATTCATATGATGAGGAAAATATTGATTTTATATGGATATAGATGGAGAAAATTTTTAATGTGACAATTGTTGAAAATTAATATTTTATCTTTTTCTGATAAAATAATTCATTTAAATATATTATTTTAATAATATATTAACGGTGATATTTTATAATGAATGTGAAATATGTGAGTATATGAGGAGGAAGAGTATTTTTGTGGCATTAAATATTTAACACATATTTTGTGTGTTGGTGGACACAATTATTGACCAAAATTTGATTATAGCCTGTAAAATCGCCCGTTTGTGGATTTCGGTCAATTTTTGTTTGGAATTTGGAAAAACTTCCTTCTGCAAAGTTGTAGAGAATTGAATTTCCTATGGAAAATTGCGAGTTTTGAATTTTTCTGACAAAAGAGCTATTTATTATGAATTATTAAAGTTCCGAAACTCCGAAATAATTGATTTTTGAAAGTTTTAATTATTTTTATTTACAAAAACATTTTTTACATTTTGTTTCCCTCATTTAACATGTGTTAGTGGCTGATTTCAGCTGATGGAGTGCGTATGATGATTTGGAAAATTAATAATATTAATTTATTAAATTTTCTGCTTTGGTGTTCTAAGTATTTTCCTATAAATAGGATGCTTAGGTTAGAATTGAAAATCACACCAGAAACTGAAGTTTTCTCTCTCTATAATATCGAGCGTATTCTTGTGAGTATTTTTAGTATACTTTGAGTATTGCTATACTGTGCAAGTTCAAGTCATAGCCTATATCCGGTGTTTCAACTAGAAGTACTGTCTTTCGAGGTAAGGGATAGTAAGGGAGGTTATTTTCTTCTAAAATGATATTATTTCTTCAATATTATTATGCCGAAATATTAGTTGGAATTTTTTATCAAATTTGGAACTTTTTCATGTCGGGGTTACTATTAATGAGTTACTATTCATGAGTTACTATTCATGAGTTACTTTTCACGAGTTACTATTCACGAGTACTATTCGCGAAGCGTGAAGATGTTTTTTGTGAAATTTCTATCTTTTGGTATCAGAGTTACTATTCACGTATACGACACTATTCACGAATACGACACTATTCACGAATACGGCACTATTCACCGAAAAATAAAATTTCTTCTTTTTATCTAAAATATCTATTGTGGATACTAGCTTTGATTGTATCCATGTTTTGATCATTCTTGAATTTTGCACCACTATGATTATTTTTGAGGTATTTTTGGACATGGATAAAACAAAGTACGAATCATTAATCCTTAATCCTTGTCATTTTGTTTCACTGGATTCGTTTCTTTAAAAATATTTTTCACCATCCTCAGTCCTAAATAATGATATAACTGAATATCTTTGGCCTGTAGTGTAAAGATGAATGATTTCTGATGAATATCTTTGGCCTATAGTGCAAAGATGAACATGTGTTTAGATGAACATGACCAACTGATGAATATCTTTGGCCTGTAGTGCAAAGATAACTTGTTGATGTATATCTTTGGCCTGTAGTGCAAAGATAACTTATTGATGTATATCTTTGGCCGTAGTGCAAAGATGAATTTATTAGTATGATTATGAACATGAATTGTGATTTGGTATAACCATGATCTTTGATGTTTCAGGTGATAAAAATTATCTTTGTCCTGGATGAGAAAAGGAATTTAGAACAACAATTACGATTATGAGTTATACATGTGATTGTGGACAGGAATTGTTGATTGATATTATAGGGATAAAACATTATTGGTGGACTTTTAACATGGAGAAGATAATAGACTTTACAGTCTATTTGACTCTTCTAATGGATTGCTCGTTCTGCTGCAACTATGGTTGAAATTTTTTATCATATACCATATGTTCTAAATCTCTGATTTATTACTGTTGAAGCCTATTGATAATTTATTTATCTTTAGTCATGACATTCTTTACTGAGCTAGTTGTGCTCACCCTTTTGGTTCACAATTCCTTTCAGGTAATACGAGTGTAGCTGGGTCGAGCGGGGGATAACAGGGGAATAGAACGGTGGTCATCATTTAGTAGTTATATTTGGCGAATCAACTAGGGTGAAGCGAACCCAACGTTGGAAGGGTGTTTTGCCACTGTCATACAAGATGTCTAATGACATACCACCCCGTGTCATCATAAGACATGGATGTGCTCATCCACTTGCTGAGTATATCTACCAGCACTATCTATATGATCTTGGAGTCTATTTGAAATATAACTCTCAATTAGAGACAGTTGAGATAATGATATGTCAGGAAAAGACTTGTCATTGGGAAGAATATGATAGTAATCTTCTTGTCTTTCTTTGGGGTCTATTGGGTCAACCAAGGATAATTCTGTGGCCATATGATATCTATAATAACCTAGACGCATGGCCTCCCATGTACGAAGGTTTTCTTGAGCACTTCCCAAAGATTCTAATTTCTAAACAGTTTTCGACTATACCTTTATGTAAGGTGTCATTATGAGGTGTTGTCCACGGTTGGGACATGAGTCACAGTTGATATATATTTGTATACAAACTCACAGCATATGTGTTGTTGTATTTTGCACGACAATTGTTGTAATAAAGTTGTAGTTGTTTTCTGTACCATGTATTTGGCGACTCAGAATGGGTTGGATGGAATGGACCTATTTTGGGGTCGTTACACATATGGGGGTTTCTATTTAGAAATAAGTCAATATCTATATTTATTATTATCCCCTTTAATATTTTTTCTTATTTTTGTAATAATATCAATAAAAGGATTATTAATATATTAAAAAAAATATCATTCTTTAATAAAATATAAATAATGATTTTATATTCATGTATTACTATTATTAAAAATAATATTAATAATGATTTTTAATATTAATATAAATAATATTAATGTGATTATTAATATTAGTCCGAATAAAAATATCCATACAGTTCAACAAAATATATAATTTTTTTCTTATTAATAATATGAAGTGGTTTTATGTGATTCAATAATATTCATATTACTAAGTTATGAATTTGAAAATCCCATAAAGTTCAACCAAATAGACATTCTTATTAATTAATATGTACATTACATAACGTTGGATAAGTTCTATATCTCAGAGGCCGGAAGTAATCTTGCGGATTTCTTGTAGAGCTCCAATGCGACGCGGTAACGAAAGACTGTGACATCTTCCAAGGACCACTTCTCTTCAGAAATATTACCATTGGCCCTAACGAAACAGTCAACATACTTGCATACAAAAATGGCACAGTCTAAGTTGTTGTGTTGTTTCGGTGGAATCTTTAAGGTCTGCACAGTAGGATTACCGCTAGGCCACTCACGCATCGGATTACCATTTCGCAAACAAAATGGTATCAAATGTACCTGCATGTACAAAGTAGTTGGTTAAATAATTTTTTAATATTAAAGGACATTATAAAATTAAAATATTTTAAAACTAAACATACCGCAACTTTAACGAATTCTGAGTACATTTCATGTAACTTAATATACATAGTGTCATTGTAGTGCGGGTCAATTATGGTAACCATCCGATCTTCAACTGCGAATAAGAACAAGACAAAATGGCGTTGATTGGTACTACACACCTGCATGAATATGTATTTTCATTCGTGTAAAGGTGGACCAACATCTTGGTTAACATACGGTTTGCAAAAACTCCATACAGTATTCACGTTAGTGTAGGGCATATAGCTCTGCCCAAGATGAATGAAGAATGAATTCATGAAACCAAATTGGGACCACCTTTGTATTCCCCGCGACCTGTAGTATTCCTCTCTGTCTCGTAGCAACAACATATAAGCGTCGATGACATGCTCGAATATCCAACTCCTAGGCCCTAAGGATTGCACTGCATTGTGTTCTAATTCATATAATTGGCGCGGATGTGATAAAGGATATAAATTCTCTTCTGGTGCCACCACGTTTCCAAACATATGTTTATTTATAAATGCCTCCTTCCAATCTTTAAGTCTTTTAGATAAGGACCCTTTTGGTCCATAAGAGATGTGGTCTCCCGCATCTTGTACCTGATTGAGACCCAAATGTACATTATTATTATATAGCAATAATAATTAAAACCATCACTATTAACATAACTATATATACTTTTTGTGAACTAGATCCCTTGGAGTCAGGAAGTCCCGCAAATGAATAGTTTGTTGAAATGTAACACTCCTCATAGGTTTGGAAAGGTTGGAATGTAACATTCCTCGTAGGCTTGGGTGGTGGGAATGGAGCTCTCCTCGATTACTTGTGGGGTGGGTATGTAGCTCTCTTGTACAACATAATCAGTTTGTTTCCCAAGCCCTTCATTGACTTGTGTGTATTGGGACTGTGGTCCAAAATTTGTGGGACCCCCCTGTCGAGGTATTTGTTTACCTCTTTCTTCGAAGTCGTATAGGGCGTATTGGAAATCCCAATTATTTTTTTGCAGAACGAACTAGGGAGGCAGCTGAGTAAGTACTGAAAATTTATCAAGTAACGACTTTGCACTCTCAACCTGTCATGTAAGATAAACACTAACAAATATTATTAACAATAAATATGAATAAATATAATATTAAGTATTTACTTCAATACATGATTTATTAAAGAAGAATATAATTTTATACCATTTGAATAAGGTGTTGTTGGTTGTAAATGGCCCGAGGCTCATAACAACTGTCGTGTTCGCTTGCCTGTCGAGGTCGGTGAATTTTCCAATGTGTAATTTTCCTATACCAGACCATGTAACCTTCTATTGGGATATAGTCAAAAATTTCAGTTTGTTGTCCTTCGAGATGATCCATGTATGCCTCCCACATCAAAATATATTCCCTTCTCAAGGCCATGCAATCCTCGACATCAATAAATTTAAATTTTTTCTCCTTCCTAAGGTCACCGTGGTTTTTGACTGTTGATGGTATGCTTTGCATGAACCCGAACTGTCTCATCATACGGTCCGACATCTGAAATTCCATAATATCAAACTGGATCAAGGGGACCCCACCAGGTCCCAACAACCTGCCTTCAAAATTAAATCCACTGATATCATCATCCCACATTATGTAAGGCCGCCAAACTGAAAGTAGTATGCACACAAGCCAATCATGTTTGATGATAAAGCATATACTTTGTAAACAATCTTATTCATTTATTAATAAAAAGTATTAATTTATTAAAGGCTTTTAATTATCTACATGATGCTGTTTTATAATATGTGATAAACCCATAGTTTTAAGCAATGCTTTTAGAATAATGATGATGATCATTCTAATGAGATCTAAATTCTTAGAAAGCTTAAAACTAAAATAGTTCCCAATCGTTGGATTACTAAATTGGGGATTAGTGAATCCGGATAGATTGGTACATACGTTGCTTGCTCATTGGATGAGGATGATTGATCTCATGATCATTTGTGTGGAGACACTAAAGCAAGTATGTAGGTGCTTATTAGAGAATGAGTTCACCGAACGTGACTCGCTAAGGAATACCTAATGGAGTTTTACTTGCATGTCAATAGGAATTCCTGTAGTGATAGTAGTACAAGTGATCCTTGGACTTGAGATCATCATAGTATCTTGTGTATGATGAGTTATACTTTGACTTATTCCTTAAGACCCTTAGGGTATATCAAAGGGTATGCTTGGGTATAATAAGTTGTACATGGAGATAATGTATGATCAATAAAGAATCTACCACTTCTAGTAAAAGAAGAGAAATGTCCTATGTGATTCGATAAATGACAACTCAGTAGTCCTTGGCCAAGGCAGAATGAAATTAGAAAGGAGTTTCTAATTTGCATTATTTGGAGTTGTGCATTTAAGAGTCGAAATACATATAATTAAATAAAATAAGACTTGACAGAAATTCCATGTCTTATATTTAATTGGGACATTGTATGGTGGAAGGATTGAATTGTACGGTAACTATTTACTCAAAGGTTCTTTTATGATTAATGTTGAAATCTATATTATCTGGAAAGTCGTTGATCGCTAGGGAGGCTTATCCCTATTGTAGAATAAATATTATTTATTTAAATAAATTATTAGTTTAATTTATTTATTTAAATAAGATTAGAATTGTTCTAATTAATTTATTCACAACCGGTTTAATATGGAGAACCTAAAGGGTCACACCATAAAAGGAAGAATAATTATTTAAGAAGTAAATGGCATAATCGTAATAATAAGTTAAGTATATTTAATTTAATCTATGGTGATAGAATAAATTAAATAGCTTAATATTTATTATTTAATATTTTGGAAATATTAAATATAAATTAATAAGAGGAGTCTTATTATTATTATTACTATTATTATTATTTAATTCCTAAAGGAGTTTGGGAATTAATTAATAAAAGTACTCTCATTTATTCCTAATAAGATTAGGAGGCTAATTAATTAAAAGTTTAATTAATTATCTCTAATAAGATTAGGGAGCCTAATTAATTAAAGGAATTTAATTAATTAAATAAAACCCAATTCCTTAATTGTTAAGGAGGGTTGCCTACATCTATAAATAAGAGGAGTCTTATTATTGGTGAAGAGGTTGTTGACTTTTACAACATACGTAATTCCAATAGTTGGGAGAGTACGTATTTTCTATAGAGATAGAAAACTAGGGTTTTGTCAAATACCCATCTTTTGAATCCTTCTTCTTCCTTGGTGGATCACCTCTAGAGGCCAAACACTTGGGTGGCTAACGTTGATCAAAGGAAGGAACCAAACCCCGGTGGATTCAAGTTGAACGCGAAAGGATTTGGAGGTGAACTTGTACCTGAGGAAGCTCGATCTTCAAGGGTATGATTTTATTCTCATCTTTTCGTTTAATTAATAATTGTGCATAAAGGGTGATCCGGGTTTATGGTTTGTAAAATTTTAAACTTTGATTTTCCACGTTTCCGCTAATTTTTGCAATTTGATTGCGTTCTTGAATATTACAAACCTAACACAAACCACATCCCACATAGACTTAATATCTAACTCCCCTCGATAAAATGAAAAATGGTGATGGGGATTCTCACGTCTACCAGGGTAACTGTGGGCTCCAAAATAGGACCATGCTAAAGCCTTAGGTAACCATAAGGATGATTGTGGCCAAGGGTTTGGCTTTCCAATACTTACACGCTCATAAGCCCAAATTTATAACAATGTAACACAACCATTAATGTATTTAACTCCTTTCCTAGTAGCAGTATATAAAGATCTGTACAAATATGCTAACACTGCCGCGTCCCAAGAGTAAGTTACACAATCTTCAGCGTTGGCAATAAAAGACATATATCGTGGGTGCACACTATTTCTATTCCTATTAGGGAATAATATTACCCCACACAACCACAACATGTATGCCTTTGTGTGTTTCCCTACAACATCTTTACTTGCATTCTCGGGACATTTATTAAAATGTTCGTGCAACCACACTAATGAAATTGCACTGAGTTTTTTTGAACTAAAATATTCACTAGCTAATTTATCTCCAAAAAATTCCTAAAATAATTCAAATTGGTGACAACAAGGGGACCCGTTAAGGGCTTTCCCACCACCGGTAACCCAAAAATAAAGTGAACATCCTCTAACATGATTGTTATTTCTCCACAGTTTAAATGAAAAGTATTGGTCTCCGGGCGCCATTTCTCGACTAAGGCAGATATCAGACCAAGGTCAGTTTGGTGTACAACACCTCGAAAACTAAAGACTCCAAATCCATATTTATCTAATAGGATTTTTTGTTCTTTTGTCAAATCTCACTGATTATATTTCTGATCAGTATATTGACTGGAGCCTAATTTTCCCCTATCTCTTCCATTATATATATCATCTAATACATGTTCTTGTTGATCATGAAGAACACTTGGATCAATTGGCCCATATTCCAAGCTGTCCATCTTTTACCAAAAAAAATACATCAATTCCATATTAGTATTCTGTTTGACAAAAAGAAGTTGAAAGTAACATGCTGCAAAATGACATTAATAACAATAGACAATAACATGCATTAAAAACTAGTCATCACTAAACAACATGCATGTAATAATAGCATGCATGTATATAATGTAATAATATTAACATGCATTAAAAACCGGCTGTAACATTATGCATGCTAAAAACTATTAACATGCATGTAATAATAACATGCATGTAATACTAACATTAACAAGAAAAACTATTAACAACAAAAGTAATAACATGCATGTAATAATAACAATTGAGTACACTGGAATAAGTTTTTTTTTATTTATATAATGTAATAAAAATTGAACAAATAACAATAAATAAAAACTATTTCAAACAAAACAAATAACCATAACAGCTATAACAATATCTTACATGCTGCAAATAATAATATGAAATGGAGTACCAATAACAATATATCTTACGAAAAATTCGGTGTCTTCAGAATATAATAAATGGATTCCAGCCGCTTCAACTTGTTGAAGTTTTTTTTGCTCATCTCTTCCGAAATACTCCCTCTCTCCTCTCTGTTATTTTTATTTTATCTAGCTTGGCAAGTGAACTTTAGTTTGAACAACATGTGTTCTCAATAGACGTTTATATAAGCTCATGCAAATGTCCGGTACATGAATTAATTTAGGACCAAATTCAAACAAATGTCTCAGCTTTTTAGTTTACCAAGCTTGCAGGTGTTCTTTCCCGAGGCGATTTGGCAGAAAAAGTGGTCAAAAAAAATATTCAGTGCATTTCCCGACGCGATGTGGCAGACAAAGGTTTGTCACTTTGTTCGGCCGGTACAGGCTTCACCGGCTGGAATTAAATATATATATATTATTAATAAATTCGTTCGGCCGGTAGAGGCTATAATGGCTGGAAATATATATATATATATATATATATATATATATATATATATATATATATATATATATATATATATATATATTATTAATAAAAATCGTTTGGCCGGTAAAGGCTAAACGGCTGGGAATAAATCAATTTTTCGCTGCTAGCTAGACTCGAACCTGCGACCTCAAGCTCCAAACATTCGTCATATGACCACCCGAGCACTACGGGCCTAGCTGTCATATCTTACCTTGGATTTGAATATATCTTAATACATTCCATCTCCCCCCAAATTAAATTTCTCAATATTTTATTATAATTATTCGATTATTATTATTATTCTATTATTATTACGAATTATGTATAAAGTCGTTCCATATTCTAGCGGCTTATGTACTTTTAATTATTTTATTATCATTATTATTATTATTATTATTATTATTATAAACACTGTCTGGTGAATAAGTAGTCAAACATAATAATACAACACTATGGGAATAGAAAAAAGCTGACATTGATTATATGGGAAAAGTACATTAGTTTGACTTCTTGAGCATTAGCCGCGACAAGCTGTACCGGCTGGTCTTTTTACCTTTAAATATTGTCTAGGAAGTTGCTATTTTCTCATGTTTATTCTGAGCACCCATCTTCTTATCATTCCATAGAATTTGTTCTCTGATATTATTTTCTCTTTTCTCCTCTACTCATAATTTGTTTCATCTGGTTGCCCACTTTCACTTCAGAAAATCAAGTTGAAGTTCTGATCGAGCAAAATTCATCACTATTATTCACAAGTAAGTTTTTCAAAATGTCATATAATACATCTGAATTTGTTAGTGAAGTTGAAAGTAATAAATCTGATATTGTTCCGTACGTTGGTAAATTATTTTGTACGTTGGAAGATGTTGAATATTTTTATAGATCATATGCTCGCAAAAATGGATTTGAGATTAGAATTGCAACTAGTCATAAACATGCTAATACGAATGATATCAGATCTAGGTAGTATGTATGTAATAAAGTCGGTACACCAATTGTTGGCAAAAGTTTACCTGATGACGAAGATAGTAGTAATAAAATAACTAGACAGAGAGACTCTATCGGACGAACAATGTGCAAAGCTAGAATATATGTTGTCCATAATAAGAAAGAAGACAATTGGCGTATATATATTATTGAATTAGAGCACAATCATCATTTAGTGACCCCCACCAAAGTAGATTTGATCGAGACTCACAGAAATATTACTCCTGTTGCAAGAAATTTAATTGACACTTTAAATAAGTCCGGTATTGGTCCAAGTAAGATGATGAATGTTTTGAGCACAATGGGAGGTGGGTTGAAAAATGTTCCTTTCTCTACTGCTAATGTTGAGAATGTGGTACGAGATTTAAGGCGTGATTCTGCAGATGAAAATGATGCACAAGCTGCTATCAATCATTTGAACAAACTTGTATCCGGAAGTGCCAACAAATTTTTTTTCCGAGTGAAACCCGGTGAAAACAACCACATAGTTTTTATTCTGTGGGTTGACGCCTGATTAAGGTTTATATATCAACGGTTCGGAGACGTTGTGATATTTGATAGTACATACCGGACAAATAAGTATGACATGCCATTTGTTCCATTTGCACTGTTACGAGACGAGACAGAGGACACTTTCGTTTGGGTATTACAGACATGGCTTGAAGCCATGGACTATAAGGCACCTACAACCATTATCACTGATCAAGACAGAGCCATGAGTAATGCTGTTGCTACGGTACTTCCAACTAGTTATCATTTATTGTGTTCTTGGCATATTAGCAATAAATTTCCTGAAAAATTACATCATGTTTATTCTGAGCACCCATCATTCAAAAATGATTTTAACAACTGTGTGAATAACTCATTGTCCATCGAGAATTTTGAAGAGCGTTGGCATATTCTGATAAGTTCCTATGAATTGTATACTAATGAATGACTTGGAAGTTTGTATGATGTATGACAGAAATGGATTCCAGCATATACAAAGAGATATTTTGCCGCGGGAATGACTACCACTAGAAGAAGCGAGAGCATGAATGCCTTTTTTGATGAGTATGTTAATGCATCAATAGATATGCTATGTTTTGTACTGCAGAGTCAAAAGGCTGTAGAAAGACAGTTTATCAGGGAGAGGAAGGCCGACTATATAACAAAACATCGTAAAAGAATTATGGTACTCGGTTCATCTTTAGAAGTTCATGCTGCACAAGTGTACACAAAAGAGATGTTTAGACGTTTCCAACGTCAATTCGTCGATTCCATGAAATACAATGTTCATAAACTTAGTGAGTTGTGTGTCACTGATACTAAGGTTTATGCAGTGTATAATGCAGATGCAACTGAAAGTGGTGGAAGATATAAAGAAGTTATCAACAATCGACAACTGGGATCGGTAGCATGTAACTGCCAAATGTTTTCTCACTCTGGTGAATTATGCAGGCACATCTTGAGATATTTCATAGCAAATAGTATTTCATAAATACCGACATGATCCTTCATCGGTGGACAAGACACGCGAACAAAAGCAATGGTGAAGAATTACTCTTTAACTTCACATCTGCTGACTTCGAACAAAATCAAGCAGTGCGCTATAATCATTTGATGGGTGATTACCAGGAGTTAGCGAGCAAAGCGGCTTGCTCAGTCCGAGGTTACAAAACTGTTCTTAAACTGAATGCACGAGGAAAAGAGTTGGTTGACCAGTATGATCCGGGTGAGAATATTACTGAACTGGCAGATGACGACATTGATTGCACAGTTGGAGATCCAAATCATGATATGGGGTACGATAATGACGATGAAGATGCAGAGGTGGAAGAAGAAGAAGAGTTTTTGCCGCCTAATATTTCTCAAACAAAGGGCCGCAAAAAACAATCTAGATTCATTAGTGCACTCGAGAAAATTATTCCTTCTAAGACTCATCAAAAATGTGCAATTTGTGGCTTTGAAACCGAACATAATAAGCAAAATCACTATCGAGTGCTACGGATTCCTGAGCCAAAAAAATAGGCGTCAGTTGTATTAATCATTCTATGTTTTTTTTTATTTTATGAAAATGAACATGTAATATGTATTATTCCTCTTAATGTTATGCAGTACTAGTATTGGTATAATCTGTACTTCTAATATTGATAATCACATTATTATTATTATAATAATACTTCACTACTTTTATAAATTCGTTAAGTAAATTAATTTCCCGAAATGACTTAAAAAATTATCATAATTACTTATTAGACTAATTGAACTAGTTTTATTAATAATAAAATTATTTCTTAATAATAAAATCATTGTTTAATATATAAAATCATTACTAATAATCATTGCTTAATAAATATAGATATTAACTTATTTCTAAATAGAAAACCCCCATATGTATTATATAGACTTATTAATAATAATAAATCGTAATATAATAATAATGCAAGAATATAGATTTTGGGGGATGGTGAAGTTTTAATATAAAGATATATCCTTGGTTGAAATTAGCAGCTAGGCCCGTGGTGCTCGGGTTGTCATATAACGAGTGCCGGAATTTTTATTATTATTTTAATGCCAGCCATATCAGCCTGTACCGGCCGGAATTTATTTTATTTTTTTTATTCTATTTTAATGTGTTGAGTCATGACATATAATGGAGAAATAAAAAAAAAGTATGAAGCCGGTACAAGCTCTACCGGCCGGATTATTTTAATAATAAATATTCATTTTTTATAACTATACTGACAATATAATTTACGTGGGCCTTACTTATTAAAATAGAAGCCGGTACAGGTAAATAATTAGGCACAACTACCTGTGCCGACTTATCAAATAGAAAAGTTAATCGCAGCCATCAATTCAATTTATCAATAATTCAAAAAGGGGGTGTTGCACAGTACTCATAGCAACCGGCTGCTATAGAAGGGCTCCCTATATATATATATATCTTCTTTTTTTAGTCCTGATAATACATTTGAAATTTGAGTTCAATTTTTCTTGAATCCCAAATTTCCATTAGGACACATTTGGGCTTTGTTTAATAAAATTCAAAATTCTATAGGACACATTTTCTAAATAATTAAATCTAATTTTAATAATATTCAAAATTAAAAATCATGTTTAAGCACAACTTACACACAATTCAACATAGTAAAAGTTTAAAAATGACTAAATTTGTTCGGCTACCGGTGTGATTGTAACATTTGGACGTGCAATTGCATCACACAAATCCAATAAATTTTTTTCCAGTAGGGACATATTTTAACTAATTTTTTGTTGAAGTTAAATAAAAAAAATTTAAATTAATCATAATAATGTTTACAAATTACAATAAATATTCAAAATCTAAATAAAAAAAGAAATTTCAAATAAAAAATATTTAGACACAATTTAAAATTAAACTTACTTCGGTTACTTGTCATAGTTCAATTTGAATGATTTCCCAATTGCTTAAAGCATCAAACCAAATTCGCTTTCTATATTCAAACAAACTCATGAATTAATTTTAAAGTATAAACTAATTTTGCTATATTTTTATAAGTTTTAAATAAGTCTCAATGTATTTTTTATTATTATTTTATTTTGTGGGGTTTGTTATGATAATTATTTTATTTGTCCTAAAAAAAATTGAGAGTAGTAGTAAATCAATACTCTTCCATTAATCTGCCATTTTAAATTTATTTATTTATATATTTGTCCATGCCCCTATACTTATAAAAATAAAATAAAGTCCAGCAGTGGTAGTTGCCTATGCTACCATTTAATAGATTCGCCCATGTTCGCAAGTTGAATAAGTTATAAATTGTTATTAAATGAACAACACTTTCAAATGTGCTTTAAACACATTAAACGTTGCAAACGCTGAATAACCAAATATTCACATTATATAATTGGACATAAGTAAAGAAGACCAAATTAAAGACACTATGACTATTGTGAGGCCCCAGATTTTATGAATAAAGATTTAATTTTCTTGAAATAATTTTTTTAAATATTATGGTGTGGATTTGATATAATGTTATAGTTGTGGGTAATATTTATAAATTTTGCAAAGTACGCAAGTTGTTATATAATATTCAATTGGTTGGGGAATATTCATTTTGTCAGGAAATATCCGTACGACGGTATAATCATTGGTGGACCTCACAACGGAATTATTGTCGGTTGAGAAAACGACAAAAATACGTTATGAAAATAACGGCGAAAGTTTTACCGTTAACTGTTGAAACACCCGGTGTTAAAAGTACAGTAATACGCGTGGTTGCATAGTAGCACATGGTATTGGTTATTGATGCTTACGTGAGAAGTCACTCAGTTATACTCAATTATTGCTACAGTAATTACTACATCATATCTCTCATATTATTGATTCAATTATTGTCACAGTATCATCTTCATAATATTTATTATTATTAAATCAATAATTGAGACGATAAAGTTATTCATATTATTATTTGTAATATAGTCAATGTCTAGAAGTTCTGTCAATGAGAAGTTTGGTCACCTAATTGTACGCCAATGAGGAGAAATCCTTATCGGAAAGCCCCCTCTTTCTTGGGAATGGCCTGGTTGTTAAATATTGTGAGTTATAATATTAATGATGAATAATTTGTGTTGATTAAAAATGAAATTGATTGTTCCATTGTATTGGGATTATTAGTGTTAGTGGAAATTGACATTTATTTCGATGATAATTGATGTCTGGAGGTTATATTGTTCACTCGGGTATTCGGAGCACTTTTTGTGTCAGAGTACTATTCACTAGTTATTATTTACGGGATACTATTGATTCACATTCTTATGCTATTAGGGGTGGTGGTGCAAGATTGATAATACTTGCATATTAAGTTAAAAATGGAGGTATAGTTGAAGGTACTATACTGTAATTAATTTTTTACATGATTATACTATTTATTCACATGATTGTACTATTGATTCACATGATTTACTATTAGGGGAGTTGGTGCAATATTGATAATACTTGCAGAACTAAATTAAAAATGAAAGAAAAGTTGGAGGTATTGTACTGTAATTTTTTGAGTCCCAAAATGTGCAATTATCGAAACTATATTTTCCTATAAATAGAAGCTAATTCTTCCTTCATTTCTCACCAATTCACTAAAGCTATAGAACAATTATTATAGAGAGAAATTATAGAGAGAAAGAAGAAAATTATTCTGCTACTTCACTACTTCTATATCCAGTTTCTTCTAAGGTAGGGAGTATTATTTCTTTCTTTTGTATTCATGAAGAGAAATTCTGTTATTCCATTCTTTATTATTATGTGGGAATAACCTGTTTATTCGAAGTATCGCATACATGGTGAAATTCTTCTGTTATTTCATTCTTTATTATTCTGTTGGAATATCTTGTCTGTGCGTTCTACGCCGAACCTGGTTCCGTCTTTATTATTCTGTTGGAATATCCTGTCTGTGCCTTCTACGCCGGACCTGGTTCCATCTTTATTATTCTGTTAGAATATCCTGTCTGAGCGTTTTGCGCCGGACTTGATTCCGTCTTTATTATTTTGTTAGAATATCCTGTCTGTGCGTTTTACGCCAGACCTGATTCCGTTATTTATTATTCTGTTGGAATAACCAGCCTGTGCGGTCTATCGCATGCATGGTGATTTCTTTTGTTATTCCATTCTTTATTATACTCAGTTAGTTAAAATTTTGACTTCTATAATCCATGAAATTAGTGGAATATCCTTGATATTTGCGCTTCATCAAGTATCTTTTCATGGAAATATTCTTTTGAGCATTCTTCAATTTTACTCCACAAAGAAATATCATGTTGATAATTTGGACGTTATTGGTTCCTAGACAAATTAATTCTTGAACTTATTTGATTGAATTCTTATATCATTGTCATCATCCTCATGTTTATATTTTGTTGAAAGTCATCTGTGGCCTGTAGTGCATAGATGGACTTGGTATGATTTTGACCAGGGATTATTCGGTGTAATCATGACCGTAATGTTATAAATGATGTGGTAAAAGTCCTCATTGGCCCGTAGTGCATTGATGGACATTTGTTGGCATGATCATGACCATTGATGAATACACGAATGTCCTTGGCCCATAGTGCATGGATAATTTGTGGTCGTGATACTAAAGAATATCTTTGGCCATAGTGCAGGGGTGATTCGATGATGTGGATTATTTATTAAGCTGAGTCCCTGTGATAAAAGTGATGAAAAACCTTTTAAATCATAGAAGATAGTAGATTTTATTCTCTACTTGACTCTTTTAATGGATTGCTTATTCCACCGCAGTTATTGATCTAAAACTTGTTGTCTATTATATTCTATCAATTGTTATACTGTTGAAGGCTATTGATAATTTATTATGCATTATCTTAGTCATAATATTTCTTATTGGGCAAGTTGAGCTCACCCTCTTCTTTTATTGTTCTCTTCAGGAAATAAGAACGTAGCTGGGACTAGTCGGAGAACAGAGTGATGGTCCTAGATGTTTGCATAGTCCTCAATATTCTGTGAAATGGTGTGATAATAATTATAATGAGGACTCCTTTTGAGTTTGTATACTCTTTAGTAGACAATATTTGTATTCAAACTCATAATTTATATTTTGTCGTATTGTACACGACAACTATATTATTAAGTTGTATTTGAATTATGTACCATGTATCTGGCGACTCAAGATGGGTGATGTATACCGATTTTGGGGGCGTCACAGTTGGTATCAAAGCTTAGGGATATGATCCCTGGCTAAGATGTGAGACTAGAACTAGGAGGGGAGAGATCGGGAATTCCTTCGCTAGTATGACCTACCTAAGTTTATTTAATATTTAATTGGTCGGTCAGAGTATAGGGATAATATGTGATGTTAATTAACCCTTGTTTTGTGGCAGTATTTAAAAATGACATCCGAGAATGTTGAGAATAGCAATGGAGCACAGGAGACCATTGAGTCTCCACAGATCAATAATTAGGACAATGTGCAACGGGATGGCGATAATCCTCTTGTAAACACCAACACTGATTAATTGACGAACGACGGTACGTTTAGGAGCTTTTTAGAATTCATGCAACATCAGGCAAAGGCCACTCCTGTTCATAATACATGAGGAAACAATGGCAACCCACGGTTGGTCACCGCTAAACAATTCAAAGAGCTGGGACCACCAGAGTTTTTGGGAAAGCCAGAACCACTTAAGGCAGAGACGTGGTTAAAGTAGATCACCAAGATATTTGATGTCTTGGGATGCTCCGAGGAGCAAAAAGTTCCCTTTTCCACCTTTATGTTGCGTGAAGAGGAAGATCACTGGTGGGAATCTGTAAAATGTACCCAGCCTAACGCACTCAAGATGTCTTGGGAGAAGTTCCAAAAGATGTTCAACGACAAGTACTTTCCTGAAAGTATTCGTCACATGAAGGAGGTGGGGTTTATCAAGTTGGAATAAAATAATATGACTGTGTCATAATACGAGGCTAAATTTGCGGAGTTATCCCTGTTTGCATCCCATTTGGTCGATAATGAGGTGCGAATGACGCGAATATTTTTAAGAGGTTTGAATTCAGAGATACGCCAATATCTTATTTCTCATAAACTGTGTTTGTATTCAGATGTTGTAAATAGGGCTCTGTTAGTGGAGCGCGATAACGAGTCAACGCAACCAAAAGAGAGCAGCCGATAAAATGATAATACCGGTGATAACATTCATCAAAGCGGTGATAATAAGCATGGAGGGAATCAACATGCCAGAAATGGTAACCACTTCAGTGGTAATCATGGTTAAAACAATAAGAATGGACATTTCAAGAAGCGGAGATTCAACAATGATGGAAAGACGTCAGCACCAGCACCCGTTGTTAAGGAAGGAGAACGAGCACCTATCATATGCTTCAAATGTGGAGGGAAGGGACACATTAGTCCAAACTGCGCGATGCCATCCAAAGAATGTTATAATTGTGGAAGAGAAGGTCATTTAGTCCGATTTTGTCGTTCACCAAAGAAAAGTTCAGCTAGGATGGAGGCACCAAAGGCCGTCCCAGAAAATTCAAAGCCGGTAGTTTAAGAGAGAACATTTTTTTTTCGTGACAAGGAACCTGAATAAAATTATCACGGGTATGTTAGTCATAAACTCTTGTGAAGTCTATACCGTGTTAGATACCGGTTCTACTCACTCTTTTATTTCACCTAGTTGTGTTCAATGTTTGAAGTTAACTCCGGAGAAGTTAAACTTTGATATATCTGTTTAAACTCAGTTGGGAGAAACCTTTGTTACCTCCACTATTTATAAATCTTGTTCAAATCAACACTTTCACGTTACGTGTCGATCTTGTCTCTTTGAAAATACTTTTCTTTGATGCGATTTTAGGAATCGATTGGTTAACTACTCATCATGCTTTTCGTAAGGTTGTTAGCTTTCATATTACTAACCAATCTGTTATGCGAATTCAAGCAACCAAACCACTAAAGTCAATCATTGTCATATCAAGCCATAAGTAAAGAGCCCCGGTCCTTTCGTTGTTGACTTTCTTGTGTGGAATGCACCGAAGCCAGACTTTCTGTAGGCGACATCGTGAATGACGATGTCAAGTTGATATGTATCAATGTGACGTACTATCCAAGTCTTGGACGAGAGTCACAGTTTTGAATGATATTTCTATTGTAAATAAATTTTTTGACGTATTCTTGAAGACTTCTTAGCCTACCCTAGAGCGTGAAATCGAATTTTGTATTGACCCAGTACAAAACCCATTTCTTAAACCCTCAAATATTTTCTTCACCTAAAACGAATGTAACATATGCCAAAGACGTTGGCTCGAGCTGTTGAAGATTACGATCATATCATTCAATACCATCGTGGAAAAACGAACGTGGTAGCTGACGCGTTGAGTAGAAGATCGTATGCGTTTACAAATACGAATATACGAACCACCGTGAAGATAACGAATATACGAGTAGAATCGAATTTAATCGATAAAGTTAAAGCCGCTCAAGCTACACACTTGGAGATGATGAATTTGAAGAATTAAGAAGGTTTAAGAGGGCATTTTTCTAGAAGCAAGAATCGACGAAGAGAAGAAATCTCAACCCTCGATTTAATTGGCCCATTTGAAATCCTCAATAAAGTAGGAACTGTGGCTTATAGACTCGTTTTACCGCCAAGTATGTCGCGTGTTCATAACATTTTTAACGCATCGACGTTACGTAAATATGGGGATGACCCGAACCACATTATTAATTTAGAACCGGACGAGATAGCGGATGATTTAACGTATGAGGAGATACGTGTTAAAATCTTGGATAAGAAGGATTATATTCGACACTCAAAGTTTATAACTCAAGGGTTAAAATTTGAAGTGAGGTCAAGGTATCCTCACCTGTTCGGCATACCAGGTACGTACGTAAATTTCGAGGGCTAAATTTCATAAGGAGAAGAGATTGTGAGACCCCAAATTTTATGAATAAAGATTTAATTTTCTCGAAATAATTTTTTTAAATATTATGGTGTGGATTTGATATAATGTTATAGTTGTGGGTAATATTTATAAATTTTGCAAAGTACGCAAGTTGTTATATAATATTCGATTGGTCTGGGAATATTCTTTTTGTCGAGGAATATCCGTACGACAGTACAATTATTGGTGGACCTCACAACAGAATTATTATCGGATTGAGAAAACGACAAAAATACTTTATGAAAAGAACGGCGGAAGTTTTACCGTTAACTGTTGAAACACCCGGTGTTAAAAGTGTTAGGTTTGTAATATTCATGAACGCAATCAAATTGCACAATATAAGCGGAAACGTGTAAAAATCAGAGTTTTAAAATTTTATAAACCATATACCCGGATCATCCTTTATGCACAATTATTAATTAAACGAAAAGATAAAAACAAGAATCATACCCTTGAAGATCCGAGCTTCCTCAGTTACAAGTTCACCTCCAATCCTTTTCGCGTTCAACTTGAATCCACTGGGTTTAGTTCTTTCCTTTGATCAACGTTAGTCACCCAAGTGTTTGGCCTTTAGAGGCGATCCACCAAGGAAGAATAGAGATTCAAGAAGATGGGTGTTTTACAAAACTCTAGTTTTTCTATCTCTATAGAAAAGGCGTACTCTCTCAACTATTGGAATTACATATTCACGTGTTGTGTAAGTTTCAACCCCTACACCCATAATAAGACTCCTCTTATTTATAGATGTAGGCAACCCTCCTTAACGATTAAGGAATTGGATTTTATTTAATTAATTAAATTTTTTTAATTAATTAAGCTCCCTAATCTTATTAGGGATAATTAATTAAACTCTTTTAACTAATTTTCCCTCCTAATCCTATTAAAAATAAATGAGAGTATATATATTAAATTAATTCCTAAACTCTTTTAGAAATTAAAATAATAATAATTGTAATAATATTAATAAGACTCCTCTTATTAATTTATATTTAATATTTCTAAAATATTAAATAATAAATATTAAGCTATTTAATTTATTCTATCACCATAGATTAAATTAAATATACTTAAACATATTATTACGATTATGCCATTAACTTCTTAAATAATTATTCTTCCTTTTATGGTGTGACCCTTTAGGTTCTCCATATTAAACCGGTTGTGAATAAATCAATTAGAACAATTCTAATCTTATTTAAATAAATAAATTAAACTATTAATTTTTTTAAATAAATAATATTTATTCTATAATAGGGATAAGCCTTCCTAGCGATCAACGACTTTCCAGATAATATAGATTTCAACATTAATCATAAAAGAACCTTTGAATAAATAGTTACCGTACAATTCAATCCTTCCACCATACAATGTCCCAATTAAATATAAGACATAGAATTTCTGTCAAGTCTTATTTTATTTAATTATATGTATTTTGACTCTTAAATGCATAACTCCAAATAATGCAAATTAGAAACTCCTTTCTAATTTCATTCTGCCTTGGCCAAGGACTACTGAGTTGTCATTTATCGAATCACATAGGACATTTCTCTTCTTTTACTAGAAGTGGTAGATTCTTTATTGATCATACATTATCTCCATGTATAACTCATTATACCCAAGCATACCCTTTGATATAACCTAAGGGTCTTAAGGAATAAGTCAAAGTATAACTCATCATACACAAGATACTATGATGATCTCAAGTCCAAGGATCACTTGTACTACTATCACTAAAGGAATTCCTATTGACAGGCAAGTAAAACTCCATTAGGTATTCCTTAGCGAGCCACGTTCAGTGAACTTATTCTCTAATAAGCACCTACATACTTGTTTTAGTGTCTCCACACAAATGATCATGAGATCAATCATCCTCATCCAATGAGAAAACAACGTATGCACCAATTTATCCGGATTTACTAATCCCCAATTTAGTAATCCAACGATTGGGAACTATTTTAGTTTTAAGCTTTCTAAGAATTTAGATCTCATTAGAATGATCATCATCATTATTCTAAAAGCATTGCTTAAAATTATGGGTTTATCACATATTATAAAACAACATCATGTAGATAATTAAAAGCCTTTAATAAATTAATAATTTATATTAATAAATGAATAAGATTATTACGAAGTATATGCTTTATCATCAAACATGATTGGCTTGTGTGCATACTACTTTCAAAAAGTACAGTAATACGCGTGGTTGCATATTAGTACACGGTATTGATTATTGATGCTTACGTGAGAAGTCACTCAGTTATACCCAATTATTGTTACAGTAATTACTGCATCATATCTCTCATATTATTGATTCAATTATTGTCACAGTATCATCTTCATAATATTTATTATTATTAAATTAATAATTGAGACGACAAAGTTATTCATATTATTATTTGTAATATTGACAATGTATAGAAGTTCTGTCATGGAGAGGTTTAGTCACCTAATTGCGCACCAATAAGGAGAAATTCTTATCGGAAAGCTCCCTCTTTACTGGGAACGACTTGATTGTTAAATATTGTGAGTTATAATATTAATGATGAATAAGTTGTGTTGATTAAAGATGAAATTGATTGTTCCATTATATTGGGATTATTTGTGTTAGTGGAAATTGATATTTATTTCGATGATAATTGATGTTTGGAGGTTATATTATTCACTCGGATATTCGGAACACTTTTCGTGTCGGAGTACTATTCACGAGTTACTATTCACGGAGTACTATTAATTCACATTCTTATACTATTAGGGGTGGTGGTGCAAGATTGATAATACTTGCATGACTAAGTTAAAAATGGAGGTATAGTTGAAGGTACTATACTGTAATTAATTTTTCACATGATTATACTATTTATTCACATGATTGTACTATTGATTCACATGATTTACTATTAAGGGAGTTGGTGCAAGATTGATAATACTTGCAGGACTAAATTAAAAATGAAAGAAAAGTTGGAGGTATTGTACTGTAATTTTTTCGAGCCCCAAAACGAGCAATTATCGAAATTATTTTTCATATAAATAGAAGCTCATTCTTCCTTCATTTCTCACCAATTCACTAAAGCTTTAGAGCAATTATTATAGAGAGAAATTATTGAGAGAAAGAAGAAAAGTATTCCGCTACTTCACTACTTCTATATCCAGTTTCTTCTAAGGTATGGAGTATTATTTCTTTCTTTTGTATTCATGAAGAGAACTTTTGTTATTCCATTCTTTATTATTATGTTGGAATAACCTGTTTATGCGAAGTATCGCATACATGGGGAAATTCTTCTCTTATTCCATTCTTTATTATTCTGTTGGAATATCCTGTCTGTGCGTTAGGTTCTACGTCGGACCTGGTTCCGTATTTATTATTCTGTTGGAATATCCTGTCTGTGCGTTCTACGCCGGACCTGGTTCCGTCTTTATTATTCTGTTGAAATATCCTGTCTGTGCGTTCTACGCCGGACCTGATTCCGTTATTTATTATTCTGTTGGAATAACCTGCCTGTGTGGTGTGAAACCCCAGATTTTATGAATAAAGAATTAATTTTCTCGAAATAATTTTTTAATATTATGGTGTGAATTTGAGATAATATTATAGTTGTGGGTAGTATTTATAAATTTTGCAAAGTATGCAAGTTGTTATATTATATTCGATTGGTCAGGGAATATTCTTTGTGTCGGGGAATATTCGTACGACGGCAAAATTATTGGTGGACCCCACAACAGAATTATTGTCGGATTGAGAAAACGACAAAAATATTTTATTAAAAATAACGGCAGAAGTTTTACCGTTGATACTGTTGAACTACTGGGTAGTAAAAGTACAGTAATACGCGTTGTTGCATAGTAGCACACGGTATTGATTATTGATATTTATGTGAGAAGTCGCTCAGTTTGATTCAATTATTGTCGATTAATAATATGAATTATTATAGCGATAATGACGTTTTGTTTTATTCGTATTATTAACGTAATAAAACGGAAACATCTTTTTATATAAAACAAAATACTTTATTAAAGTTATTTTATAAATAGAATATATTATATTTTATTATGCATAGTGTTGCATAGTGTTTTGCATAGTGTTGCATAGTGTTTTGCATAGTGTTTGCATAGTAAAATGTTTTTATATAAATAGAATATATTATATTATATTTAAAAGATTTTTCTTTAAATATGGACCGTCAGATTAAAGTAAATCAATCTGGACCGTTCATGGATTAGTTACTATGCATTCCATTTTCCTATAAATAGAAGCTCATTCCTTCATTATTTTCTTACGAATTCATTGAAACTCTAGAGAGAGAAATTATAGAGAGAAGCTATAGAGAGAAAATTATAGAGAGAAAGAAGAAGAGTATTCTGCTACTTCACTACTTCTATATCCAGTTTCTGTTACGGTAAGGGGTGTTATTCTTTCTTATTCATGAAGAGAACTGTTGTTATTCCATTTCTTATTATTCTGTTGGAATAACCTGTATACGCGGTCTACCCTATACTTGGTGACATTCTTCTATCATTCTGTTGGAACATCCTGTCTGTGTGTTTTACACCGGACCTGGTTCCGTCTTTATTATTATTCCGTTGGAGCATCCTGTCTGTGTGTTTTACACCGGACCTGGTTCCGTCTTTATTATTATTCCGTTGGAACATCCTGTCTGTGTGTTTTACACCGGACCTGGTTCCGTCTTTATTATTCTGTTGGAACATCCTGTCGGTGTGAATTTCACCTGACCTGGTTCCATTATTATTATTCTGTTGGAATAACCTGTCTGTGCGGTCTATCGCATGCATGGTGATTTCTTTTTTTATTCCATTCTTTATTATACTCAGTTGGATAAAACTTTGATTTCTATACTCCATGAAATTAGTGAAATATCCTTGACATTTGCGCTTCATCCAGTATCTTTTCATGGAAATATTCTTCTGATCATTCTTGAATTTTACACCACAAAATAGTATCCTGTTGACAATTTGGACGTTAATAATTCCTGGATAAAATAATTCTTGAACTTGTTTTATTGAATTCTTATATCATTATCATCATCCTCTTATTTATATTTTTGAAAGTCATCTGTGGCCTGTAGAGCATGGATGGACTTGGTATGATTATGACCAGGGATTATTCGGTGTAATCATGACCGTAATGTTACAAATGATGTGGTAAAAGTCTCATTTGCCGTAGTGCATTGATGGACAGTTGTTGGCATGATCATGACCATTGATGAATACACAAATATCCTTGGCCCGTAGTGCATGGAATTTGTGGTCGTGACCCTAATGAGTATCCTTGGCCGTAGTGCAGGGATGATGTGGATTATTTATTAAGCTGAGTCTCAGCGATAAAAGTGATTAAAAACTTTTTAAATCATAAAAGATAGTAGATTCTATTCTCTACTTGACTCTTTTAATGGATTGCTTGATCCGCTGCTGTTAAACTTGATGTTGTTATATTTTATCAGTTTAATACTGTTGAAGGCTAACGATAATTTATTCTGCATTATCTTAGTCATAATATTTCTTACTGGGCTAGTTGAGCTCACCCTTTCTTTCACTGTTCTCTTCAGGAAATGAGAACATAGCAGGGACGAGTCGGGAAACGGAGTAATGGTCCAGAGGATAGCATTAGTAGTCCTCACTATTCTGTGAAATAGTGTGACAATAATTGTATTGAGGACTCCTTTTGAGTTTGTATGATCTCTAGTAGACAATTATTGTATTCAAACTCACAGTTGTATTTTGTCGTATTATACACGACAGTGGTATTAGTAAGTTGTATTTGAATTCTGTACCATGTATCTGACGACTCAAGATGGGTGATGTATACCTAATTTTGGGGGCGTCACAGTTGGTATCAAAGCTTAGGGATATGATCCCTTGCTAAGATGTGAGACTAGAACTAGGAGGGGAGAGACGGGGAATTCCTTCGCTAGTATGACCTACTTAAATTTATTTTGTATTTAAATTAGTTGGTCAAAGTTTAGAGATATTATGTTACATGTCAATTAATCTTTGTTTTGTGGCAGTATTTGAAAATGACTTCCGAAAATGTTGAGATTATCAATGGAGCACAGGAGACCGTTGAGTCTCCACATATCAATAATCAGGATAATGTGCAACTAGAGGACAATACTCCTCATGAAAATAATAACACCGATGAAATGGTGAATGATGGGATGGTCAGAGACTTTATGCAATTCATGCAACAACAGGCTAAGGCAGCTCCTGTCCAAAATGCAGGTAGAAATACTGATAACTCTCGGACGGTCACCGCTAAGCAGTTTAAGGAGCAATTCATGCAACAACGGGAGAAGGCGGCTCCTGTTCATAATGCAGGAGAAAACAATGGCAACCCATGGTTGGTCACCGCTAAGCAATTCAAGGAGCTGGGACCACCAGAGTTTTTGGGAAAGCCAGAACCACTTAAGGCGGAGACGTGGTTAAAGCAGATCACCAAGATATTTGATGTCTTGGGATGCTCAGAGGAGCAAAAGGTTCCATTCGCCACCTTTATGTTGCGTGAAGAAGGAGATCATTGGTGGGAATCTGTAAAACGTACCCAGACTGACGCACTCAAGATGTCTTGGGAGAAGTTCCAAGAGCTGTTCAACGACAAGTACTTTCCCGAAAGTATTCGTCACATGAAGGAGGTAGAGTTTATCAAGCTGGAGCAAAACAATATGACTGTGTTGCAGTACGAGGCTAAGTTTGCGGAGTTGTCCCGGTTTGCATCCCATTTGGTCGATAATGAGGAGCGAATGGCGCGAATGTTTCTGCGAGGTTTGAAACCCGATATACGTCAATACCTCATTTCTCATAAACTTTGTTTATATTCAGATATTGTGAATAGAGCTCAGTTAGTGGAGCGCGATAATGAGTTATCACAACCAAAAGGTAATGACCAGCAACACGATAATAATCATACCGGTGGCAACGGCCATCGGAACAATGATAACCATCGCGGGGGAAATTATCATACCAAGAATGGTAACCACTTCGGTGGTAATCGTGGCCAAGATAATAGAAATGGACATTTCAAGAAGAGAAGGTTCAATAATGATGGAAAGACAGCAACGCCAGCACCCGTTTCAAAGGAAGAAGAACGCCCATCGGTCGTATGTTTCAAATGCGGACAAGAGGGACACATCCGTCCAAACTGTACGCAACAATCCAAAGCGTGTTTTAATTGCGGAAGAGAAGGTCACCTAGCTCGATTTTGTCGTATGATGAAGTCAATTCCAGCTGAGATAATGATGTCAAAGGATGTCCCAGACAAGCCAAAGCCGGTAGTTTAAGAAAGCGTTTTTTTTTCTCTCGTGACGAGGAACCTGAATAAAATTATCACGGGTAAGTTAATCATAAGCTCTTACGAAGTCTATACCGTGTTAGATACCGGTTCTACTCACTCTTTTATTTCACCTAGTTGTGTTCAATGTTTGTACTTAACTCCAGAGAAGTTAAACTTTGATTTATCTATTGAAACTCCATTGGGAGAAACCTTCGTTACCTCCACTATTTATAAATCTTGTTTGATTCAAATCGACACTTTCACGTTACCTGTTGATCTTATCTCTTTGAAAATACTTGTCTTTGATGCGATTTTAGGAATCGATTGGTTAACTACTCATCATGTTTTTCGTAAGGTTGTTAGCTTTCATATTCCTAACCAACCTATTATGCGAATTCAAGCAACCAAACCACTAAATTCAATCATTGTCATACCAAGCCATAAGTAAAGAGCCCCAATCCTTTTGTTGATGACTTCCTTGTGTGGAATGCACCAAAGCCAGACTTTCTGTAGGCGACGTCGTGAATGACGATAACAAGTTGATAGGTATCATTGTGAGGTGCTATCTAGGTTAAGGGATAGAAGTCACAGTTGGTATCAATGTGATGTGTTATCCAAGTCTTGGATGTGAGTAACAGTTTTGAATGATATTTTTATCATTAATAAATCTCTTGACGTATTCCTGAAGACTTCTTAGCCTACCCAGAGCGTGAAATCGAATTTTGTATTGACACCAGTACTAAACCCATTTCTTAAACCCTCAAATATTTTCTTCACCTAAAACGAACGTATAACGTGCCAAAGATGTTGGCTCGAGCTGTTGAAGATTACGATCGTACTATTCAATATCATCGTGGAAGAGCGAACGTGGTAGCTGACGTGTTGAGTAGAAGATCGTATGCGTTTACAAGTGCGATGTTGTTAACACAAAGACTCATTTCGTATAACTTGCAAATGATGAAGATAGAGTTAAAGACTTTAGGGACCACGTGAAGATAACGAATATACGAGTAAAATTGACTTTAATCGATAAAGTTAAAGACGCTCAAGCTACATACCCGAATCTGATGAATGTGAAGAAGAAGGTTCAAGAGGGTGTTATTATAGAAGCAAGAGTTGCTGAAGAGAGGAAATCTCAACCCTCGATTTAATTGGCCCATTTGAAATCCTCGATTGAGTAGGAACTGTGGCTTATAGACTCGTTTTACCGCCAAATATATTGCGTGTTCATAACGTTTTTTTTTCTTTCTCGTATCGATGTTACGTAAATATGTGGACGATCCGAACCACATTATTAATTTAGAACCGGACGAGATAGCGGATGATTTAACGTTTGAAGAGATACGTGTTACAATCTTGGATAAGAAGAATCGTATTCAACACTCAAAGGTTATATCTCAAGAGTTAGAATTTGAAGTGAAGTCAAGGTATCCTCACCTGTTCGGCATACCAGGTACGTACGTAAATTTCGAGGGCGAAATTTCATAAGGAGAGGAGATTGTGAAACCCCAGATTTTATGAATAAAGAATTAATTTTCTCGAAATAATTTTTTAATATTATGGTGTGAATTTGAGATAATATTATAGTTGTGGGTAGTATTTATAAATTTTGCAAAGTATGCAAGTTGTTATATTATATTCGATTGGTCAGGGAATATTCTTTGTGTCGGGGAATATTCGTACGACGGCAAAATTATTGGTGGACCCCACAACAGAATTATTGTCGGATTGAGAAAACGACAAAAATATTTTATTAAAAATAACGGCGGAAGTTTTACCGTTGATACTGTTGAACTACTGGGTAGTAAAAGTACAGTAATACGCGTTGTTGCATAGTAGCACACGGTATTGATTATTGATATTTATGTGAGAAGTCGCTCAGTTTGATTCAATTATTGTCGATTAATAATATGAATTATTATAGCGATAATGACGTTTTGTTTTATTCGTATTATTAACGTAATAAAACGGAAACATCTTTTTATATAAAACAAAATACTTTATTAAAGTTATTTTATAAATAGAATATATTATATTTTATTATGCATAGTGTTGCATAGTGTTTTGCATAGTGTTGCATAGTGTTTTGCATAGTGTTTGTATAGTAAAATGTTTTTATATAAATAGAATATATTATATTTTATTTAAAAGATTTTTCTTTAAATATGGACCGTCAGATTAAAGTAAATCAATCTGGACCGTTCATGGATTAGTTACTATGCATTCCATTTTCCTATAAATAGAAGCTCATTCCTTCATTATTTTCTTACGAATTCATTGAAACTCTAGAGAGAGAAATTATAGAGAGAAGCTATAGAGAGAAAATTATAGAGAGAAAGAAGAAGAGTATTCTGCTACTTCACTACTTCTATATCCAGTTTCTGTTACGGTAAGGGGTGTTATTCTTTCTTATTCATGAAGAGAACTGTTGTTATTCCATTTCTTATTATTCTGTTGGAATAACCTGTATACGCGGTCTACCCTATACTTGGTGACATTCTTCTATCATTCTGTTGGAACATCCTGTCTGTGTGTTTTACACCGGACCTGGTTCCGTCTTTATTATTATTCCGTTGGAACATCCTGTCTGTGTGTTTTACACCGGACCTGGTTCCGTCTTTATTATTATTCCGTTGGAACATCCTGTCTGTGTGTTTTACACCGGACCTGGTTCCGTCTTTATTATTCTGTTGGAACATCCTGTCGGTGTGAATTTCACCTGACCTGGTTCCATTATTATTATTCTGTTGGAATAACCTGTCTGTGCGGTCTATCGCATGCATGGTGATTTCTTTTTTTATTCCATTCTTTATTATACTCAGTTGGATAAAACTTTGATTTCTATACTCCATGAAATTAGTGAAATATCCTTGACATTTGCGCTTCATCCAGTATCTTTTCATGGAAATATTCTTCTAATCATTCTTGAATTTTACACCACAAAATAGTATCCTGTTGACAATTTGGACGTTAATAATTCCTAGATAAAATAATTCTTGAACTTGTTTTATTGAATTCTTATATCATTATCATCATCCTCTTATTTATATTTTTGAAAGTCATCTGTGGCCTGTAGAGCATGGATGGACTTGGTATGATTATGACCAGGGATTATTCGGTGTAATCATGACCGTAATGTTACAAATGATGTGGTAAAAGTCTCATTTGCCGTAGTGCATTGATGGACAGTTGTTGGCATGATCATGACCATTGATGAATACACAAATATCCTTGGCCCGTAGTGCATGGAATTTGTGGTCGTGACCCTAATGAGTATCCTTGGCCGTAGTGCAGGGATGATGTGGATTATTTATTAAGCTGAGTCTCAGCGATAAAAGTGATTAAAAACTTTTTAAATCATAAAAGATAGTAGATTCTATTCTCTACTTGACTCTTTTAATGGATTGCTTGATCCGCTGCTGTTAAACTTGATGTTGTTATATTTTATCAGTTTAATACTGTTGAAGGCTAACGATAATTTATTCTGCATTATCTTAGTCATAATATTTCTTACTGGGCTAGTTGAGCTCACCCTTTCTTTCACTGTTCTCTTCAGGAAATGAGAACATAGCAGGGACGAGTCGGGAAACGGAGTAATGGTCCAGAGGATAGCATTAGTAGTCCTCACTATTCTGTGAAATAGTGTGACAATAATTGTATTGAGGACTCCTTTTGAGTTTGTATGATCTCTAGTAGACAATTATTGTATTCAAACTCACAGTTGTATTTTGTCGTATTATACACGACAGTGGTATTAGTAAGTTGTATTTGAATTCTGTACCATGTATCTGACGACTCAAGATGGGTGATGTATACCTAATTTTGGGGGCGTCACATGTGGTCTATCGCATGCATGGTGATTTCTTTTGTTATTCTATTCTTTATTATACTCAGTTGGTTAAAGTTTTGACTTTTACAATCCATGAAATTAGTGGAATATCCTTGATATTTGCGCTTCATCCAGTATCTTTTCATGGAAATATTCTTCTGAGCTTTCTTGAATTTTATTCCACAAAGAAATATCATGTTGACAATTTGGACGTTATTGGTTCCTAGACAAATTAATTCTTGAACTTGTTTTATTGAATTCTTATATCATTGTCATCATCCTCGTGTTTATATTTTGTTGAAAGTCATCTATGACCTGTAGTGCATAGATGGACTTGGTATGATTATGACCAGGGATTATTCGGTGTAATCATGATCTTAATGTTACAAATGATGTGATAAAAGTCCACATTGGCCCGTAGTGCATTGATGGACAGTTGTTGACATGATCATGATCATTGATGAATACACGAATGTCCTTGGCCCGTAGTTCATGGATAATTTGTGGTCGTGATACTAAAGAATATCGTTGGCCATAGTGCAGGGGTGATTTGATGATGTAGATTATTTATTAAGCTGAGTTCCAGTGATAAAAGTGATGAAAAACCTTTTAAATCATAGAAGATAGTAGATTTTATTCTCTACTTGACTCTTCTAATGGATTGATTATTCCGCTGCAGTTTTTGATCTAAAATTTGTTGTCTATTATATTCTATCAGTTGTTATACTGTTGAAGGCTATTGATGATTTATTCTGCATTATTTTAGTCATAATATTTATTACTAGGCTAGTTGAGCTCGCCCTTTTCTTTTACTGCTCTCTTTAGGAAATGAGAACGTAGCTAGGACTAGTCGTGGAATAGAGTGATGGTCCTAGATGTTTGCATAGTCCTCACTATTCTGTGAAATGGTGTGATAATAATTGTAATGAAGACTCCTTTTGAGTTTGTATACTCTCTAGTGGACAATATTTGTATTCAAACTCACAGTTTATGTTTTGTCGTATTGTACACGACAACTGTATTATTAAGTTATATTTGAATTATGTACCATGTATCTGACAACTCAAGATGGGTGATGTATACCGATTTTGGGGGCGTCACAACTATGTTTGTTTGTAAGGATTATACTTGGAATATGACTATTAATCTCAAGTGTTTTATTTGTTTTCAAATTTAGACTTGAGACTTAATTTAGGGATTATAAAATGAAATAATAATTTTTAGATTATAATCCTAAGATTAATAGTCTTGGGATTAGATTATAATTCTGGCAAACAAACATAGTCTATATTAGTACTCCCTCCTTTTTATCATATAAGTTGTTTTAGAAGAATTTATTTTTCATAATATAAGAGAAAAAATTAATTATTTCTTACTTTCTCTTAAAAAAATAAAATAATTGAGAGAGAAAAAGAAAAATAATTAATTAGTGCATGAGTAAGAATAAAATTTAAACTAATATTAAATATTTAATATGTGTAATTAAATCTTAATCGATTTATATAATGAAAATAATGGAGTAATAATATAAAGAAGCAGGGGCAGACCGGCAGTTACCCCCCTCCCCACTCCTCCACTCCCGCACTCCCCCACTCCTCTCTCCTGGTGCCTGCTTGATCTGTCCGGAGTCTAATGGCATTATGTGTCCTATTAACTGCCATTTATGTTTTGAATATGAGGAATTAAATTCCTGTCACTGCCCTAGTGCCACCCACTACACAAACTATATAATTTTAAATTTATTATTCTAGAAGTAAGTTACTACATCTTACTCCCTCTATCCCTTAATATATATTATTTTAAAGTTGTGTATATATATTTAAGAAATAATATTAAATATAATATTAATTATTTATAGTGTCTTTATATTGAAAAAAATGGCGTTATCTATAAGACAAAAAATAGTGAAAAAATCAAAATTATATTTAATAATATTGAAAACGAAACAATTAATACTCAATTAAAATTTAAAATAATAAATTTTAAGAGACAAAATTTTTTTTCTAAAACAATATTTAAAAAAAACAGAGGGAGTATATGAGTAAAAATTATTAAAAAAATTTAAATTAATAAATTTTATAACTAGTAATACTTTTATATAATATACTATATTATTGATCAAACCTCTATTGAGATTATAAAATGTCTATGACACATAAATCAATTATTGTTTTGACCTTATTACTATTTAGCTGGCCTGATAGTTAAGTTACTTGTATTTTATATAATTTTATACCGCCCCTACGCTATATGTTTAGAATATAATTATGTTTGATTATGTCCAAATTTAACTAAATAAATTAAGGGCTATATGTATATACACAGCTGTGTATTACACAGTAGGTCTAGGACGACAGATTTTTTGGGTTATAACGACGGTAAACTGTCGTCATAGCCCAGAATAGCTATGACGACGGGTGAAACCATCGCTATAGCCCAAAAAATCGTCGTTATAGCCTACTGTGTAATACACAGCTGTGTACACACATTTTTTCCATAAATTAATAGGTGACAAAATTAAATAAATAAGATCTCCATGTCTAGAACTCGTGGATCCCTTAAATCTACAATCCTAATAAATAATTTTGTTAAATTATTCAACTGGAGAATATATTAGGAAATTAATATGTATACAATTTTTTAATCTTTTCACATGAAAAGTGTTGTTATAGCTATAGATGTAGCGACAATAAAAATCGTCGCTATAGATCTTATAACGACAATTTTCATATGAAAATATCAAAAAATTATATGAAAATATTAATTTTTTATATTTATTATCTGCAAATTAATCATCTACTATAAGCATCACTTAACATTATTTTTTTTTGGCAAATGGGAAATTGCTTTCAGTCACATCTTGCTTTAGATCTTGGTGAAATTAACTTTATGAATTAAAATAGTAATAATAATGCCTTTTAAAATTGTTCTTGTTCTTTCAGTTACTGTAGTTAGTTGACATTTGTTGAACAATATGTTGTTAAAAGTTGCATCATCCAACTGTAAGGAATCATTTTATAATCTATTCCCTTTAATTTGTACAACCATTTGCAATTGGTTAGGTGCCATTTCATGCATCCTATTAATAATTTCAAAATATTTGTAAAATAGTATTACTGCTAATTACATTTTTAGATGTCTAGTCGTTTTGATAGACGGCTTGTAATTTTTATGAGTCGCGTTATGTAATGCAAAAAATTTCAGTCGAATTACGATTATGGCGTATATCATTTGATGGGATTATAAGATTGTACGTCTACTATATTAAATATATTTTTAAAATGTTACAAACGATAATTATTCACGTAATTCGCAATAAAAAAAAGGACAAATAAATATGGTGGTGTAATTAATTAACATAACAAGAATGTATTCTATAATTTACTCCATTTGTAATCAGCTTTATAATTAAACCTATATAAAGCAAAAGGATGCTACTCTCTTTTTTTTTCTAGGTTAACTTTGATGCTAATTAAAGTAGACACAAGATAAGCATCAATCTCTATTAAGATTAGGGTCTTCAGTTGATTAAACTTTTCATAATAATCTTCATTTATTTAATTGCTGCTTATTGAAGTTTTTTTTAATTGCATTTTGAAGTAATTATAGAGAATACCATTTTTAGTTTCCCTAATTTAAATTCAATTATTGGGTGGGGGGTGAACAGAACAATGAAGCTAAAAATTCTTAAAGAAAATAAAAGGTTAAAAATGAAATAGCTGTAAATAAGGATTTTTTATTTTTTATAAAAAAAAGTCTCCAAACTAGACCTTAAAATAATAATTCAATATTTGAATGAAATAATATTATTCCTCATCTAGAAAATGAAAGTACTGAGGAGACTATATAATCCATGGTATGGAATATTTTACATATGAATTCTGTTTTAATTGAACTTTTTTAGATTATATTCTTAAAGAATAAAACATAGTTGCAACCAATTGCTTATGGTTTTTGCTCCATCTCACCTTTCACCCCTTGATGCAAATTTTGCAATTCCTTTCAAAAAAGCAAGTAAAGCACTAATTAATCTTGTGCTAAAATATTTGCTTTTGATTTATTGAGTGAGCGGGAAATTCAAAATCATTTGTATTTTATTAGATAGATTTAATAATGGGTAGTTGAACTAAGAAAGATTAATTGGCCGATCAGGTCTTAGACTAGGTTAAGACTGATATAATTTGACTTTTAAATTCCAGGTTCAATTCTATTATGGGAAGTTTGTTTCCTCTTTATGCGAGACTTGTTTGTGCGTTTATTTCTTCCTCATTTGATGATGTTTGACTGATTCTTAATAGTAATGCTATACTTGATTATGAAACTGAATAATACTATATGCATCAAGTGTACACAAAAGTTGTGTATCGATACATGTATTGCTTATTACCCCGACTTTCTCCAACGAACTGGAGGGAGCGAACTAAGAGCGAACAGACTACAGCGACGGGTTTTTTCGTCGTTTATAACATAAAAAACCGTCTTTCTATGTTATAGCGACGGAAAAAACCGTCACTATAGCCGATTCGTTCTTAGTTCGCTCCTTCCAGTTCGCTGGAGAAGCAGACTGTTGCTTACTAATCAAAATGTGTAAAACATTCAATTGTAGGTTCCGCTCTTTATTCTCTTTTTTTATACTATGTGCGTATAACTTTTTATATATAGTTGGTATCCCTAATATATATTACTCTATGAAATTATATTGTATTCCCTAAAAAGCGAGACCTTAAAAAAAAGATTAACGGGGTATTATAGTGATTTAATTAAGGGTGGTTGAACTAAACAAGATTTAGTATTATATTTGAATTCGTACAGCTACTAATCTTATATGATAAGACCAGAAATTTTCAAATCATAATATTCAGTACTATGTAATCTAAAGTTCAAATCTTGCAACCAAATCTTTCTTCCTTAAGAAACTTTATTCGTTTCTTTAGAAGATGACTGATTTCCTATATCTGAAAGACTAAAATATATTCCCCTCCCATAAAAAATATTGATATTTTTACATTATTTTTAATATTTATATATATAAAGTCCATATATTAATTAATAAAAAAATCAACACATCGGTTAATATGTAAATTTTACATGTAAAAATATTAAAAAATGATATGGAAATATATGTTTCCTAAAGAAAAAAGTGTCATTTTCTTGATAAGAGTCTTGTTTGGCCACAATCTGTATTTTCTGTTTCTTTTTTTTTATTATTTACAGTTGTTGCTTCTTCTTTTTTCTTTTTTTTTTATAATATATTTATTTTATTTTTATTTACAGCTTTGTTTGGAAGGACGTGAAGAATAATACATTGCTTCCACTTAGTTTCACAAGTCACATCATCTTTTTCATTTTACTCCCTCTATTTTAAAATATATAACTATTAACCTCCTTTATTTTTTTAACTTTTCAAGAAAGTAAATTGAGTCCTGCTTTTAAGCTGGATATCAAGTTTTCTTAACATGGAAATTCATCATCATTACCAACAATAAAGATCTTCTATGTCCACTTCTCCTCCCTCATAATTTGTGTCACATTAAAGTTTTTTTTAGTATAATATAAAAATGTGCAACAAGCCCAAGTGAAAGAAAATAAAGCAGTCTATACTCTATATTATTTACTACCTTAAATTTAATAAATAAAAAAAAATTAAAAAAGCTTGGCATGCACTAGTTAGGGTTTCCCAACTTACTACTAGTAGATTGGTGTCAAACAGCAAGAAACAGGGGTGGGGTGGGGTGGGGTGGGGTGGGGCAAAACATCAGAGGACTACTAAAGTGGTCCTCCACTTGGTAGACAACGGTATTGGTCCCTAGAGTGCACCTATATATATATATATATATATATATATATATATATATATATATATATATATATATATACAGACATGCATGTAGGAGATAACGTGTCAGTACTGTATTGGTCAATTGACCAACTTACAATGAAATTAATTTTAAGATAATTGGATTCAGAAAAAACAGATAAATAAAATAAATTAATAATATATATATGCTAATTATATGTCAGGTTGTTAATGGGTTCCACGCATTAATTAGACAGTATGCAGCTGTATAATAAGGCAACCAACATTGTGTTTTACAAGTGAGGATAAGTCATGCGACTGGAAAATGACACCCATATATAGTAATAGTCTAATTAAATAATTGTGAGTTGGTGATAGTATTTTACTAGAGCTGTACGTTTTCTTGGATTCAATAGGCTCAGTAGGCATCTAATGCTAGATCTTATTTATTCACTAAGATTTGTCCAAGATTGTGTAAAATCCAGGTTTAGACAAACATGATTAAATTTCTCCCATGACTGACATTATTGGCCATTGGCCATTGTATTTGTATGGTTTTTCGAGCAGGTAAGAAATTTAATTTATGAAGAATAGTGCTGCTTATAGTATAGAGAAAAGAGACTTTCAAGTTGATGGCTTAAGCTGATGATTGGGTTCAGACATATACATCTATTAGGCTTTCTCTCGTGTGAAAACTAACCTTATTTCCTCTTCTATTTAGTTGAATCAAGTAACTTTTGTGTCAATATTGGTAGCTCTTATACCAAGTTATGAAGCGTTTACTTTAATTTATTTTAAACGCAATTTATTTAACTCAAAACGCAACGTTTAGAGTTGAGGCGTACCGAATATTACCCAATAGAAGGAAGCTCTTTTTGATGGCAACATGACTCTTTTTCAACGTCTTAAGAGTCTCAAAGATACCATTTGCAGTTTTGTCCTCCGGCCTCTTCTAGCTTGGATTGCTCAATCTGCAGATAAAGATGCTCTTTCCTTGTATGTTGTCAGGATTATAAAGAATTGAAGGAAGGTTACGTTGTGCATTTAAAAAATAAATAAACTAACTTTGGTCCCAGAGTTTCTGATGACCAACAATTTACCCAATACCTGGCCTCAATTACCAAAACATCAAAAATCCTCGTATTATGTTCAGTTTTTCAATGTTGTCCCACGAATATACTTATAGATCACACTCAAAATTAGCAAATTGGCTCCATAAGGTTAAGGCCTAATCCAAACTCTCTCTCTCTCTCCGCACTTTAATATGGGCTAGCCCGCAGTTTCATTATGCGGACAGATGTCCACTATGTCAATATACAAAGTAATCTTTGGCCGGAATAAAGTAATCTTTCTCTTTTTAAAAGTAATTCTCGTCCACACAATTAAACTGCGAATTGGAGATTTTTTTACATCAAATTGGCAGGAATCCTTTTTTCTTTGTTTCCAACAAAATAGTAGTCGTCAAATCTCCATTATTAGTCTACGCATTGAACTACCCATTTTGTTTAATTTACAGAACTTTTGTTTGAATTCAATAATATTTACAAAATATTAGATGAACGAGAAAGTAAGTGGAAGGGAGAGAGAGAAAAGGAAATGAGATGAAAAGATAGTTTTATATAGTTTAAAAATGAATTACCAAATTTATCATAGTAATGGGCATATATGTGATGTTATACGAGTATTAATTAGTATCTTAAGAGCATGAGATTTTCTTATAAGTATTTCATAATTTAGACCACTTCGATGGAAACAAAGAAAGAATGATTTCGACCAATTTAATGTACAAAAAATTCTCTAATCCGCAGTTTAATTATGCAAACGAGTATTACTTTTAAAAAGAGAGTATTTTTGTATATTGACATAGTGAGCCTTCGTCCGGAGGACTAAACTGCGGGCTCCCCCATATTAAAGTGTGGATGGAGTTCAATTATATTGTTCGATTTGCGGATGAACGACTGAGATCTGTTGTATGGATAATATTAAGTTTATAACGTTGACTATGGATCAATCATATATATATAGAAATTGGATCAGGTCCGGACCTCCCGGACGGGAGAAAATCCGGACCCAAAAATTTTATTTTATTTTATTTTTGGTAGAACAACTAAAAAAATAATAATTATGGAACTGAAATTTTTCCATAATACATTGTTTTGGGTGTGTTTTTAATACCTACACCAACCAATGTATGTACAGTCTGCCCAGACTGTACAGAAATGTTTTGGTATAGGCATCCAAATCAAGCCAAAAACACTGTATTATGTAAAAATTCCAATTCCATAATTTTTTTTTGTTTCAAAAAAAAAAACAAAAAAAAAGGTCCGGATTTTGTTAAAATCCGGGAGTCCGGACCTGATCCGGACTCTCTCTCTCTATATATATAGGGTCTTCATCCACAGCAACCGGTTGTTGGGGAGCAACCCCTTTTATCCAACCGTAACAACTTGTACCAGCCTTAGAATTTTTTATTTTATTTTTATAAGCCGGTACAAGCTGTTACGGCTGGATAAAAGGGGTGCTCCCCAACAACCGGTTGCTGTGGATGAAGACTCATATATATATATATAGGGAGATGATCCATGGAAAACATTAGATATTAACACTATTTCAACTAACGCTAATCTAGCTGTCCAATATTAGAGTTAATGGCTGAGATGAATGCCCAGCCGCTAGAGGGAGTAGCGGCCAGCAATAAATTAAAAAATCATCTCTGCTGGCCGCTAGAGGGAGTAGCGGTCAGTCAAAACGTCGACGTTTTGACTGGCCGCTACTCCCTCTAGCGGCCAGCAGAGATGATTTTTTAATTTGGCTCGACTGGCCGCTACTCCCTCTAGCGGCCAGTAGAAAGGATTTTTTAATTTGGCTCATGCTCCAGCCGCTAGAGGGAGTAGGGCCAACAATTTTTTTGGCTTAATTACATTATCCTGATTATCCTCTCACATACTATTTATTAATCAATAAATAAAATAATAAAAAATTATAAGAATAACTATAAGGATAATCAATAATTATCTTTATACTTATTAAGATATTATCCATATACATATTGCTTATTAATCAGTAAAATAAAATAATAAAAAATTATAAGGATAATTATAAAGATAATCAGTAATTATCTTAATAATTATAAAGATAATTATTGATTATCCTTATAGTTATTCTTATAATTTTTTATTATTTTATTTATTGATTAATAAATAGTATGTGAGAGAATAATCAGGATAATGTAATTAAGCCAAAAAAAATTGTTGCCCCTACTCCCTCTAGCGGCTGGAGCATGAGCCAAATTAAAAAATCCTTTCTACTGGCCGCTAGAGGGAGTAGCGGCCAGTCGAACCAAATTAAAAAATCCTTTCTACTGGCCGCTAGAGGGAGTAGCGGCCAGTCAAAACGTCGACGTTTTGACTGGCCGCTACTCCCTCTAGCGGCCAGCAGAGATGATTTTTTAATTTATTGCTGGCCGCTACTCCCTCTAGCGGCTGGGCATTCATCTCAGCCATTAACTCTAATATTGGACGGCTAGATTAGCGTTAGTTGAAATAGTGTTAATATCTAACGTTTTCCATGGATCATCTCCCATATATATATATATATATATATATATATATATATATATATATATATATATATATATATATATATATATATATGGAGTTATCCATATCCAAACTTGGATAGGAGATCCTAACCTTCTAATCGTTTAAAAGAATTGTTGTGCAGGTTGGGCTTAATGGGTCCATCGTCCACAACAATTTGGAGTCGTCCTCGTCCTGAAAACTATTGTGCGGATTGGACTTATATTAACCTTTTGTTTATGATCCGGATGGTTAAGGTTGGAAGGTTATAGCCTACCATCCAACTTTGGACCTGGATTAGTTATATATAATATATATATATATATATATATATATATATATATATATATATATATATATATATAGTTGGCTTTTGATGTGGACCATACGTCGCTAAAGCCATCGCTATAGGGTATGGACAGGCTATGACGACGGCTTCTTGGGCATGGCGACGGTCCATATCCTATGACGACGACTTTAGCGATAGTATGATCCACCGCTATAGGTGGGTCCGCAAGCGGACCATCCGCATAAAAGCGCTTTATATATATATATATATATATATATATATATATATATATATATATATATATATAGGAAAATGATTCATAACATGTATTTGTTATAGATTCTTATAGGGTATACATCATCTATACTATTGAAAAAAATAAAGAACGGTTAGAATTAGAAATTGAAAATTGACGTCTATTAGTAGCGGAAGATAAAAAAATACTTAGCTCCGCTAATAATAACAGACGCTTATTAGAATGAGTTTGACTTTACTAGACCTGACAAACGGGCGGGCCTGGCCAAAAAGGCCCGGGTTTTGGTGGGCTGAAAATATGAGGCCCGTGACGGGCTGGCCCGGCCCACGGGCTTCTCCCTTTAATTTTTTTTCTTTTTGCAAACTCTTTGCTACACCAGAAATAGTAATAATAATAAATATTAAAAATAATAAATAACTAATAATAAACAATAATACAAACAAACACGATTAATTAATTACCTACATTAACTACATATCTCAATCAATTAAAATTTTAATAGTATTATAAATTAGTATTATTAAGTAATTACCTATATTAACTACATATCTTAATTATAGTTTTCAATTATAGTTAAAATATATTGAAGATTGCATTAAAAATAAATAGTTGTTGTAGCTCAGTTGGTTTGAACTCTTATTTATTTACTTACAAATCTTGTGTATTAGTAACCTTTATTCTGATTAGGGCTCGCTACTATTAGTAACAAATGGTATATATATTTTTTACCCCCTGGTAGGGGTGGGCAACCGGTAAAAACCGGTCCGAACCGGACCGGTACCGAACCGGTACCGAAATTACTTAAATTTTGGTACCGATACCGGTACCAGTTGAACCGGTATACCGAACCGGCGGTACCGGTTCGGTACCGGTTTTTACCGAAAATTAATATAATAATTATTTTTATTATTTTTATTATTATTTTATTATTTTTATTAATATTTTATTATTTTTATTATTTTTATTATTATTTTTATTAATATTATTATTGTTATAATCAATATTTTATTATTATTATTATTAATAAATTATTAATAATAATAAAAAATAGAAAACCGGTATATACCGGTCCGGTTCGGTATATACCGAACCATAAAAGTGGCGGACCGAAACCGGTACCGAAAAACCGGTATATACCGGTTTTTTTATACCGAACCGGGCCGGTTTACATTTATACCGAACCGGTCGGTTCGGACCGGTCCGGTTCGTCCAAAAACCGAAAAAACCGAAAATTTTGCCCACCCCTACCCCTACCCCCTGGTTCCGCTACTACGATTTTTAATCTTTAATCTTTAATCTTTAATCTTTAATCTTTAATCTTTAATCCTGACTGTCTTTTCTGGCTTCGCCACTGCTTAGTGGGCAGACCAGCTGGTTGATTCACTGCAATAGCTTACAGTTTAGAACTGGTTTAGGTTTGCCTTATGCACGTTGGAGGCAAGCATTCAAGTGATTGGGCCCTTGACCTGTTGCGGTATTTCAATAATTTTATAAACATGGTCTGGGCAAGTGATTTGACTTTCGGAGGCAGATGCCTTGTCAATGGGACTGGACATTACTTAGATGATTGCAGATAATTTTTCTTAAACACCCACTAGTGGCAGATAATTTTTCTTAAATTAATGCGTTTGTGTCCATTTTGCCCCTCCTTCCTCTCTCTCAAATTCAGTCTCTATTCTGTCTATATCCACCAGGACTCCTTGCTGCTTTTCCAACTTTAAATCCAATTTTTGCAGCATACCTCCATACCCACCACCCACAATGCAACCATCGTACAACTTTGCTTAGTACTGGACTGTATTGGTAGGTTAACCCTAGCGTGCGTTTCGAATTGTGGAGATAAGATAGATGGTGAGATTTAGGGGATATAAATGGATCATTTTCTTTGGTGGGTTTTTACTCTATAGTCGTTGCATTTGGAGCTGCCTTTTCATCTGTCAACTCTGGTGAGAGCTCGGATGAAGTTATATTTTATTAAAGAGGAAGAAGAAACCCTCTGCCATTACATCTTGTTGGAAGGATTCCAAAATTGAAATCAATTCCAATAACTTCCTCAAAAAGTGGGTCTAAGAATGGAGATTTAGTAGTAGTAACTAGTAAATTTGGGTTTAATCGGAGTCTTGGAACACCCCCTTCAAAATCACCATACACAGTTATAAACCAAACCTTTAGGGAGCACAACAGTAATAAACTTTGGCAGAGGTTGCAGCACATTAACAAGTTTAATAAAATTTTATGGGTGTAATTAAATTGGCTTTGATTAGAAATCCATTGAAGCAAAGAAACATAGTTAAATTAAGTATGTAATAAGATATTCCTCTAGCTCTCCATGTCCCTCTAGGATCCTATCAGAAATAGTCTCAAGTTGGGTATCACTTGCTCTTTTTCGGTTCTTTTGCATAATCATTTAATAGTCCTTCAACATCTTTCCAGAACAGACCCTCCACCAAAACTCCTTCCTTCGTGAACCTGTAATAATACACATCAAATGTAAGGGCACATCTAACAACTTCCACAAGTAATTCAATATACTCTGTGTTTTTGTGTTTGTTTGTGTGTGTGAGAGAAAGAGAGAAAGAGAGAGAGAGACCATTGGGTTACGCTTTTGGTGAATTCCAGTGTAGGCTTTGCAGATATCGACTGGGGGTCAGCGCTTGCTATGTTGAGCGTATACATATCAGAGAATCTTGGCAACTTAGAAGAGACTACCAAACCAGTGCTGTTGAAGGATCCCTGCATAAGCAAAAGACAGTTGATAAATAAAGGAAACAAGTTTTGGAATGATTTCAATATGTAGCAGATCAATATCCATAAAAATAAGAAAAGAAAAATTATAAAAGGTAAAACCCCATTACAAATGTCAGTCAGGTAGAGAAAACGAAAGAAATGAGGTGAAGGAAATATTAAAAAGCAGTCGATCAATGATCTTTCTGACAACTAATCAATCTCTTCCAAAACCTTTTATTTTTAGTTATTTCCTTAACTGAAGAGTATTGCTTGCTTAATGACCTCCACAGTCAGCATACATGGGTAAATTTCACTTAATCACTTAAGATTACACGTTTTTGCATATCACTGCCTGAATTTCAAAAGTCAACATATAAACACCTAAAGTCCTGAGGCTAAGTGAAATTTATCCTACATACAATGGCTCACCAAAGAATAATGAAGGTTATATCTCTTTGTACATGGGCGATTGTTCATGTATACCATCAGGTTACTCTAACATGATAAAGATTGCCTACAGGAAATCATACTCCTATTAACAAAGGAATAGTTAACAATCACTTGCATGAACCACATGGAGTAACCTCACTCGTTCTTATGCACAGATATAATTCTTCTCTTTTGGAGTCTACCACTAGTTATTTTTTTAAAGTTGCAATGCTAGAACAAGAATCAGAAGCCACTTTGATGGATCAAAGAAGTGATGAAAAGGGGTAATACTCAATTAGTTATCCAAACTTTTCAAAAAGGAGGGGCACATCTTCTGGAACCAAAATTCTAAGGTAATCCACTTTAAGTATACTCACTGTAGAATATTAGCAAATATGACCAATCTAAAGATTAACTATACAAAGAGAGCCACACTATTATAAAAGAAATGATGTATGGTAGGCCATAACTTTTCAGAAACACCAAGTAAACAAGAGAAGTAAACAATACACATACATATTTATATGTATCTGAACCATTCTAAGTAAACTAGAGGAGTGAACCAAAGATAAGCACCATTGTTTGAACATAATAAAACACAAGTAACATAAAGAAAACTCAGGGAAAAATAAAATCTTGTACTCGTCAAATTACTGAAAATCCCAGCCCCCCAATTTTATTTATTTATTTAATTAATACCATCGATGTTGACAATGCCAAAAAGAAAGTTCAATCAACAACTCAATGTCTTTGGACCTTCTCTTCCAGAGTTTTATTGTTGAGTGACATATATACCCCATTAAGAAGGGCCTTCATTTGAAGAAATTTTATAAAGTAGTGTGAGAAGAAGGCTGAATTGGATGAAGTTTGAGAGAGAAAATGATCAAATTACCATCTTGGTATCTTTTAATTTCCAATCTAACAGAAATAAAAATAAAAGAATAACAAATGCGGAGACACACTAGTCACCATACATGACCATCTTCCCCTGCCCTTCCAACTTCAGTTTGGAGAATCTAGTTGTTTCTTTGAAGGCATCCACACTAACTTTTGATGATTCCAGAATTATTTTTTTTGTGTGAGATACATTATATACTACAACAAAATGGATTGAACATTCCAAATTTATCAACCAGCTGGCTTGAAACTCATGTGATAAACCACCCTATATTTAAATCCTTATAATGTACCGAGTTCATAGTCAGCAGATTACAAGGTTACCTAACTTTCAACAGCATTACCAAAGCAATGCACGATATCTTGGTACTAATCAAAGCTATTAATAACAATGCAATCAAACTCCTCCAGGGTAAATTTATTATCATTTCCACTTGTCTGCCAATTCAGTTTAAAGACGTAATCCATCATAATTTCTCTGGATAGTATAATCCATCATAAATTCATTTGAATCCGCCATAGAGAAGGGAAAGAAATTATTTGAAACAACTCAGGAAAAATTAAAATGGAGAGCATGTCCACTGCTCAATTAGTCCAAAATTCTCTAGACTACTATTGATTACCGCCAAGATATCCCTCAACTTATGCTTTTTAAAATCGTCCTACGTGAATTCACTGAGTTTTAAAGCCAAATCAACAGGAAAGTCTAGCAATATAGAATAATGACATCATAAAAGTTTAGGAACTGGATACGATATACCAGCTAGTTTATAAATTCAAATAAAGAAGCCTACAACTTCCCTTGCTGTTTTTGATACATGACAAAAAAGGACCCATCCCATGGGGCACAATGATACATACAAAAACGCATTATCGAACTTGTATGGTCTTATGAAGCTAATTCTAAAGATTACTTTTGTCTATCCTTCCCATTGCGTAACACCAAGTGCAATCCAAACACATAAAAAAGGGATATTGTACTGAGCAGCCTTGGCAATTCCAAAATGTTAGACACCAATCAAACCAAAGAAAACAAGGAGCCATATGCAGTGCATTGAACTAAAAGAAAGAAAGGGAGAGAGAGATGAAACCCAATCAACCATGAGCCCTAAAGCCCCAGCCCTAACAAAAATTACCTCCTTGCTGCGACATGACCAAAAATTAGACTTCTTTGCTACGACGCGTCGCAATTCCTCCACCTGCTGCGATGGGATTCATCCTCCTGCTGCGACTTCTTCTCTTCTCTGGTGTGTCCTTTTTCTTCTTTTCTTCTTTTCTTCTTCTCTTTTCTTTGCTACGACTTTTTCTTCTCGTTTTTATGGGTTTTCTTTTGAGTGCACCGTTGGGATTTCTACTTTTGATGGGTCACTAATGTTGGATCCCAACTTCCGCAATTGTTAATCAATTTTTTTTATTAATGTTTTTAAGGAATAAATTAATTTTAGTACTGCTAGCACATGTTTTTAAGGAGCAACTTTATTTTATTAATGGAAACTTTCTCATTAATAAAACCATTGTATTTATACATGTGATAAATACAAAATTTATTCTACTGACCACAATAACCTTTTATAAACTGATTAATTTATTAAAATGGCAACAAATAAAAATCCATAATTCTATATGCATGTCAGTATGTGTCATGATGTGGTAGCTGCTACCAAGTTGGAAAATAGAGTAACTTATATGTGTATTGTGCTTGGCTGCTGCTTGTTAAAAAAATCCATAAAATTAATATTCATTATCTTAATTGTGTTGTTTAGATTAACTTTGGTTGTGGCAATATTAATGTATTTGTACTTGTGATAGTGTTGAATATTGTGAAATAATAATGTTAAATGTCATGTGTACTTATACGTATGCAGTGTAAGCTGACCGTGCAAAGTGAATAAAAATTTCAACTTCTTCACCCTCCCCCCAAAAAAAAAGACCTTGCTTAATCACAATTTCATACCATAAGGCGTTAACATCTCCTGGAATGTTGGATGATCAAGATTCATTCATTGCTTACAGCCTCACAATTGATATGATCCTTTGTTTGGAAGAACCTCTCAAATGCCAAACTAAACTAATAAATCTGTAAAGTCAGTAATTCAAGATTGCCTATACCTAATCATTTTACTCTTTTGGTGACAAATTACTGGACAAATTCAAAGGAATAAATGTCACTTTTAAGCTTCAAAAACACCCACTAGACAGTGAAAGAAAGACAGTCTAGAGCATAATGGTTCTGATTAAACCTAAGGGACTAATAGTAAAGCACTTTATCTTCACTTCATTCAGACTTTTCTATATGCAAAATTTTCATACTAATATTTCTTGTAATCCTCCACAGAAAAAAAACCAAAAAACAGATCCATATCAGTTTTAAAATATTTAGATTTGCAAGATATTTTAGCATGGAAAATACAGAAATGCAAAAGGCCTATAAGCCAAAATGTGAGCATATTCTCAAGATAAATCTAGTAAAATCAGTAAGCAGATCAAAAGGACATAGAAACTTACTGCAGGAGGATAGGTAAACAAAATCGCATTCTTTTCCTTTGTGTATATGATCAGCTGCAATATTACATTGAATAGCACATACTTGTGCAGAGTCAAGGATTAAACAAACTAGATACTTCTGTGAAACTAAACTCTCTCAAGCAGTCCCCTTTTGGCCACACATTTTGATCACCATGTAAAACCAAGAAAAAAAAAGATCAAAATTTTAAAACTTACCCATTTCCTGCTATAGAGAGCATAATTGTACACCATTGAGCAAAATAAACTGACGACTATAGCTGAGAAATCCTTTATCATTTACTTCTAGCTTTACACAAAAGTAAACAATTCAATTATATTGACAATGCTTTAAAAATATGTTCTTTTCACTCTTTACCAAACAGATTTAAGCTCCAATCGGACACAAACATACATACACACACACACAAAATCCATTTCTTTTACCAAAAATTTTCAAATTTGAATGGGCAAATCTGATAAAATTAGCAATGAATCTCTGATTTATCAATTACTACTTTTTTTTTCTTTTTTCACATTTACAGAGTGAAAAGAACAAAATACCAATACAAAAATCTGATGGGAATCAGATACCAAAGGCCACAACAAAACAAATTCAAACATATTCTTGGAAATGATTTCAGTATCAAGAGCAGGAACAATACACACTCATAATTTTCATTTTGCTACCACTTCTCTCGTCGACTAAACAGAAAATAAGAGAAACACAAACCAATGAAAATAACAAGTTCACGAAAAGGATATAATACGATACATCCGATCAGGAAATTCTTATTGTCGGGGAACTTCTTGTAGTAAAATTGAGCGAAAAGAGCAATGACGATAATGATAGTTCCAATCAACAATCTGACGTTGCTCAATCTCACATCTTCAGTGTAACCCCGGCCTGTCACGATCTAAGAACATAAAAAACAAAAAATAGATCCCTCTCAAATTACCCACAAATCAACTCAATTGACTAATAATGTATCCATAAGATATATGTAAATATGTTAAATAGTAAGAATTACATTACCTCTGAGACAGATTCATCAAGGATGTGTTTGATAGAGTGATGATCCAACAGATTGGCCTTTTTAGGGCTTTTGTTTGAGGATGTAGTATTGCTGGTAGTCCCCATTTCCCCCTTCTTTTTTTGGATTAGAATTGTTAGGGTTTTGTCTGAAAAAGAGAGGGTTTCTCTCGCCTGTAAATATAAATCTGATAAGGCAGACAGTTACGACTTACGAGTTGAATAGTGAGTGTACTAGTCTCCAAAGCAAATGCATCCAAAAATGTACGTAGAAAGTGAGTCAAGTGGTCGAGTTGGCGGGTGATAATTGGCTCCTCCTTTCCGTAATTTCCAAACACTCCTTTTACAAGTTCAGATTAAAAATACTTCCTCGCCCTTAAAATAATTGGAGGTTTAACAATTTATAATTAATATATATTTGGTTAATTTAAAAAAACATAATTATTTAAATTCTAAACTATTTGAAAATTAAAATTAATCACAAAATACATTAGAGTACTTTATTTTTTTTTGAATAACATCAAATTTTAATTTAAAAATATTTTTATAAATAATATTATTGTTCATACATTTATTTATGAAATAAGTTGGTTCATTTTATTGAATAACTAGAATAAATCTGAATTTTAAGTTTAGAACGTAAAAAATGGTATGAACTTTAAATAATAGCATTGATATTCCACACGAAAAGTGTGAATAGCGATAATTTTCACGTAAAAAATATTAAAAAATCATGTAAAAATATCAATTTTTGGATCATTTTATAATTTATTCCTAGACTTCCTATGGGGATATGACAACTGCAGCATAGTTGGGACTTCAAATAGTTTCTGATCAAATATTCCCATGAGCTATATTCAAAAGGAAATTTAGTTAAAATTTGCGACTCAATCCCAATCCCGATCCCAAAACTTGGAATTGAGTTGTCAAACATAGCTTATGCTAATTTAATAAAAATTGTTAATGCCAAGTTTCGCCGGCGCGTCCAATCACAGAATTCACGCGCTAGAACCTGTACAGTAACAGATCACACAGAAGCTTGACGGCTTGTGCCGCCGGGGGATAGCTCCGGTGTGAGAATGAGTACAGGCCGTTACAAGGGTAAACAATGGAGGCTAAGTGTTTAGTGCTCAAAAGTAGGTATTACCTCATAATGTTAACCTAGGCCTTGTATTTATAGATCTCACCACCTTAGAATCCTTCTCCCAGTCGGATTAGGACTTCTAGTGCATGATAGTTACTATAACTTGGGTCCAACACAATCTCCTTAAAAGGTGCAAGTAGAATCCAATCTTACCACTACCTTTGGAGTCACCGTATTATACATATGAATAGATACCCGGACTCTGCACGCAGGAGAGCCCACTGCGCAGGCCCAAACGGTCCTATTATCTGGTCTGGGCTTCGGCCCAAAGGACTCGAAGGCCCGACCCCTTATCATCACAGGAATGGGTTCGGCCCTGACCCCGAAGGACTTATATGCCGACCCGAAAACCTATAACACCTTCATGGGCTTCATCCTATCGGTCCATCAAACCCTTCTGCCAGAAAGCCTTCGACCCAGATGGAGGTCGGTAAAACGCTCCCGAACATTGTCCCCCAGTCTCTGGTTATAACATATTTATGACTAGAGACTTGAAAGGTCACGACAACTAATGATGAGACATCTAGGGAAGTCCAACGGTCTGTTATAGGTATTTTAAACGTTGCACGCCTTTTAACGCCTGGACCCACCTCAACATTTATTAGCCGCCCTGGGGCTCCGTGCCGTACAACTTATAAAAACCCCTCACCCCCTTCATTATCACCTTTACTAACTCCACTTTCTCAAATCCCTTGATTTAAATTTTCCGGCAAGGCGATTTCCGGCTACATACTGCTCCTCGTGTTCATCATTTTCCTCTACCTATTCAGCCTTTTGTGTGCTATTTTTGCTCATTTCTGTCTTCTAGTCTTATCCTTTTCACCATTTCGCACAAAAAATGGCCGATTCCAGCATCATTCCCATTTCTGAGCACACCACCGTCACCGCCGGCGACCTCCTGGAGGTCATACTGCCGGATGCCTCTACTGACACCACTCCTCCGAACCTTCCTAGTTCAGGGGATGCTGAGTTCAAGATTCGAGATGCCTACCGTTCCTCTGAAGAGTTCTCTCACCTCCATACTCGCTCCACCCTCACACCATCCTAAATTTCCGACATCCGAACTCTCTTCAAGATTCCTGAAGAATATCAACTCAGGATCCCTCGGCCGGGAGAGAAGATGTTCTGGAGGCCCGAGGGTGAATGGGTGGCCGTTCCCCTATACGTCTTGAGGTACGGGGTTCGGTTCCCACTGCATGACTTCATCTCCTCCTTCCTAAACTTTGTGGGGATCGGGTTCGCACAACTCGTGCCGAACTCGTATATCCAGCTAATTTCTTTTATCGCCGTCTGTCACGAGGTGGGCCTCACTCCCGGGCTTGACCTCTTTTTTGCTCTGTTCACCCTTGGAGGGTCGAAAGAGCCCGGGCTTCGCCAGCTCACCAAACGCCCCAACCGAACGGTCCCCATCAAGCAACAAGGGATGGCATGAACAGTGGTTCTATGCCAAGGGATCTGACCTCCAACTCCTTCCCTCCTGGGCCCATCCTGCCGACCAGGCGGCCAAGATCTCCAAGTTCCCATCGGGTCGGGCCGAGGCCTTCAAGACGTTCTACGCCCGATGGAAGAAAACCGAGTGGAACGTGGGGATTCTAATGGACGAATCCTGGCTGTACAAACATGGCTGTGAGTACCTTCTGTCTTTCTATATTCTATTTTTTTTCCTGTCAAGCACTACATGTCCTAACCCTTTCTTTTCCGTGCAGTGACTATTTTCAGGCCCGAGGGCGTCGCCGACTCCTTTGCCCCAGCTACCATCACTTCGGGGTTCATCCGACCCCCCGTGACCGACGAGGCTGTTGAGGAGGATACAGTCCCGATCAATGAGCTGTCACTGGGGTCCACGTCGGGGCCCGAGCCCCCGAAGACACAAAAAGGGGCGCTGAAGATGAGCCGAGCGGAGAAGGCGACTTTAATGAAGAAGTCCAAGAAGCCCTCCAAATCGGCCATCAAGGCGCCTTCAAAAGTTCCTTCACCCCCTGCGCCGGAGCCGTCTTTACCACCCCCTCCTCCGACCGAGGTCATCGAGGATTCGGGGGAAGCTGTAGATGTTCCTGCCGAACCTCGACCAAAGAGGCCTCGAGTGTCGGAGGATCTCGATCGTCCGGCCGGTCAGATGGTGGCGTCAGGCCCGGCACACTCTGCCACTCCTCCCTCCGTGCCCAGCTCCTCCGAAGGCTCGCCGACAACCTGCTGGCCTAAGAGCCCGTCGGAAGTATTCCCTTTCTCCCTCTTTGAGTACTTCAAGCTTCCCGGTGACGACGAGCGGTTTAAAGGGTATTCCTCGGAGCAATTCTTAGTGGCCTTCATTCGAGCTCAGACTCAGGTATTTCTTTTCTTTAGTGTTATAATCACTGCTAGTAATTATAACTCTTATCTCTTGTATTGATGTACATGCTTGTTGTAGGCCAACGCCATCCTAGCCAGAGCCATTCCCCCCTTGTCAGATCTACAAAGCAAGAGATTCATCTGGGGACGGAGATTGAGCTGCTTGAGGCTGACGTTTCGGGGCTGCAGTCCGAGCTGAAGAAGGAGCAGGAGGCCCTCGTTGAAACACAAATTTTGGCGGTTCTAGCCGAAGAGAGGGTCAAGGAGTTGGAGCAGGAGAAGGGCTCGCTTCTGGCCGAAAAGGATCAGATGCTTCAAAAGATCAAGGATCGGGAGAATGCTATTGACCAAATTACCGACAAATACTCTGAGATGAACAACAAGATGATGTTCTTGATTAAGGAGAACAACACCTTGACTGCTACGGTCGATACATTTTCTGAGAAAGTCGTTGAGGCCCGACAGCAAGCCGTTGCCGAATATGAAGAATCTGACGCCCTGAACGATAAGGTCCTAGCCCAATTTGGGGAAGGATATGAAGCTTATCGGGAGAAGGCTAAGGCGAAACTGATGGTTGCCGGGCTCGACGCCTCCCTCCTTGATTCTTCTGATGATGAGTCCGAAGCCGAAGACGATCCTCCTTCGGAATAGTTTTTTTTTTTTTTTTTGTACTGTTGCCCGACTCGTAAGCGATCGGGTTGTAAAAAAAAATTTCATAAGTATAAATGAAACTTACTTTTTTGGCCCATGAACGTTTGTTGTCAGTTTCACTTAGAACTAATCTCGATCAGTTATGTTCATCCGAACCTTCTAATCGGATTGCCCTTAGAGTTTATCTGATGATGATGGGTCCAACAGTTGTTCCCGGGACTTATCTCGATCAGGGGTATCCTTTTGAACCTCTTGATCGGATAGTACCCGATGATCTGTTTGTTAAGAATGTATTGAACTCTCGGTCAGTTATGTTCGGGACTTATATCGATCAGAGGTGTCTTCCCGAACCTCTTGGTCAGATAGTGCCTGGAGCATGTCTGTTCGAGTATTAATGAAACACACGAATATAGATGAAGTTAAACATTGCCAGGAATAAGGACTTTCATTTATATCATTTAAATTGAATCGGTTGCATAGACAAAAGTAAGAATAACACAACTATTACTGGTAAAATTTCCTAAGTTTTCCAGCATGCCATGTATTTGTTACCTCCGAACCGTTCATTGCTCGAAGCCGGTATGTTCCGGGCTTCGGCACTCCTATCACTTCATAAGGACCCTCCCAGTTAGGCATTAACTTGCCAGTGTTCTGGGGGTTGACGCCTCCGACTCCCGGAGGACTAGATCTCCTACTGCAAACCTCCTTGACTTCACTTTCTGATTATAGTGTCTGGCTGTCCGCTGCTGATAGATTGCCAACCTCATCACAGCTGAATCCCGGACTTCATCCAGTAAATCCAGATTTGTTCTCAAGCCATCGTCATTGTATAATTCTTTATACTGACTGACCCGAAGGGTGGGTGATCCGATCTCGACAGGAATTAGAGCATCGGTCCCATATGCCAGTCTGAATGGAGAGTCCCCCGTTGTAGTTCGTGGGGTAGTTCGGTACGACCATAAAACAGATAGTAGCTCTTCGGGCCACCGACCCTTTAATTCATCCAGCCTACGTTTTATCCCGTTGAGTAGGGTTCGATTGGTTACTTTCACTTGACCGTTTGATTGAGGATGGGCAACCGAAGTCTTTCGGTGTTGGATCCCTAGATCTTTCAGAAAGCCCTCGAATTTTGACCCGACGAACTGTCTGCCATTGTCTGAGACTATTGCCATCGGGATGCCGAACCGGTAGACTATTCCTTCTTTGGTAAACTTTAAACACTCCTGCTCGGTTATCCTTTGCAATGGCTTGGCCTCGACCCACTTGGTCATGTAATCGATGGCCACGATCACAAAACTGACCTGTCCCTTAGCTTTTGGTAGAGGACCTAGGATGTCAATTCCCCATACAACAAAGGGAATTGGGGATAGAACCGAGTATAACGCTTCTGGAGGTTGATGTGGAATGTTGCTGTTCAGCTGACATTTGGGGCACCTTCTGACGAATTCCTTAGCTTCTGTGTAGATAGTCGGCCAGTAATACCCCTACCGCAGAATTTTATGTGCCAGTGACTTTGCTCCCATGTGATCCCCACAGATCCCTTCGTGCACCTCTCGAAGTGTGTAGTCTGCTTCTGAAGGAGTCAAGCATTTGAGCAGTGGAGAGCTAAACGCTCTTCGGTAAAGATCTCCATCAATGAGGACGAAGTTCGAACTTCGATGTTTGACTTGCCTGGCGAGAATTCGGTCCGAGGGTAGGGTCCCGTCGGCCAAATACGAGATGTAAGGCATGAGCCAGCAATTGAGTCGATCCAAAGTTAGGATTTCTGTCTTCGGGACACTGGGTTTTTCCAGAACCTCTAAGTATACCGATCCGTCGAAGGAGCTCGCTTCAGTAGTTGCCAATTGTGCCAGGGCATCTGTTATGGTGTTTTCTGATCGATCCACCCCCAAGCAGCTGTGCGATGCGAAGTATGTGAGCTTATCTCTTAATTCGGCCAGATATTTGGTCATCCTCGCCCCCCGAGCTTCATATTCGCCCGATAACTGCTTGACCACCAGCTGTGAGTCACTGTAAATGATTAGCCTTCGCACTTCTAGGCTTCGGGCCAATCGTATCCCTGCTAAGATGGCCTCGTACTCTGCTTCGTTGTTCGTGGCCTTGAAGCCGAATCGAATGGCTTGTTGGACCTTGAACCCTTCTGGACTCGTCAAAATGACCCCTGCTCCACTGACGTCTGAAGTTGACGACCCATCCACGTATAATGTCCACGAGGTCTGCCCCGGTTGTGCTTCGGCCACTATGTTCGTCTCCGGCTCTGTGAAAGAGCACTCTACTACAAAATCTGCCAATGCCTGCCCTTTGATTGCCGTTCGGGGATGATACTCTATAGCAAATTGTGTCAATTCCATCGCCCATGCGGCCAACCAACCTGACACCTCGGGTTTATGCAGAATTTTTTTCAAAGGCTGATTTGTGTAGACCACTACCACCCGACCCTGGAAATAGTGTCTGAGTTTCCTGCTAGCAATTATGAGGGCGTAGGCGAACTTTTCCAGGTTCGGGTATCTCATCTCTGCGTCCCTGAGAACATGGCTGACGTAATACACCGGAAACTGCTTGCCTCCCTTATCCCTCACCAGTGCCGCTCCTACTGCCATCGGGCTGGCAGCTAAATATAAGTATACGGGTTCGGAGGCAACCGGTTTCATCAGCAATGGTGCCGAACCCAAATACCTTTTGATCTCTTGGAACGCGTCTTCGCATTCTGAAGTCCACTGGAAGCTTTTGTCATTTTTCGGACCTTTGAGAGTGTCGAAAAAGGGTAGACACCTTTCTGCTGACTTTGACATGAATCTCCGAAGGGCTGCGATTCGGCCCGTCAGCCTCTGGACATCCTTGTACGTCTTCGGAGATTTCATGTCTAAGATAGCCGAAATTTTTTCGGGATTGGCCTCGATTCCCCTTTTGCTGACCAGGTATCCCAGGAATTTTCCTGAACCCAATCCGAAGGTGAACTTGGTCGGGTTCAGCCTCAGATTGTGTTGCCTTACCGTCTCAAAGCAATCTGCCAAATCCTCCAGATGATCTCGGGCTGCCATGCTTTTGACGATCATGTCATCTACGTACACTTCCATACTCCTTCCCAGCTGCTTTCTGAATACGAAGTTCATCATACGTTGGTAAGTTGCCCCTGCGTTCAGTAGTCCGAAGGTCATTTTCCGATACGCGTATATTGCCCGATGAGTTATGAAGCTAGTCTTCGGGATATCTTCCTTATGCATCGAGATTTGGTGATATCCCGAGAAAGCGTCCATAAAACTTAGCATCCCATACCCTGAAGTGGCATCAATCAGCTGGTCTATGTTGGGTAAGGGGTAGAAGTCTTTAGGGCATGCCTTGTTCAGGTCAGTGTAGTCGATGCACATCCTCCATTTCCCATTTTGCTTCTGAACCAATACCACATTCGCCAGCCATTCGGGATAGTCGATCTCGAAGATGAATCCTGCCTCTAGTAATTTGGCAACCTCGTCGTCTATGATGCTCTGTCTTGTCGGGGCAAAGATCCTTCTTTTCTGTATCACTGGCTTCTTTTTAGGGTCGGTATGAAGCCTATGCAGTGCTACTGATCTGCTTACCCCGGGCATGTCACTGGGTTCCCAAGCAAAGACGTCGGCGTATACTCTGAGTAATTCCACCAGACCTGTTCGCAGCTGTTCGGTTAACCCGGCCCCAATCTTGATCAGTTTGTCTGGATTCCCTGGTATTAGCTCGACATCCTCTGTTTCTTCGGCTGGGAGAGCCATGGGTTCGGTACTTCCCTCCGTGAATGGCTCTAACTCAATGGTCATCGCCTGTTTATGTTTACTGACCCCAATTCCTGAAGATATTAAAGTGTTCCGATAGCACCTTCGGGCGATATCAAGATCTCCTTTTGCTTCCCCTATCCCGTTCGGTGTCGGAAACTTTAGTTTGAAGTGGGGTATAGATGTTACTGCCTGCAACGCTGCTAGAGTAGGCCTCCCCAGGATGGCGTTGTAAGCCGAATCCACTTGTACCACAAAGAATTTTACCATGATTTCTGTCTGCTGCGGGGCCGTGCCAAACCGGACTGACAGTTCTATCGTGCCCGACACATGAACCGGGTCTCCACTGAAGCCGTATAGGGGACCTTCGCCCCCCAATTCCATCTTCTTTCCTCCCAAGTCCATCCTCTGGTAGGCATGCGTATAGAGTATGTCGACTGAGGACCCGTTATCGATCATCATTCGCTTCATGTCAACCGACCCGACCTGAGCTGTTATGACCAGAGCCCCGTCATGCGGTTCAATGTGATCGGTAGGGTAATCCTCGTCTGAAAAGGAGATAATCGTGCCTGAGTATGGCCTGTCCTTCTTGGGCGAGGAGCCGGCTAAGGATAGTACTGCTTCGAGATGTCCACTCCTTTTCCGACAGGTTACACGCCCTACCGACCCACCCGATATCACATCGATAACTCCTCGGGGCTGGGCGTTCGGTTGCGGCTGTGCTTCTCGGATGGGTTCTCTGACGTTCTCTTGGGGAGCTTCCGACCCTTCTCTGCCGACTACATATCGCACCAGCTGTCCATTCTGCACGTTCTTTTCTATCAGATCTTTCAAGTTAACGCATTCGTCCGTTGTGTGCCCTCGACTCTGGTGGTACGCACAATACTTGTCCCGACCTCTTTTCCCCGGTTTGGGGACTGTTTGGCATGGCTCGAAAAAGGGTTTGTTCCGTATCTCCTCCAGTATCTTGGCCCGATCTGTGGTGAGTGCAGTGTACACTTTGTTGACATTTTTGTTTGGGAAGGGCGGCCTTCCACTGCCCGACCCTCCTCCATTATAATTCCTCTTACTGTAGCTATCCGATCTACCCTGGGAGTCGGATTTTTGATAACTCTGTTTGTCCCGATCTCTGGATTTGTCGTATGATTGGGACTGTGGCTTGAAGTTCCCCATCGCTTCTTCCACTGCTATATGACCCTCGGCCCTGTGGAATGCCTCCGTTAAATCTGTCGGAGGGTTGATCACCAGATCCTTCATCAGCTTTTTGGATTTCCCGATGTCTAGCCCGGTGGTGAAGAATCCCAAGGCCTGTGGGGAGTTCAACTCTACCACCGAACCCACAGCTTCTCGGAACCTTTTAACATACTACCCCAGGCTCTCATCGGGTCTCTGCCTGACCTGCATGAGGGATGCTGTGATCTTTTCCCGTCTCTTGTTACTTCCGAACCGAGCTTGAAACTTTTCTCGAAGGTCCCTCCACGATCTTATTGACCCTGACGCCAGGGTTCCCATCCATTCTCTGGCACTCTTCTTCAGGGTGGTGGCGAACATGTGACACTTGGCCGCATCAGAATGGCCGTAGTATGTCATTAACCTATCATACCCATCGGAGTGGTCATAAGGATCTCCCAGCCCGTCGTAAGTCTCCATTGGGGGCATCTTCCTTTTGGGGTCGGCGATCTCCCGGTTAATTTCCGCAGTAAAGGGTGACCCTATACAGGTTGAAGGTTCCCCCTTCGAGCTTTTTGCCAATAGAAGTTTTTCCAGCTCAGCCACCCTTCGGGCGAGGGAGTCGGACTCTCCTTCATGAGGGGACGATCGGGGTCTGTCCCTCTCATGTTCGGGTATCTCGTCCCCCTTCTTTCCCGAATTGCCTGGGTGTTCTGATCGTCGTCCTGCTGAACGACTCCTCCTCCGGCCCCGACCGTCCCTCGAATGGCTCCGGTACCTGCTTCTCTCCCTACCAGCCTCTCGTCTTCGGGGAGATCGAGACCGGCTATGGTGCCTACGCCTCTTGGAGGATGCCTCCTGGTCCTCGGCCATGTTAGCCATCTGTAGTTCGAGTTCCTCCTGTTGGAGACGTAGGGCCGTCATGACATCTTTGTTTTGCTGCATCTTTTTCTGCAGGATGAATTCTCTTTGATCTCGACTACCTAGTGTACGACTCTTTTCATGCACCTCCAACGCCTGTGGGTTTGCCTCGCCCATCCGACTAGCCTGGTTGGGGGTACGTTGGCTTTCATGAAAGAGCTGCCTCCGGGGGGAGCCAGCCGACTCCCTCTGATCGTCTTGGATTCTGGAACCCAGTCTGTCCTTCACCGACCCTCTCACCTGAGTGGTCTGGTGTGACTTGGCCTTTTCCCGGTCGGAAACTGCATATTCCACACTCGCCATCGTTTCTCGCCGGAAAAGAATTCGATTGTGATTGTTTAAGCACAAAACCCCTCCTTCTAGCGCCAATGTTAACGCCATGTTTCGCCGGCGCGTCCAATCACAGAATCCACGCGCTAGAACCTGCACAGTAACAGATCACACAGAAGCTTGACGGCTTGTGCCGCCGGGGGATAGCTCCGGTGTGAGAATGAATACAGGCCGTTACAAGGATAAACAATGGAGGCTAAGTGTTTAGTGCTCAAAAGTAGGTATTACCTCATAATGTTAACCTAGGCCTTGTATTTATAGATCTCACCATCTTAGAATCCTTCTCCCAGTCGGATTAGGACTCCTAGTGCATGGTAGTTACCATAACTTGGGTCCAACACAATCTCCTTAAAAGGTGCAAGTAGAATCCAATCTTACCACTACCTTTGGAGTCACCGTATTATACATATGAATAGATACCCGGACTCTGCACGCAGGAGAGCCCACTGCGCAGGCCCAAACGGTCCTATTATCTGGTCTGGGCTTCGGCCCAAAGGACTCGAAGGCCCGACCCCTTATCATCACAGGAATGGGTTCGGCCCTGACCCCGAAGGACTTATATGCCGACCCGAACACCTATAACACCTTCATGGGCTTCATCCTATCGGTCCATCAAACCCTTCTGCCAGAAAGCCTTCGGCCCAGATGGAGGTCGGTAAAACGCTCCCGAACAAAAATCATGAATCCCGCATCATTAAAGAACTTCTGACCACTAATGCCGAAACTTTGCCATCAAGTTTTTGACCTCGCCATATTAATGGCATCCTTCATAAAGGCCTTGTCCCATTAACGACTTCTTCCTTAATCATGAACAAAACTGCAGCTGCAATAACACTTTGTACACTTTTTGTGCTCATCCCCTTGTAAAAACCATTAAACCCTTCATATGGAATCATCTTCATGATGGCATCCAGAGTACTTATATGCGGAAAGCAGCCTTATAGCATGGTTTATATATATATTTAGGGAACAAGAGTCGCACACACAAATAAGAAATAGCAAATGCAGAAGGAATGAAGTCATCCCTAGGAATACAACATTCAAAGCCATTAACTTGTTACCAAGTGAAGATTAAAGCCGGAATAAAATGATCATTCTTGAGTGCCTTAACCATTTGAGCATCCTTTTATCTCTTTACAAAATTTAGGTAGATATGTTTCAAAATGAACCAACTCAAAGCTCAGTTGCATCCTCTATAATTTGAATACCACATTTAAGACATACCATAAGTACCTTAAGACCTAACATAGGTATGTTTGTTAATTTTGCAATACCGCAAATCACAAACCTTTATAATGACGCTTTTTATCTCCGTCAGTAACTTGCTTTGCTTGAAGCCTTGCCTGCAAAGACAATGAAGTCATGACAAGCCAGAGAAAAACCAAATCCATTGTATATATTTTGTCACATGCCCACGGATTAAAGTTTGGACAATTGTGCCCGTATCCGTATCCCGTATTCATATTGACGATTCAAAGAAACTCGCCCGTATTGGCGAGTCCATCGATCAAAGGTCTCTGTTTATCCCTGAGACTAATGTTCAAATATCTCTGCCTACCTCTGAACAAGAACATACTCTAAAATCAATTACAGTCCATATCAATGCATTCTTCCTGAAATGTCATTTTTCTAAATATATATTATGTTGTTAAAAAAATTATTGGCCCTCGCAAGACGGAGTGAGTTAGTGCTCCACGAGATGACACAGGCTGAGAAGATGCAAGCTCTGTCTCAGGATTGATAATCCCGCCTTGGCATTTCTATATTAAATTTTCCCTATATCAACGTATGTGCTTTAATTCCTGGCTTCATCCCTCTGGCCGGTGATTTAAACATAATAACAGTAACAGGAAAGATGGTGGAGTACACGAGCACAACCATATTGCAGACTGGTCAATTAATGGCTGATAGGTTCTTCTGGGCCGGACCCATTCTGATCCAAACTGAAGAATGGGCCTTATGGAAGGGCTTCAGGGAAAAAAACATAGGATTAATTACATATTTTAGTATGCATCCATAAAATAATTACAAAAGTAATACATTTTCCCATATTTTTTTACAATATTAGTGCAATTAGGATTTCTTAATTTAAGGGATTAGTATGCAATTATGATTCTTTAATTTAGGGGATTAGTATTGGTGGGCTGATATGACAAATCTCCCTTATGATCTCTTCCCGTTAATTATTATTTTCTTATTCAAACACATTCAAACACAACAGATCATGTTCATGTTTCTCTCACTTTTTTCTTCATTCTCTTTTTTCCTACTATAAACCAAAGTGGTGGCGGTTAGCCCGGCAGAGGGACTAATTCAGCCACCATTTTTACAATAATAAATTACATACGAAAGCTTTTGCACATATTGTTGTTGCTTGTTTTAAAATATCTATTGCCTTTTTGGTTGTTCTTCTGGTATCAATATGCATGTCTATCATTCTATCCTTGAACACTTCGTTTGTATATAATTATTATGGCATTTCATTTGGGTGTTAGAATCTAGTGGCGTCAAGACTGGATGGGGTGCTCGTGAGAGAAACAATTATTGACATATTATTTTTTAATGCAATTGTATTACTTTCTTTGTGTAGAAAACTGTTTTAAGAAAGTCTAGAAGAGAAAAACGGGGAAACATCATCATTTAAATAGATATTGCATATCCTATTGTTATTCTTCAGTCTTGATTTGGAAGTTCTTAAATCATACATATTTGATTTAAAGATGAACTAGGAATATAAACAGGACATTACACATTAATGGATCAAAACAATTAAAGGATTATTTCGTTGAGGTTTAAGCCCGATCATAGATGGTGGTGAAACGTCATACCAAAGTAATTAAACTTTCACACCAAGTTAATCAAACCTTCATACCAAGGTAACAAAACTTTCATATCAAGGTAACCAAACCACATCCACACCTGCAGTTTTTTCGTAGTGCAGTTGGTAGTCAAACCTTCATACCAAGGTAACCAATTCAGTTTTATTAAGTTACCAATTTATTTTGAATGTGATGCAGTTGGTAGCTAAACCTTCATGCAGTTGATTGCCAAACTTTCAGACCAATGTAACCAATTCATACTGCAGGTGTGGAGGTAGATTGGTTACTTTGGTATAAAGGTTTGGTTACCTTGGTACAAGTTTGGTTACCTTGATACGAAGTTTGGTTATCAACATTACATTACACATCACTCTCTTATCTCTCTCTTTCCTATGCAGTGTTCTTATTTACCTTTGGACATGAAATTGGAATTTTCGGACATGAAGAAATTGTGAAAAATCAAATATCCATCTCCTTTCTCCATCTCATCAACCATTTTATGGTTGACTCTCGCTCTGTCTCACCGGTTAAGGGGGAGGAGGAAGTTGACGTTGACAAACCTTCTGACCAAGGTAACCAATTCAATTTTATTAAGTTACCAAATTAGTTTGAATGTGATGCAGTTGGTAGCCAACCATTCATACAAAGGTAATCATTTTAGTTTTTGTGGGTAACCAAATAGTCATAAAAAAATTCAGAACAGTAAGAGTTACATCTATTTGTAGGGATTTCGGCACAAAAACGCAGCGAAAATATAAAATTATCAAAGAAATTTTCAAAACCCAAAAACAGGATCCATGCGAAACAGAAATTATTTCAGTGGTTTAGATATTATACCGATTATGAAAGAGTTTTGAAACGACTTCAAATCCCTTACGCAATCCAACAGAACCACGCCTTTACGGTATCCACATGAACGCCCCGCTAATCGTCGCACGATCTGCAGTGAAAAGAACTGCGGTACTAGCCACCAAGGATTAGAATTTTTGAAATTTCTCTCTAGCCTCTCTCTAAGAGCGGCTAGGGTTTAGGTTATGATGTAAATCCCTAAATCGCTGATATATATATCATATATATAGCAGTTAAAAGGAATTAATCAAAATCTAATTTAATTAAAATAAAATCCGAATATATATATATATATATCTTAATTAAGTCTTACTTAATTAATATACATATATACAAATTATCCTTTTAATTTAAATTCGTTATTTAAATACTCTTAATCATATTGATATATGTAAATCCTTACAATTTAAATTAATTCCCTTTTAAATTACGTTCTTTGTGTGTGACCCTATAGGTTATTATTACGTTGGCAATAATTTTAAAATCATATTATAAAATTATAATTAACAGATAGCGGCATCTAGTAATGCATCACTACTACCCAAGTAATAATAAGATTGATGATTCGATGCAACCTTTTCGTGACCAATGTTTCAATGTTATTTAATCCTTTTAACCTTGACATCCTAGATTAAACTCGAGTCATGGAATGTGTCATACTCTTCATAATTTAATCTGAGTTTTCTTGATCAATGAGTAGATTATATGAAACAAATCACTATTTGAGCATGACCATGCATTTCATACTCATACTCAATCAAGAGGCCTATGGATATCACCCATATTATATAGGAGGGTTAAATTCCATCTAGATCACTCATATTTTTCACACGATTCATGATGTACCCAATAATCACCTTTATAGTCCACCCTATTAAAGGTGACCTTTGATGATACCAAAGTACATAAATTCTCGTGTAATAATATAGTGATTTCAGGTCGAAGGATCATTACATCATTGTCACTATGAGAATCTCTAATGACACCTTGCATAATGTTCCACGTAGAATTCTTATGGTGGGTTTGTCCAGTACATCGTTCTTTAACATGTACCTATGTATTGACTCAATATCTCATATATTTATGACCAATGAGATTTGGTCATCAGTTAATTCACATACTAGTCTCAATGTATCATTGTTATCCCATTAACAATGATACTCGACTAGGGACATTTAAGAGCAATGATACTAATTGTAATTATATAATCTCATGTTTAAGTCACTTACTTGAAGCTATATAATTTGTATCACTATTCTAAGGACTTATTATGCTAACATTTATATAACGTAGTAAATAAAACTATAATAAAATAATTTATTTATTCAATCAAATATAATATCAAAATGTTAAGTAATTTTATCAAATAATTGGCCTCTAGGGCATAAACTCTAACACTATTTATTTTTAAACTTTCTGTAGGGTGAATCTTCTTCTTCTTCTCATTGGCGTTTTGGACAACGGAGATTCGCGGCGGAGAAGCGGCGGAGAGGGCAACTTGTGAGGAAGGAGATTCGCGGCGAAGTAGCGGAAGAGAGGGTTACTGTGAGAGAGATAAAGATTTGAATTTGAAAATTTGAATTTGAATTTGTTTTTTTTGTTAGATCCCAAATATTTGAATTTAAATTATTAATTATAGTAGTTATTTCTCATTGATTTTAGGTTTTCTTATTAATGTGAATTGCCTTAATTTTGTAATTATTTTGTGGATGCACTAATAGCGTAATTACTTTCTAATTTTTGTATATTAGTTATAAAGACCCAAAAACATATCTAATTCATTTTTGATGGAAAACTATTGGGTCAATGGTAATTAGTCCCACAAATTAGTCTGTCTGCCTAATAATCCAATTATATAAAAAAACTTTAATTTTGAATATATATATATATTTTTGAAAAATCAAAAAAATACATCTAAGTATGTGTTAACCTTTTACTGTTTTTATTAGTAAATCTTGTTATCTATTACGATAAATTTATGCCGAATTATAGTTGTAGAGCAATACATAAGATATGATTGATAGAAATGATAAGAGGGCCTACTTATTACACATCTTTTTAAAAATATTACCACTACTTATCCACGTAATTAGCAATAAAAAAATCGATGTTAACTTTCGCGATATATATCATTTTCTCTATTATGCACGAGTAAAATATAAAAGTGATCACTACACTCTTACTATATTTTGATATTCATATAATTGTAAAACTTATTAATATATGAGATTGGTAGAAATTATAAGAGGGCCTACTTATTACACATCTCTTCAAAAATATTACCACTAATACTTATCTATGCAATTGACAATAAAAAATCGACCAAAACTTTCGCAATATATATCATTTGGGAGAAGATCCAAAATTGCCCCTGACATTTTCCCCGAGGTCTACCGAACACCCTATACTTTTTTTTTTCAAAAATACCTTCAACGTTACCTTTCTTGGGCCAGTCGTGCCCCTGGATCAAACGGAATTGACACATAGACTAACGTTGCTCCTACGTTGCCATATTTTGCTGACTTGGACTCAAACAAAGTCTAATCGATTCCTTTCTCAGTCTTCGCCCCCTTTCTCATACGCATCTGTTCATTTTTCAAAGGGGCAAAGGTCCTAATTGTGCATGAAGCCCTAATCGACATCTTTGAACATTGAGAAGAAGAGAAGAGAAATTGGAGAGAAGAAAAGGGGAAGACGAAAACGACGGCAAAGCCTTGACTGAGTGGGATGACGAAATTGAAAAAGCCCTAACTTTGCAACTGCAGTCAGTTCGTGGTATACAGGTGCGTCCAATCGAAGGCATAAAGTCCAAGTTGGTCGTTTAAGAAGAAGAAAAGGAATATCTTAGATTTTCACTCACAGGTACTTTCATATCTGCTTTTGATTGATAAAGTGCATTTTATATGGGCGAATAGGTAAAATATGGTCATCACATATGGTCCATGTTTCAGTTGGGTGTTGACTGGTAGGGGACATGTGGTCCCTATATTATTCTTTATTACATTGTTAATACTTAAGAGTACTACACTGTCTTGTAGTTTGCTGATATCTGAAGCCCTAATTCTGGGTTATTTTTTTTGAATGACAGAATGGTTGGACATGAAGATATATATCTACATCATGGGGGCAGATGGCTAGAGGATCCTGTGTGGAGATATATGGGAAGTGATGTCTATATATGTAAGAACTTTGATGTAGATTACCTTTCTCTTATTTGCATTAAGAATACATATATAGAAGAAATGAAATATCCCAATGTTAAAGAAGTCTATTATTTGGAACCTAGACTGACTATGGACGAAGGACTCTTTGTACTTGAGGATGACCATAGGAGACTTCTGAGTAAAATAAATGATGACACATCTGTCCTAGAGTTCTTTGCAAAGCATGAGATAGATCAACCTATCTTAAATGATGAATCACCTCCAGTTGTTCCACCTAACCCCATAATCTATCATCTTCCTTATTTTCCACCTGAGCCCATAATAAATGCAACTGAAGAGAAGGGTGAAGATAGTGATTTTATGGAAAGTGTTGAAGTACTTAATGCTTATGATAGCATTAATAGAGCACAAGAAAGAAGGGATGAACCTACTGTGGTATTAAACACACAAGGTAGCAGGGTATGTGAGGAAGGGGAGAGTGAGGACAGTGAGGATGCTACATATGAAGAGGACAGTGAGGATGGTGAGGACAGTGAAGACATTGAAGAAGGGGATCATAATGATGATAGTGAGAGAATAACTTATGAGGGCCAGGTGCCATATGAGAGAAGACATCCTGTCCGTTTTAATGTAAATGATCAGAGACCCTATTTCAGCTTGGGAATGACATTTGCTAGTGCAACTATAGTTAGGGAATCTATATCAAAGTATGCATTATCTAGGGGAGTGGCATTGAAATATATGAGAAGTGAACCATATAGAATAAGGGTAAAGTGTGAGGATGGGTGCCCTTTTATCTTGTATGTGTCAAAGGACGGCTGTAACCCTAGGTTAGCAGTCAAGACTTTGAGGAGGAGATTGAGGCTTTGAGGTTTCTTGGGCTAAGGTATGTATTAAGTAAAAGGAACAATTTGCAAAAGGAGTACATCTCTTGTTTAAAAACTAAGAAAAAGGGATATAGGAAAAAGGGGCCCTAAAAAGTTTTTGGGCCTAATGTTACGCCCCCAAAATAGGTATACAACACCTATTCTGAGTCCTCAAATACATGGTACAGAAAGCAAACTACAACTTCAATAATACAATTATCGTGCAAAATACGACAACACATACTGTGAGTTTAAATACAAATATTGTCTTCTAGACAATATCCACACTCAAATAAGTCCTCATTACAATTATTCAAACACTATTTTACAAAAATAGTGAGGATTACTAAAACATCTTTCTAAAACCATCACTCCATACCCCAAGTAGATCCTGCTATGTTCTCACCTCCTGAGAAGAAAAGGAAAAGGGTGAGCTCAACTAGCCCAGTAAAGAATATTATGACTAAGATAATATACAACAAATTATCATTAGTTTTCAACAGGAAAAAATCTGATAAAATATAATAGACAACAAGTTTTAGATCAACAACTGCAGCGGAAACAACAATCCATTAGAAGAGTCAAGTAGAGAATGAGTTCTACTATCTTTTAAGATTTAAAAGTCCATCATCAATTTTATCCCTGTAAAAACAATCAATATACATCTTTAATCAATATTCATCTTTGCACTACAGGGCAAAGATATTCATTTGTATCACTAGTTGGTCATGTTCATCTCAACACTTGTTCATCTTCGCACTATGGGCCAAAGATATTCATCATTTAATCATTCATCTTTGCACTACAGGCCAAAGATATTCACTAATATCATCATTTAGGACTGAGGATGATGAAAAATATTTTAAAGAAAATGAATCCAGTGAGAAAGAAGGACAAATAGTAAGGATTCGTATAACAGTTGATCCAATATCAATAATACTCAATAATAACCAATTTTGAAGCAAAATTCAAGAATAAAGATCAAAACATGGATACAATCAAAGATAGTAACCATAATAGACATTTTGGACAAAAAGAAGAAAATTTAATTTCGGTGAATAGTGCCGTATTCGTGAATAGTGCCGTATACGTGAATAATGTCGTATACGTGAATAGTAACCCCGACACAAAAAGTTCTAAATTTCATAAAAAAAAATTCAGATTAATACTTCGGCATAATGATATTGAAGAAGTAATATCATATACGAAGAAAATAACATCCCTTACCTCAAAATAACCGTACTTCTGACTAAATTTCGGTATAAGGCTGAAGGAAACTTGCACTGATGAATAGAAACTCACAAAGTATCTAAATACTCACAAAATAAACTCAATAATCTAGAGAGAAAGAGAGAAAACTTGTTTCTGGTGGGATTCTCAATTCTAACTTAGCCCTCTATTAATAGGAAAATGTTAGTACGCCGAAGTAGACTTGACCTGCAACCTGATGGCTTTACCTGCTACTATTGTCACCCACCACATTTGAAATAAAATTCAGCACATTTCTTCACCAACCACAAGTGGGGTCCACTCAATTCTAGAATTTTCCACCAAAATCAATTATATAACCTAATTTCCGAATCAGTCACCTCTTAAAATTCATAACAAATCATACGCTCATTTTTAACGGTTCAAAATTTGTGGACATATACTGAACTTATATATGTATACATATCCAAAAATTACATCGATCCAACGGTAGGGTTAAAAATTATAACTCATACAATATATCTCAAAAACACTGGTTTAATTTTTAATACCTTCATTCCGACAAAAATACTGATAAAACACCTCAACATTAACTCTTTCATTTTTAATCATAATAAATATATCCAACATTTATATCCACATAAATAAATATTTCCTTATCATAAGAATCAATAATTATTTATTCATAAATAATATTACAGAATCACATTTATGACAACCAGGCCGTTCCTAGGAAAGAGGGGGCTTTCTAATAAGAATTTCTCCTTACTGGCGCGCAATTAATTGACCAAACATCTCCTTGACAGAACTTTCTAGACATTGCCAATAATGTTATCTAATAATATTATTCAAATAATATGAATTATTCTGATA